>JARHVA010004676.1:67500-667500 GCA_037957365.1 Torreya grandis | reverse complement strand
CAGTTGTGGGTTTCACTTTTGAGGCTCAACTTGTGCTTCATTGAGATCATTTGCAGGTTGGAAGAATAAGGGTTTCATTGCAAACTCTAAAGATTTATTATAGCTATGGTATTTTGTTTGATCCTCTCATTCTAGGTGAAATTTGAAGCAATGAAGACATCCATTTGAGGTTGCCTAGTGTGGAGAAGATTTTCTTGGCAATGGAGGTCGATTTTGGTAAGGGTATGATGATTTATGGTTGACTGTAATTTTTGTTTCAGACTTCTCCATTGATTCAATTCTCCTTGGTGTGGCACTTTTTAGCATCATGGATGCCCTCTTGGGAAGTGCCTTGGTATTACAATGATGTTGAATGCATTTTGAAGGTCTATAGGGGCTAGAATGCTTAAGGAAAGGTGAATGTTACAGGCTACCATTAATACTTCAGACTTACTTTTTTGTCCGAATATTCTTGGATAGACATTACTTGGCATTGCGAGTATCACCACTGGATTGCCTAGGATTGGCAATAAAATTAGAAGTGTTTCTCATGAGTATTGGGTTTCACATTGAATGATATTGCAATTTTTTCTAAAGACACCATTCTCAGATCAGACCATTAAAGTAGGTCGATTTTCACCCACATGGCATCATAAAATTCTGCCAACACTCCCAAAAAAGGTGGCCAGCATTGGAGAATATTTTTGATACTTTTGGAAGGCCATTTGTTGAAGGAATGCAAGTATTTTCATGGTCTGAAACATTCAGGTCTGCAAACAAAGATAGGGGTCGAATTTGTTCTTAGAGGGGTCTAAAAATCATATAACACCAAAGGGGGCGCCTCACCTTGGGAAATATTTTTGGGCACTTTATTGACACGTGGGGCATCATTTAAGCTCACTAATTAGGTCTGAATAATACTGTAAAAGTCTAAAGCACTATCAATCAAAGTTGCACATTGAAGCTAAGAAGCAAAGGGGGACATTGAGGAAGGGTTCCAGCTGTTAGGGATCATTGTAAGGCATTGTTATCTTTCATGTGGCACTATACTAGAGGTCTAATATAAGACTGTAAATTCTGAAGCACTTGGTTCCAGATTTGCATTTCAAGCTCCCCACTTATCCAAGAACCAAAAGCACATCTTCTACATTCATCATTGTATCAGGTTCGTTACTATTTGGCAAGTTTGTTATTATTTATACTCGTTGTTATAACTTTGAAACATTGTATGACAGTCATTTGTAATACTCAAAAAATTAATACAAGTGCCTTGTCAAAGCTCTATTTATCATTACAATTATTGCTATATTGTTATATTATCTTTGCTTCATTCAAAAACATATGTGGCAATTCAAAATGATCAAACCAAACCAAATAGTGCACCATATCATATCAGATCAGCAATATTCAGATAAGTGTTTGACGAAATTCCTTTGAGCCATAAATCAGAAAAATTGATCAAAGTTCATCATATTGGTAAGGGGATTTTACAGTCTTAGTGATCCTTTTGAGATTCCTGAGGACACATTATTTGATGTTGAGGCTAGGGATCCTAGTGACCTTTATGAGGATTATGTTGCCCATTATCCCCTTAATCCACCATAGATCTTTAATCATCCATCTCCCCTCCATAATCCTTACATCCTACTCCTTAAATGGGATGAACAAGAACATGCATAATTGGATTCTCCTTTGCATGCAATATCATGTGGCTGTTATGATCTAAATATAATCAATCAAAATAAAGATGAGTCTTATAACCAGCCATGTCATAAAGAATAATCCCCTAGTATAGATATCCTTGAATTACTAGGGGTCTCTCTAAATCAAAATCACTTATCCATTAAAAAGTCACTTTCCTCTGGTGAAGCCCACAATCAGGCACCAGGAGGCAACCAAAGTCACAATCAAAATAAAAAATTAGCATATCAAAATAATTTCAAGGGTAATAATCATATGGCTAACCATCATCTTAATGTTTGGATCAAAGAATCAGAGAGTCAAAAGGTCTTGGATCCCTTAATCTCATGGCACCAATCTAAATAATCCCCTCCACCATATCTAATGGTGTATGCAATTATCAAACCCTATTTTTGTTCCCCATCCCATCATATCATCCATTCTGATCATATCCCTCATTCATGTCCTATATCCCATCATCAAAATCATGAAATACTCCCATCCATACCATATCTGAAATCCCTAGGCAACATTGTCCCTTGTAGGGCTTACAAAGACACTTGGTTAAGACATTTAGAGGATGTTAAATATGGATTCAATAAAGGCCACTAGGACATCCAAGAATCTAGCATCCATCAGATGGTCCTAACATCACATATCTCTAGAATAGGTGTTGGTTGAAAATCCAAATAGTGTCAGCATTCTTGCATCTTGCACTTATCCAATAGATAGTGATGCCCCAAAAAAATCAAAAAAGTAAAAAAAAGTAAAAAAAGTAAAAATAACATAAAAAGTGAAATACAAATCATTCATCTAATGGTGAAAACTAGTCTTCTTGCACCTTAGGCAAGTACCATGATGAAAACCAATTTTTGGCATCATGGTAGAATAATATGTTGTCCACATTATACCTCAACACTTGGCAAAATCCATCACTATCATCCATCAAACCCATCCTTTTTCAATCCCATTCATATTGTATCCCTCTATACATATCATGCATCCTATTGTGTCCCTCCTTTATTCCAATATTGACCTTTGTAATGGATTGGAAGATGTCTAGAAAAAAAATTCTAAAATCATCTTGACATATCTTCTAATGAACACTCAAGTCCATAGACATCTAGTTCCTTCACAATGTCATCATTGGCAATCTATAGTCCATTATTCCTTGGTACTCATCCCCTTTTTAGCATCATCCTCATATTTTTGTCATCCCATCCATCCATCCTTATCCTGGTTATTAGGCTTGGTATTCCCTTTGGTAGTAGCCTGTTTGTATAGTGTACATACATATTCAAAAAAGCCCTAAAAATCATAAAATTTGATAAAGTCAAAAATAATCCATGGAGTCTTGTCTTATACCTTTTCCCCTAGTCACATCCATCTCCATGCCTTTCATCTTTCAAAATAATGTCATTCATTCTCCTATTCTAAACTAGGGGCAAAATCTAGTCTATATCAAGCCCGCATTGACCTAGTCCCACTTTTGCCTAATCAGTCTTATGTTTCTCATTTAAATATCTAAATCCATATCCAAATCCTCATCCAAGTCCCTTTCCTAGTTAAAAATCCATATCCACATCCATATCCTTACCTAAGTTCTAATCCTAATCATCATCATTAGTCTATCCAAGTATATCCTAAGTCCACAATCATGTCATGATCATCCTAGTCTATCCCATCACCCAAGCTCTCATCCCATCATTAGATAAGACATTGTGACATTTCATGTAGATACTTGGGTGTGTTACTTGTTTGTTTTGTTTGGCTTGTTTGCATGCCTTTTATCATGTAAATATTTTATTGTCTTTGTTTTTTGTGGTCACATTATGTCTCTTTTTATCTATTAGGCAATGAATGAGGATGTTATGAGGTCACCAAATCTATAATAATATTGATAAGTTCCCTCGATGATGTAGATCTCACTATTTTCCCATGCACTTTGGAACAACAATCCCTTGGTCATACTATATCATGGGGTAAACTACCAAGTGCTATATTTATCAAATTGCTTTGACTATGATAAGCCTTATGACATTTTTAATGGCTTGATCATCTACACCCTCTTTATTTATCTAATCATCTAATCATCCTTATTCCTATCACTAATCTAATCCTCATGATCCATTCGACTCACATCGAGTATTTTATCCTCATCTCATCATTTGAGTCATATCCTTTAATCACTAACATCATCCTCTAATCACTAATCATAATCATCATCATCATCATATTCTACTCCATCATTTTCATTTTTCCTCTTGTCAGAACTACATCGACCTGAAGTATTTTTAAATTATGTTGGTAGTATTTGGCCACTTTTTAGTGCCTAAGGATAACTCAGCCACTCTTACGTTCTCCTCTTCTCCCATCATTCATCTGTTAATTCGTTGAGATAATATTAGTCATTAATCTATCAATCTATTGATTAAACACCATATCCAAAATCATCTCCCTAATCCATTTCATTAATTTCCTATACCTATTGATGGGGATTGACAAATCACAACACACATTTATTCCTCCATCAATCTTCCATCATACTTATTAGTCAATTTATCATCATCTATCATTTCATTGCATGTGTCCTTTCTATGGGCATCATCACTCTTGTGGCTGACATTGTGGCTCATTGATTTGACTACATTATAGTCTAATTATTTCCTTTCATCTTTTGGTCACTCGATCATATCATTTATTCTCTCTCATCACCTTCATCATATCACTCAACTACAACTTAAGTTATAATCATCAATATTATCAAATCCTTATCAAATATTTGGCCAAAAATCTCTCCTTTGCATGCATCCTTACTTGGGATACACTGAAATATTATGGCCTTTTGTCTTATCATCATCATGTTATGGTCGATTCCCCTTTAGGATGTGTCAAAAATAGTAACACAATCATCCTCCTTCCCTGTGCATACATCTTTTCTAGGGGAATCATTGATCTATAGCTCACTACTCATGTCAAGTTCATCTGTATCATCCTCTATCCAACATATGGCATCCCATCCCCTTGTCTATCCATCTCATTCCACCCCTCATTTCCTCTTTTGAGTGGCCATCCATCTCATTCTTCCCAGAATGTCCCCTTAATGGGGCATCATATCCCCTAACATCATTTACTAATGTCATCCATGAAATTATTTTTCTTTGAAAGACCATTACTCCTTGCACTTCATCCACTCACAATGCTCTTTCAAAGAGGGAAAAAATGTATGAACCTAAATTCAATCGCTTTATTTATTGTCACTAATAATACCATTAGTCAACATTAATTATACTCATCTCATTTAATTCCATCCAAATATCACCCCTTCTATTAATTTCTCTAATATCCCAATTCTTACATAAAATCCCCTACATCCCATAAACTTCATTCCACCCTTGAAACCAATTAATCACCTTCATTAGTCTATTAACTAAGCCTACTTAGGTACTAACCTACTCATTATCCCACTTGCCAATTTAAAAATACCTTTTATTCACCTACACATCTACCACCCTACTAACCTAGCCTTTCCTACACCCCTACTCCCTAAAGGATATTTATAGAATTATAGGGTTTTATAAATCTCGTCTAATTTAACCATTCTCTTCTAGAATCCTCTATTCTAGAGGTTTCCAAAGAATTAAAATTTTCTTGAAAAATCCCCAACCATTGATCTTAATGAGCTCAAGATTAAATTTGAGCTATTGGTTTTCCCTCCTATGGCTTATATAAATAAGCCATGCCCCCATGATCACAAGCAATGTTTATTTGATCAACTAATCCATCTAAATCCATACATCAAGAAAAAAATGTTGGAATTTTGAGTCTTATTGCAATCTACTATCAACAAAGTCTATTGGAAAATCTTGGAGGGAAGCCGAAGAGGAATAAAATCATGGAAAGAGTCTATTATTATTTCTGATTACTCTTTTATATTCTCTCCTATAAGTGATCTTTTTAATAATTTGAGTTATATTTTATATCATTTTGCATATTGAAGTTTGTTTTCTCAAATTTTATAGGGATAACAACTGATATTTGTCAAATGTACAAGATTGAGATGCTATGAATATTCAATTTTAGAATCTACACCCAGACTTGACCCACAAATTAGATGTAAACATACTTTGTTGTCCATTTGATAGAATAATTTTAGTCTCTAATTGGTCATCATTATGATCTCTAAAGTTATTTTTCCTACTATGCTTTATGTCACTTTGTGTAATTGACATATTAAATGATTTAAACATTTCCTTGTTATGCTATAAAGCCAAAATATTTTTTACAAATAAGTGAATTGATAAATGAAATGAGAGTTTTTCTATAAAAGACAAGTAATTATCTATTCAAGACATTAATTATTTCCAGTCTTCAAATTTTGGTTCAACATTAGATTTTAAAAAGTTACTTGACCTAGATTGGAGCCTTTTTTACAAAAAAAATGTGCACAATGTAATAACAATGTTGTAAGTCCACCAAAGGGTCTAGCCATATGATGTCACAACATGCATTGGTACATATTATACCAGAGGGAGCTAACCCAAATCACCAAAAATAATAGATCTTTCACTTAATGGCTCATCTATGTGTTGTGGTAAGGCCTCTCATAAACATTGAGAAACATATGTCAATAACTTTTCCCTTTGATACTTATTTCATCGATCATAATGTACTATATATATTGCAAAGACTGTTGTAAAATTGCAAGTGTTTTTCCTTCCAATGGTTTCATTTAAATTTACAATGGAAATGTTGATAAAGATGTGGACATAAGAGTAAATCAAAACAAGACTTGTTTCAAGGTGTAAAACACAAATGAAAGCAAAAAAGTTTACATTTTTTTTCTTTTAAATATGAACATATGCAAAATGTAATATTTTTTTGTTGATTGTTTCCATTTACAAAAGGACATCTTGTGATTTATTTATTGGTAGATTTTATTCCATCTTAATGGGTATGTGTTTACAAGCATGATGACCAATGGGCACTACCGGTGCACATTTTTTTATTCATGTCATAAGTTTGTACTATATATAAAGGTTTACATTTCCTTAATTACTTCCTCAGTGAGGTCCTTAGTTGAGGTTTTGTAGTGTTTTAGGTTTAATATTATTAGAGTAGGGGTTTTCTTTTTTTCCATATTTACTTTTGGATTTTTTCCATCACTTGGAGTTTTCCTAATTTTATGGATAAGCTTGCTTAGGTGTACCTGAAGTTATATTTTGACTAGATGAATAGTAAGTAACTCCCTTAACCAGTTATTTCGAGTATGGGAGTTACTCTTCTATTATCGGTTCTTTGATTGTCTTTCTTGGGGTAGTTACTCATGCACTCCTATTTATACATATCTATTAGTGAGCTATTGTTCCATAGAAGATTGGTTTTGGATTTTATCTTGTTTATGCAATATTCTCATATATATGATTTCATTTTCTTACAACTATTGTGTTGTGTACATGATTGACTTGTGTCTATCACAAACCTGTGCATTCACTTGATCTAGAGATCTTGGAATCCATTATGATATGGTATCAAATCCACTCTAGTATTTTATTGTATGGTTTTTTTTATTGTTATTGGTTTCATTTAAACTCATGGAATTTACTATTTTCAAATAAAATATAGTTTTCACAATCCATTTGTGGGAGTTTTTCATCTTTGGTGGAGCTATTTTTTTTGTAGAAGTGGTTCATTGACATCTATTACCATAATTTCTATGGTTTTTTTGTGACTGTGTGTTCTATGTTCCTTGGTGCATTTATCTACAAAAAAATTGCATGCCTCCATATAACCTTGAGTTTGGTCTCCTCTATTTGGTATTGGCTCATGTTCAACCTCAACTGGTTCTACATGTTCAACGCTCATTTTTCATTTCTTCCAAATGACCCTCGACTACAACATTTTCACATGTTGAGACTACTCTCATTACCGACAAATGATAACTACCATTACATGCATCCTCTATGCCAAAATTGGTTGACGCATGAGTTAGTAAAGAAGAAACACAAAAGACTCCTACAATTTCAAAGGCTTGAAAGTTTCTTCCAAAACAAACTAAATCTATTCAAGTTTGCCCTAATGTTTTTTAGCATATTAAATTATTTTTTTAATATCTTGATTTAAAACAAGGTCAAGTAGGCTAATATTATTTTAATGCACAAGTAATGCATAAGAGGACTTATCAAGTTTAACATTATTAGTGGAGATTTTTTATTGTTTTTTATAAAACAACATATTATGGGAAATATTTAAAAATAAAGTGTTATTCATTTTTTCACTTTCTCACATTGTACTTAATTCCTTGGATGCATTATAATTCAAGTCTGACGTCCTCTTTTATTTACAAAATTTCATCTTTTGACTCATTACAATGATTTCTCTAGATGTATTAACAACTAAGTCCTACATCTTTTAAGCATGCATTTATAATATTTGGGAGGGTTCACCATTCATAGCTCAGGGGGGTGTACTTTTTTTGTGTCACTCTTTCATTTATACTTGCACTTTTATTTATATAACAACTAAAACTTGTATTACAACTTATTTCTACACTAATGGATTCAATTCAATCAACCCACTAACTCCCTTTAACTATCACAAATGGAAAATGAAGATGATAATTATTCTAATGAGTAAGGGTTTGTATATAATAACCATGGGTGATGAAACTAAACCTAGTACATATGCAAAGATAGTTAGGTGGTATAATCATAATGATGAAGCTTATGGGCTATTATGTCTTTTTTTAGCACTTGATATTATATTTTACTTAGATCATGTCAAATCACCTTGTGATGTATGGACCATTCTGGCTAAAGTATTTGGAGAGCAATATGTGATTAGAGGTCATGAGCTTGAGAATGAACTCATTAGTCTAAGTCCTTTCAATTTTGACTCCCTTCAAGATTTATTCACTATATTTAATCATTGAGATTGCAATTGAAATAATATGGGATAAATAAAGAAGATGACCAAATTATTCTTTTTATACTCTTTAAACTAGGTCCTAACTATTTAGTCTTTGTCTTTACTTTCCATGCCACTAAAATTGCTTTGAGCACTACATGAAAATTCCCTCTTTAGATGATTTCATTACCAACCTAACTAGAGAGTAAGACAAGTTGATCTAGATGGGCACATTGAAGTCCACAAAACCTCAAGCCTTTATTACTAGGAATGGAAAATCAAATACGTCAAACAAAAAGAAGAAGGATCAAGAGAAGAAGAAAGAATCAACCTCTGCTAAAACCAACACTAAAGCCTCTTTTTCCAATGACAAGCCTAATAAATAGAAAGTTGAGTATGCCTATTGTAAGAGACATGGGAATGATGAAAAGAAGTGCATGCAAAAGCAAATTGATCACCTAAATCATCTCCTAAAGAAGAACAACATAGGTGTTCCTGAGTCCATCAAGCAGAATTCATCTACCCAAGATTTTACCAAGGAAAAGGGAATGGGGAAAGATAAATAAAAGGGAAAGGCTCTTGTATCAATTGTAATTTCAACATCTTCATGGGTTAATGACTTAGGTACTTCCCACCACATGGGCTCTTCACTAGTTGAGTGTTCTTCCTTAGAGACTTGTAGCATGTCTCCCTTTAGTTTGGGTGATAACATTTTTGTACCAATTATAGGAAGAGGGTCTATTGAAATGGAAGGAGGAAAAATCAATAGTGTTCTAAGTTTCCCTTATTTTTCAACTAATCTCCTATTAGTGTATTAAATCACTCATATTAGTAAAGGCATGAGAGTTGAGATTTTACCAGATTTTGTTATCATCATGGAGTTGCATAGTGATTATATACTAGTAGTGGGAAGGGTAGATCACCAAGATAGGTTATACACCTTCTCACATTTTACACTTGATTCTTCTTTGACTGTATTGCTGACTCATTCAAATAGAGTTAAAAAATTATGCCATGAAAGGTTTGGCCACCTTAACTTCCTCTAACTTGAATAACTTAGTAAAAATGATATGGTCATAGGCTTGCCTTGAATCTAATTCTCTAAGGAAATTTTTGAGGGTTGCTTTCTTGGAAAATATCTTGAAGCAAAATTAGACAAAGGAAAAGCTTGATGGGCTTCACAAGCATAAAAGTTCATACACAATGATGTATCTGAGCCTTTTCCTAGTATATATTTTACAAGAGCTAAGTACATTCTCACTTTCATTGATGATTTATCGAGATCTACATGGGTCTACTATATTAAGCAAAACTCTGAAGTGTTTGAATATTTTCAAGACTTCAATGCACTTGTTGAGAAATAATCTGAGAAACCCATCAAGGTTATTTGAACTAACAATGGAGGTGAATATGTCAATAATAGATTTGAGCAGTTTTGCACCACATAGGGGATTGATTTATAGTGGATAATTTTTTGCAGTCCTTCATAGAATAGAGTTTCAAAATGCAAAAACATGTCCTTGAAAGAGATGGCTAGCTGTATGATTAAATCTAAGTCATTGGCACCTCAATATTGATCCAAAGCCATTAATTATATTTTTTATATTTAGAACATGTTTCCTTACAAAGCTTTGAAAGGAATAACACCATTTAAAGCTTGTCATGGAAGGAATCTTGAAGTTAAGCAATTTAGGGTTTTTAAATCTCCATCTATGGCATGTATACTAAAGAAAACACAAAAAGCTTTGGAGCCTTAGTCAAAGACTTACATCCTTTTAGGTTATCCAGATGGTGTTAAGGGGTACTATCTTCTACATCCAACCACACATGATTTGTTCATAGAGAGAAGTGTTCACTTTCAAGATATTCCCAAAGACTTGATACTTGTCACTTCTTTTATTTCATTGGATTCACTTAGACTTGATGATTTTTCTTCTGACTCAGATATTCTAGAGTAGGTTCCTAAACTAGAGTCTTCTTATTCTTATTCTAGTTTTGATAGTGAGGGTAGTGATGTCGAGTCTTATAAATCCACCTCTAGTCATGTTTTAGAGGATGAAGAGTCAACACCTAACTCACCAACATCTGGGCCCCTAGGCAGACGCTTCAGAGTGTAAGCACTTGGGTAGGGGATCTAATAGATGATATATGTACTTAGGCAGATTATTAGAGTGGTCTACATGATTTATTTGCTTTAGTTTTGGATCCATAGACATTCTGGGAGGCTTTGGGCATACCTAAGTGGGATAGGTCTATGCAAGAAGAATATTCTTCCTTGATCAAAAATCACACTTGGGATTTGACTTCACTTTCTAAGGGAAGGAAAATGGTTTCATATAGGTGGATACATCTAGATAAGTTTGCATCAAATGGGTCAGTCGATAAATATAAGGTGTGATTAGTTGTCAAGGGTTTTTCATAGATAACCAACATTGACTACTCAAAGAACTTTTCACTTATTACAAAGATGAATTTGATCCAACTCACACTAACTATAACCATAATACATGGTTGGGATGTGCACCAGATGGATGTGAAGAGTGACTTTCTTCATGAAGACCTTAAGGAGGAGGTCTACATGGAGCAGCCACCTAGGTTTCTTCAGGATTCATCCTTAGTTTACAAACCTAGGAAATCCATTTATGGCCTCAAAAAGGTCCCCTTGGGTTTGGTATGCCAAGATAGATTCCTTCCTCCTTAGTTTAAATTTTACTAGGTGTCATTCAAACTCTAATGTATACTTTTTATGACAGGATGATTCTTTATTAAAACTGGTCCTTTATTTTGATGATCTTTTGATCACTAGGATTTCCTCATCGTATACTACAGTGGTGAAGACAACTCTACAAGATAGATTTGGCATGATAGACTTGGGTCTTCTGCATTACTTCCATGGCATTGAGATTTCACAATCCAAATCAAGGATTTCACTTACATAGCCCATGTATGCTCTCAATATTTTGGCTTAGTTCACATGGTTGATTATAAGCCATCTCCAAATTTATTTCTACCAAGAGTCAAACTTGAGTATGACTATTCTTCACCTTTATTTGATGCCACTTGGTATCGACAACTTATTGGTAGCCTTATTTACCTAACTCATACCAAGACCGATATTTCATATGCATTAGGTATTGTTTCATGATTCATACAGGGGCCCAATGAATTACACTAGAAAGCATACAAGTGGATACTCCACTACATTCATGTCTCTTATATATTTAGGATTCAATATAGATTTGGCACAAAGGTTGACTTGGTTGGTTTTACAGATTCAAATTGGGTTGGAAAAACTCAGAATCATAAGTCCACTTCAGGTTACAAATTTTCTTCAAGTTTTGATCCTATCAGTTGGTCTAACAAGAAGAAAAATGTTATTTCTATATCATCCATAGAGGTAGAGTACATGAGAGTTGTTAATGAAACTACTAAGGCTATTTATCTTCAGGTGATTCTATTTGATTTGGCATTTCTTTCAGGCAACCCACCATAATCTATTGTGATAACTAAAGTACAATTTAGATATGTATAAATTCAGTTCAACACTAATGGACCAAACACATTGAGGTTCACATGCATTTTATTTGGGACCTTAATCATGGTTAGTTCATTGACTTGAGATTTTTACAATTTTTAGAGCAAGTTTCAGATATATACATTAAAAACAACATCATCTTTAGGGGGCAGGGGGATTCTAGCCTCTTCACTTATTCTATGTCTCTCTTTTGGGGAGGGGGGAGTTTTTCCTACAGGTTTTCTCTTTTTCTCTACTTTATGGGAGATTGCTTTGTATTGGGTATCTGATCAGGCGTAGTTGTCAAGACCCATTTTTTTACACTACCCACTTAAGTTGTACTTATGGGGGTCACTAGAATAGGGGTTTTATTTTTTCCCATATTTATTTATGGTCTTTTTTCCGTCACTTGGAGTTTTTATACTTTCATGGATAAGCTTGCTTAAGTGTACTTGGAGTTACGTTTTGACTAGATAAATAAGAAGTAACTCCCTTAACCAGTTATTTTAGGTATGGCAGTTACTCTTATATTATTGGCTCTATAACCACATTTCTTAGGGGAGTTATGCATGCACTCCTATTTTTACATCACTCTTGGTGAGTTATTGTTCCATGGAATATTGGTTTTGGCTCTTATATTATTTATGAAATATTCTTGCGTATGTGATTTCATTTTCTTACAACTATTATTTTGTGTACATGATTGACTTGTGCCTATTACAAACCTATGCATTCACTTAATCCATAGATCTTCGCATCCACTCTGATATCACTGGGTTGTTGATTGTTACCCTTAGTATGCCTTTGAAAAAGTTTTCTTTGTTGTGGAAATTTAATAAGACTATGAGTGAGCTTCAAATATATTAATATTTTTTTATTTAATAAATTTTATAAAAATTGGCTTTTGCTTTATGCTTCTAATAGGCCCCCTTGGTCCTTTATCTTATAGTTTTTATAAGGTGTTATTAATAAAATCTCAAACACATATGTTTATAAGTTGTCTTGTTTGCTATTATAATTATCCCAAATGAATCTAAGGTATTTTTTTGTCTTAAGTAGAATTACTAAAATAGAAGGCTTATGTAAGAGGAAAATACATCTATTGAATGTTTTGAAATGAGATGTGTTTAAAGGATGTTGCCTCCTCAAAGAGGCCCGTGATACTTGGTATTAATATTATATAATTTTTGATATACTATTGTTATTATCTTTCCATTCAGTGTATTTTGTATTTTATATTTTTTGTTATATCAACATATTTACAAGTAGGTTCCTAACATCTAGCATCAGAGCTCTTTTCAGGACCTTTTTTCCATAACAATTTTTGGTGGTTTAGGGTTATTTACTTTTTTCCATTGTATAGTCTCACCTATCCTAATCAAGTTCTTGGTAATAAAAAAGTAGTAATAGGGTGGCAACACTAAGCTGCTTCTTGAATTTTTTTCTCTCGTCTCTTCTTTCCTTAGGTTATAAACTATGTTCTAAAAATTTTAAAACTAACAAAAAGTTATCATTTCATGATAAGTGATTATTAGTTTTCCATAATTTTGTGGAGTGAAGGGTTATGCCCCGATACGTAAGCCACTAGAGAATATTATATACAGACTTGTGCTTCCACATACCTTTAGGTATATAGGAAGACTCCATAGTTCTTTTTTTATAGCCTAACCATAGGAAACATTTGGTCATTTGATTATGTGATGCACTAGTGAGTATTTATCCCCAAAAATTTACTTGCATGGTACCTAAAAAATGAGATAATGGGATACAAAATGGTTATTCATCATAGTTAGTACTCTAAAATATCGAGTTGACACTATTTTATGAATGAGATTAGTATATTTGTAAGCTCACAAACCAAACACACCCTATAAAATCCTTCCCTATAATCTTGGAATTTCTAAAGTCACAAATATGATTCTAATTTTTTTAGAAATATGGTAATAAAGAATATCATTTTTTTCTAATTGATAGAAACATAGTAATTGTAACTATCAGAAGGGTCAAAATGTTTCAAAATGGTTACAGGAACTTGTTTCAGTTGTTAGAAGGGTCATAATGTTTCAAAATGGTAACATGAACTTGTTGTAATATCCATGTCATTAGAATTTGTTTTTACCATAGTGGAATACACCATTATGATTTTATTGTCGAGATGATCATTTTAATGAGTATTTCATTTTTTTTAGAAAAAAATCCTAAATAAATATTTTCCACTTGTAACCTCAAAAAAAAATCAATCTTATGAAAATTGTACCTTTGGTATTGTCTCATCAAGCTAATCATTTTAACATACAAACTTAGTCAACATTGAATAACTTCGAGCTGAAATCTAGTCTCATCTAGAATCTTGACTCACAGAGTTGAATGAGTGACTACATGGCATTAATGCACAAAATACCACACTCTCTAATAGATTTAATGAATGACACTTTTAATGTGGATTTCTATCCCAAATAACACCATGTGGCCTCAAATTGGAATTTATAAAACTTGATGATATTAAACCAAACATTTGGATTTACCACATCGAACAATATTTTAGTGTGCATAATACATTAGGGGTAGACAAGCTGCACATTGTATCATTTAACTTAGAGAAATATGTTGGGAAATGGTACCAATGGTATCCAAAATATTAAACAAAATGCACTTGGGATGATTTTTTTAACCTCTTTTTGGTTCACTTTGGTCCCAGTGCCTATTATGATTTCACTAAAGCCCTAACTAAACTATGACAAATGTTTCGAAATAGTTTATAATTATCAAGTTAAATTTGAAAAGTTGACCAACTAAATTGAAGGGTTAAATGATGAATTTTTAAGGTTTGTTTTATCAGTAGGATCAAAAATATAATTTGTGTAGGGTCAAGATGTTAAAACCTAACAACATGATGGAAGCATTGGGATTGGTCAACTTTTTAGAAGATAAGATCACCTCCCAACATTGATTTTCCAAATTTAGTTCTTTCAATAAATCTATAGCCCCATGTCCAATCACAAACCCTCCTCTAAAATTCATTCCCATTAAATTATTTGCAAAGGCATAAATGTGCACTTGTCATGAAAAGGGGATATGATATAATTATGATGAAAAATGGTCCAAAGAACACAAGTACATTGTGTATGCAATGAGTTAGGATTGACCTATAACAATTCTATCTAAAGATCCAAACTCAGAGAAGGTAAATAAATTAGATCCCATTGATACTTAATGAAATCGGGACATGACCAATGGAACTATTAAACCTAGCTAAGGGAGCACCTACAACATAATGTCAAGAGAAAGGGTTCCAATGCCTCTAGGTAATCGACACAATGCAATAGCCCTAACTAGGCCTTTATTTATAAATTAATCAAATATCACAATCAATCAATGTAGATAAGGGGAAATGTTGGAAACATATTAAAATGGGAAATGAGCCATGATAGGTAAATAGGGGCCTAGGTTGCCTAAGGGGTGTATAAATGGAAAGTTTGAATAATCCTATAACCACACTAAGTTTGAGTGTAAAAATAATTAAAACAAGGAGATACAAATTCATTAACCAAGCAATTATGCAACTTCTATATATCAAAAGAAAAGAGTTAGGGTTATAATCTACTTACCTTGAACAAGACCTATCAAACTTCAATATCTTTCTTAGTTAATGGTTATTTGCAAGATATTATTGTGGTTGTAAATATATTTGTGGATGAATCAAGATCTAGGCTAAAAGGAATCCTAATATTGCATCCAATGATCCACAAGATAAGATTTTCCCTACAATATAAGATCTAAGTAATAACTCCTCCAAATATAAAATTGGTGTAGAAGTGCGAGCAATAACAATTGAAAATGAACGTTCCTCCCTAGTGGATTAAAATTGTGATTTGTATTTATAGTGATGAATGACACTAATATTTCTTGATTATTTACCTGATAATATGAGCCAACTTGATTTAGTCCAAAATAGGTTGATTAACCTCAAACTAGGTTGGTCAGGTTGACCTATTTACAAAGGTACGCCATAATGTTTGAAGTTGTCACGATATGATCAGTGTAGTTGGGATGGTATGGATGATAGTTAGTGTTGGGTATGAAGTCACTATTCACAATCACTATTCATAGCCATTATTCATGGTGATATGGCATTTAAGTGATGTGTTATGTAGGTGATTTGGCTTGTTGGTGATATGGTATGGCCCATAAATGATCTTCCATGTTGTAAAGTTCATTAGGTGTCAAGTGGGGTGATCTTATCTACTAAGGCACATGTGTGCCTCTACTTTTGCACATGTGTACATGTGGGGTGCTATTTATTATGAGGGATAAGGATGAAGAAATTCTTATTAACATAAGTGGTTATGGGATGCATTTATATGGTGGATCCACTATCTTAGTGCTTGGGTAAAGACAAGAGATTATTTAGCATCATCTGTATTTAGTGGTTGAGTGGAGAACAAAGACAAATTATCACATTGTGTGGTGGTGGTTTTTATCTAAAGTATTTCCACTATATTTTGGACTATGCACAAGTGGTAGACATTGTTTTATGGACCACTTATGCACCCACTTGGAATGTGGCATCATATTTACTCTCTTCTCTTCATTTATCTCTTTCTTCTTCTCTCTTTGTAATTCCATAAGTAAGGATTCATTATTTTGTATTGGTGAAGAGTTGAAGACTCATTAGTCTTTGTAGGAAAGCTTATAAGATTGGAGTTAGCTTTGTATAGCTTTGTTGTAATATTTTTGTAATCTTGTGTGCATTGAAGATAAAAATGAAGTTGTGAGAGATAGGAGAGGTGTGATTGACAGGTTTTTCTCATGGGATTAATTCTCCAAGTGTCGTTTTGAATATAAATACTAAATAATTTATCTATGGATGTACCCATTTGGTAAACCACATTAAATCCTTGTATTATGGTTTGCATGGTTTTATTTTTATTTATGAAATTTTTATTTCTATTTTTACATATTTTCCCTCTTTGCAACTTTGTGGATATCTCTGTGTTGTCATATTATATCATACCAAGTGGTATCATAGTAAAGGTTATTTGTTGTTGAGGATTAAGTTGTAGTAAGCTAAGGATTTTAGCTTGAATGGGAGTTATGGCAGATGATAAAAATTCAAAGGTGGAAAAGTTTAATAGATATAATTTTGGATTGTGGAAGATGCAAATGAAGGACTTCCTATATCAAAATGACCTCTACTTACCATTGGAAGGTATAGCCAATAAGCCAATGATAATGTCATATTCAAATTGGGATCTGTTGGATAGAAAAACACTTGGAACCATGCATCTATAACTTGCATCCACAGTTGTATTCAACATATCCCAAGAAAATACTACAAAAAGTCTTATGAAATAACTATAGAAGTTGTATGAAAAACCTTCTACCTCTAGAAAAATATTTTTGATGAAAAAATTGTTCAACATGAATATGGCTGAAAATGGTTCAGTAGTAGATCATTTAAATGATTTTAATATTATTAATAGTTAGTTAAATTCTATTAACATTCAATTTGATGATGAATTCAGGGTTCTTCTATTTCTACATTCTTTACTTGAGAGATAGAAAATCTTGATAATGGTGGAAAGCAACTCAGTCCCCAACAATGCAAAACTCAAGTTTAAGGATGTGGTGGGTGTTATCCTACGTGAGGAAATGCAGAGGAGAAGCACTGGTGAAACTTACACATCATGAAATGCATTATATATGGAGAAGAGAGGGAGATAAAATAATAGAAGGAGAAACCATGGAAAATCAAGGAAAGGTTCAAGATCAAAATCAAGAGGAAAGATGAAATGTTGGCACTATGGGAAGCCATGATATATAAATAAATATTATTCAATTCTACGATGAAAATAAGCCAAGGACCAACATGAAGGTAACAAAGAGGCAAACGTAGCAAGTGATGTGCTACAAGATGCTTTAATTTTTTATTTAGACAATATTAATGAATCTTGGGTTATAGATTCAAGAGCTTCCTTGCATGCCACTCCTAACAAACATTATTTTAAAGATTATGTTAAAAGAAGTTTTGGACATGTTTATATTAGTGATGATGAACCTTAAACATTATTAGAAAAGCCAGTGTTAATGTGAAATTATAAAATGTAAATACTTGGGTGCTTAAAGATGTTAGGCATGTCCCAAGTTTAAGGAGAAATTTTATTTATGTAAGACAGTTGGGAAGATACAGTTACATGGTCACTTTTATTAGTGACTCATGAAAAGTTAACAAGGGTGCTTTAGTGGTTTCAAAAGGTGAGAAAGTGGGTACTTTGTATTTATCCATTGTTAACACTAATGCATCTTTTGATTTAGCTGCTTTAGGTACAGACGTAGCTTTGTGGCATTACAAACTTGGCCACATGAGTGAAAAGAGCATGAATATTCTTCACTCAAAGGTGAAATTTTTAGCTCTAAAATAGACTTAGAATTTTGTGAGCACTATGTGTATAATAAATAAAAACATGTGTGGTTTCTTAGAGTTGGACCAGCTAAGGAGCATAAGTTAGAGCTTGTGCATATAGATATATGGGGATCAGTTCAGGTATCTTCACTTGGTGGTTCATTATATTATGTCGCATTTATTGATGATGTAACTAGGAAGGTTTGGGTTTATTTTATAAAAAATAAATCTGATGTGTTTGATACATTCAATACATCGATAACTTTAGTTGAGAATGAAATATGTTTAAATCTCAACTGCCTTAGGTTAGATAATGGTGGAGAATACTGCAACAAAGTTTTGATAACTACTATTCACTTAATGGAATTTGTAAGTAGAAAATAGTTCTAAGAACACCATAGCACAATGGTGTGTCAGAGAGGATGAGTAATACCATCATGGAACATGATAGAATCATGAGATTATATGTAGGGTTGCCATTACAATTTTGGGTGGATGTTGTAGATATAGTAGTGTACCTGATAAATAGAGGACCTTTGAGTGACCTGGATGGTGGTATACCAAAGGAGGCATGGAGTGGTAAGAAGGTAAAGCATTCTTTTCTAAAAAAATTGGTTGTGAAACTTTTGATCATATTGACAAAAAAAATAGGTACAAATTAGAGACTAAATCTCATAAATGTACTTTCATTGGCTACGGTACTAATGACCTTGAATTTCAGTTGTAGAATTTGGAAGATAATAAAATCATCATGAGTAGAGATGTGATATTTAATAAGAAATTCATGTACAAGGATTAATTGTAGGAAAATAAGCAATACTAAGCCAAGAAAGAATGCACAATGTTGGAGGACATCACATATTAACATGTCCCAAAGGTACCAGTTGGAAATATAGAACCCAAAATCCTATTGTGAGCCAGAGAGCTATGAAGAAGTAGTGCAGGTTGATGCCAAGGAGAAGTGGGAGAAAGCTATGGATGAGTAATATGACTCTCTTATGACAAAATAAACATGGGATTTGGTGGAGCTTGCAAAGGGAAAAAAGGCATTATAAAAAAAGTGGATGTATAAGATGAAGTAGGAAGATGGAGGTAAAAATACGTACAAGGATATATTGGTGGTGAGAGGTTTTGCATTTAAGAAAGTTATAGATTTTTAAGAAATCTTTTCTCCTATTATTAATATGAATTCAATTACAACTATTTTGAGTTTAGTTGCAATTTAAGATTTGCACTTAAAACAATTGAATGTGAAGATTGCCTTCCTTCATGCAGATTTGGAGGATGATATATATATATATATGGAACATCCACAAGGTTTTAAAGTTAGTGGTAAGGAAAATTTGATGTGAAAACTGATGAAGAGCTCGTATGGCCTTAAATAAGATATAAGACAATGGTATCTTAAGTTTTATAGTTTTATGTTAGAATGGGGTTATTCAATATGTCATTCTAACCATTGTGTTTATTTTAAAAGATTTTAAAATGGTAGTTATTTATCTTGATTTTGTATGTAGATGACATTCTTGTTGTAGGATATAACATGCAAGATATTAATGTACTCAAGATAATTGATTGATTCTTTTGCTATGAAGGATCTAGGTACTGCTAAATAGATCCTTGGTATGAGAATATCTAGAGATAGAAAGAATTGAAAGTTGACATTGTCACAAGGAGAGTACATCAGGAAAGTGTTAGAAAGGTATAACATGAAAGATACTAATCTGGTTAGGACACCTTTGGAAGGGAATTCCAAATTAACAAAGGAACAATGTCCCAAGACACAAGAGGAAAAAAATCTCATATCCAAGACACCTTACTCATCTATAGTTGACAATTTGATGTATGCAATGGCATGTACGAAGCCAAACATTGAACATGTAGTGGGAGTGGTGATTAGGTTCATGATTAATCCAAAAAAAGAACACTAGAAGGTAGTAAAATAGATCCTTCATTACTGAGAGGGACTAGATATGCAATATTGTGTTATGGTGGATCAAAAGTTACTTTACAAGGATATGTTGATTCTGACATGGCAGGTGATTTGGATGGTAGGATAAGCACTACTAGCTATGTGTTCAATGTAGGTGGTATAATGGTGAGTTAGATATCACATCTATAGAAGGTGGTGGCACTTCTTACCATAGAGGCTAAGTATTTTATCGATATATAAGCGAACAATGAAATGATATGGATACAGAGGCTACTGGAAGAGTTGGGACACTAATAAGGAAAGGGTATATTATTCAGTGACAGTCAAAGTGTCATCCATATAATAAAGAACTCAACATTTCACTCTAGGACAAAACATATTTAGTTATGATATCACTTCATTCAGATAGTATTGGAGGATGAACAAGTGAACCTAGAGAAGATCCATACCAGTGGAAATCCTGTGGATATGATGACCAAGGCAGTTGTAAGAGTGAAGTTGAAATTATGTTTAACTTCAGTTGGAATTTGTGGATAAAGAATATTGAAGCAAGGAATTTATTCAGTAAATACAACATAATATATAGTCATGTATATTGACTTCAAGTGAGAGAATTATTGGGTGTGAAGTCACTATTCATGAGCACTATTCATGAGAACTATTCATGTTGACATTGAATATTGGTGATGTGGAATCTAAGTGATGTAGTAGGTAGGTGATCTGGCTTGTTAGTGATGTGGCATGGCCCACAGAGGATCTTCCATGTTGTAAAGTTGATGAGGTGTCAACTGGGGTGCCCTTCTCCACTAAGGCACATGGGTGCCTATACTTTTACATATGGGTACATGTGGGGTGCCATTTCTTGTGGGGGACAAGGACAAAGATGTTCTTATTCTCACAAGTGGGTGTGGGGTGCATTTATATGGTGGTTCCACTATCTTATTGCTTGGCTAAATAAAAGATATTATTTAGCATCATTTGTCTTTAATGGTTGAGTAGAGGACAAATATAGCTTATCACATTATGTGGTGGTGGTTTTTATCTAAAGTATTTCCACTATGTTTTGGAATATGCACAAATGGTAGACATTTATTTATGGACCACTTATGCACCCACTTGGAATGTGGTGCCATATTTTCTCTCTCCTCTTCATTTCTCTCTTTCTTCTTATCTCTTTGTAATTCTATAAGTAAAGATGCATTCTTTTGTATTGGTGAAGAGTTAAAGACTTATTAGTCTTTGTAGGAAATCTTGTAAGCTTGGAGTTAGCTTTGTATAGATTTTTTTAATCTTGTTGTAAGCTTGTGTAAATTGAAGACAAGAAGGAGGTTATGAAAGATAGGAGAGGTGTGAGTGATAGGTTGTTGTCACATGATTAACTCTCCAAGTGTTGCTACAAATATAAAGGTTAAACAATTTCTCTATGGATGAAGCCATTTAGTGAGACACGCTAAATCCTTGTCTTATGATTTGCATGGTTTTGTTTTGATTTATGCAAGTTCTATTTCTATTTTTACATAGCTTCCTTCTTTGCAACTTTGTGGATATTTCTGTGTTGTCATATTATATTGTTACAACTAGAACTACATTGAATGGGCCATCATAGTAGGAAAATATAGGTATTGACATAGTTAGAGGATACTAAATGGAAGAATATATCTAAGGGGATCAAATCTTGGAAAGCTAGAATGGATATAGAAATGATAAATAAACAACAATGTCTCTTGCGATGCACCATCGGTCTGGCCACCCCTTTATCAAGGTACGTTTTAAAGTGTGCACTCAAAGAGATTGAAACTTGATAGGTTGTTGTAAGAGATAAAGTGTCAGTAAATGATAATGTTCATAAATATTGTGTGTATACATATGCCCCACCCGAAGCTCATCACATGTCACCAGAGTGTAAAATGGGATGGTGCTTTGGGAAAGAACATAATAACATAATAATTGAGTGGAAAAAATGTAGTAGGAAGCAAAAAATATGTGAAAGTAAAAGACTATAAATATATAACTTTACTTACCTTGTTTTTTTTGAAAATAAATTATGTGTGTAGTAGATGATGATAGGTGCCTAGTGTGCAGAGTAGAAGGTAGACTTGAAAATAAGAAAAATTCAAAAATATTCTACTGACACTAATTTTTTCTCTATCTTACCAGGATTCTAAGGCTCATTTTAATTTTCAAAAATGATATACATAAAAAAATATATGATCAAAATATATAATTTCTCAATAACTAGCTAAAGGTTAAAAAATTCAAAAAATTTACTATAAAAGGGTAGATTACTATTCCTTTTTGCATTTGTTATTTTTAGAAACCATAGCTTTGTGTACCAAATCTAGAAAACTGATAGAGGATGGCCCACACACGAGGAGGTGGAGAAGGTCATGGATTTATTGTAGTTGCAACTGACATGGTATAGGTATAGGTGCATTTATTATAAATTTTAACATTTTGGATAACAATGGAGTAGATTAAGAAAAGTAGGCACCAAGACAAATCCATGTAACTGAATTTTCCCCGACAAGCATAGTCTAGAGTTAAAAGTAGAGTGGGAAATGGGTAGGAGATGAAAATTAAAAATATAGGTTAAGGGAATTTATTATGCCCCAGTGAAAAAATGTTGCAAAGTCTGAATGACATTAGCCAAGCTGATATAGTTGAAAATCAAGGACAATTAAAATTGGTTGATATTATCTAAGTTAGCTGATGTAGTTTAACTAGTTTTGGTCGATGCCATGGAATGTGGTTGATATAGTAAAATTATAGTAGAGAGGCCAATGACATATGTTTTGTCCAGTGGCATCATGAATTATCTTAGTCGATGTAGTTAAACATATGTTCTATAGTGTATAATAATTTTAGGAGATGGTCTATGGCATGTATGCAGGTCGAAGTAGTATAGGAAAGAGATTGATATAATAGGTCATGGTTAATATAGTGGTGAATTATATATGGATGATGTAGTAAGATACATGGTTGATATAGTCTAAAAAAATAAGATGGTTGATGTAATAAGATACATGGTCGATGAAGTGGTTAATTTGAAATAAAAAGTGATTTTATTTTCTATGTATAATTTATTTTACTTTTTAGATAGAGCTTTAATTTTTTGCTCTATTGTTCGATGTTTTGTAGAGGCATTAAATATTAAGGAGACTACTAGATGCTATATGGCTACCAAATTTATTGAACTAGTTTCTTGTAGTCAATCAATCTTGTCTGACTGCATGTGGATTGAGTGGGATTATGGAAGCAACAAATCCTACTCAATGTAGAGTTAGCATCCATGTTCTTAGGATCATGGGAAAAATAACTAATACCTTCTAGTGGGTGGTGGATGGGGATACCATCAAGGTGGGGATTACATTGGAGGATTTCCATGCTCTCCTAGACTGACTTGTTTATTGAGCATGGTCATTGATGTTAGGTTTTTATTGATGTCAAAGAGAGCATGTGGTACTAGTAGATGAATGACAAAGAAGTAGTGTTTGATAAATTGAAGAGATATGACACATTTTCAAGTTTTTAAGGACAAAGAATAAGTTTTGAGGCATCCATATATGTCTTGGTGAAGTTTTGGTGTGTCATTTAATCATTTGGAAAGATAATCATGCATCTTCTAGCTTAAGAGAAGCCAAACCATCACTGCACATCATGCAGATATGAATGAACCAAGAAGTTTGGGTATTTAATGTAGGTAATCTAAAATTCAACTATGGTCAAAGGTTTTCATGGAAATTTTGTCTATAGTTCCAAGAAGTTACCTTGAATATTTAGACTCTTGAAGTGTTTTATTTCTCAAATTATAAACCTTCAAAGTTGCTCTTGTAGATTGTGATGGGCCAGAGACTGTCAAGTTTAACTATGTTGAAATCTGGGGTCAACTAGTCAGTAGATCAAATGGTGCATGTTAAGTTTGAGATTATGATTTAATAGCATGTGTAAGGTTAATATGTCAAATAATGAACATGTTAGTGGCATGTGTCATATTTACGAAGCTTGGACAAAAGATCAACAGTTTGTGGGTATTCATATAGATAGATATTGATGGTGACTCGGCCCAAATGTGCAAAAGGAATATAGAGCTACCAAGTGGCACAATTGTAGGAGCTCTAATCTAAGATCAATAGTGAGAATTTCATGGTAAAGATTAGTCTACTTTGAGAATATCAATGGTGCATATTTATTCAAAGTTGCCAAGAAGCATGAGATGAGGTCAAAGTGTTACATGTTTACAAAAGTTAAAGACTAGGCTACTCTCTAAGAGATCAATGGAGTGAATTTATTCCAAATTGTTAGGAAGCAATGAGATGATAACAAAGTGTTTGATGTTTATTTTATACATAATGACCATTGGTTTTTGAATTAATAAAGGGAAAATTAAGTGCTTAGTTTTTGAGCTATAACTTTTGATCTAGGGAAAATTTCTTGATGTAGTAAAAATAGAAGTCATAGAGGAATTCAAGGCATATCTAATGAATCTAGTTAAAAGGTATGAATGTTTTTACCATCAAATATATTGATCTCCAAAGTTGACTATGTGTTTAACCATGTTTTGCAAGTGACCCTAGAAAGATAATTAAGTTGTTATTGATGGTATTTGGATGTTTTCAAGGTGACTTAGCCATTAGAGAGTGTTTTAGACTCCATGAAGATCATTTATATGGATTTTTAAGGTTTGACCAAACCATATTTAGTATAAAAAAATTCTTATAAGTTTATTGTGTGTTCATTCATGGTGTTTTTGTGTATAAGGTCAAAGATTGATCTATTTTGCTTTAGTAGAGGAGTGTTGTGATAGATATAATATTTTGTGGATGTCTAAGGGGTTATGTGGAGTGAACTTATGTATTTTTAAGTGGTCTTATGTTTCTACTTTTCTCATTGAAGTTATAAAGGTTTGAATAGGTCTTTATGAGACCTATAAGGGCTACTAAGGCCTAATTGAAAGGTGTAGCTGCTTAAGGATGACCCATGGATGTTATGCCTGACTTATGAAGATTATATTAAGATATGTCTTGGTGTGATATAATTATTAAGGTTTAATACAAGTTTAATGGCTGAACAAGAAGATAATAATCATGAAAATCTCTATAAAAGGTGAAATCAAAGGTGATGGTTTCTAGAGTTGAAGAAGGGGTGTGTGTGAGAGTTATGGAGTAAAGGAAAGAAGAAAGGGTGTGTGCCCAGTGGATGGGTTATAGAGTAAAGTAGGTTTATGACTATGTGTATCACATGTAGGTCATATTTATGATGTCAAAAAAGTGCTCTTGCAGGTTTGAAGATTGGGGAGAGAATCAAATAGAAGAAAGATTTGTAGGTCTGAGTGTGTATATGAGGGTAGTTTGAGTGAAGAAGAAGAGAGATAATGGAATGCCTATGTGAAAGGCTTATATGAGATAGAGAGGGTATTTTTTAGGGGTTATAAAATCAAATTTCCATCATCAGGTGTTGAATAAATTGATTCAAAGGTGGAGATGTTTATTTCATAGGTGTTGGGAGGGTGCTCAACATCTAGGTCAAAAGGACTTAACCATCCTAAGGGTAAGTGCTCCTTGTGAAATAGGGGTTTCACTAAAGTCTCATGTTTATAAAGCTCTTATAGGATAATTAGTCCATGTGTTTGTAGGATTGAGAGTGGATTTTTTTTCCCAAGAGGGTTTCTCACATCAATCTTGTGTTGTATATGTGATCTTGCATTACCTATTGTTCATTATTATGAATGAATTGTATATTCTATGAATGCTTGTGGTAATTGCTTAAGGCGTTGAAACGATTGGAATTAAAGTTAGAATATATTAATTTACTGATTCACCCCTCCATCTTAGTGATTGTATCTCTGATAATTGGTATCAATGTAGGTCCTTTAGTAAAAGCTTGACAGCTTGAAGGAGATCCAAGGTATAATATGGGTAGCCATCAAATGCAAGGAGATTTTTACACTAAGCAAGTGATGATGTTCAATGGATCTAATTATGCTTTTTAGAGTATGCAGATGAGGACCTACATCATGTCCCTAGGGTTTGACACTTGGAAATCTATTTTGGATGGTTATTATGAACCAACTACTCCTCCATCTAGTGCTATAGATAAGAAGTTGTTTAAAAACAATTCTAAGGCAATGAATGCCATCACTTGTGGTCTTGCAGAGACTAAGTTCACCAAGATAATCCATTGTAAATATACTAAAGAGATATGGGATAAATTACTTATCATTTATGAAGGAGATTCAAAGGTTAAGTTGACCAAATTACATACTTATTTAAGATTATTTGAGAGTCTCAAGATGAAGGAAGAAGATTTTACAGCATCCTTTTTGCAGAGAGTTGATAAGATTGTAAACATTATCAGAGGTCTTGGAGAGAAGCTTGAAGAATTTATAATAGTACAAAAGGTATTAAGTTATCTATCCCTCAAGTTTTATTCAAAAGTGTTTGTTGTAGAAGAAATCATGATCTTACTCAGTTGAAGATAGATGAATTACATGGTATTCTTACTGCCTATGAGATGAAATTTGATGAGGACAAACCACCAAAGAAGGAAGCATCATTAAAGAGAGAAATGAAGCCAAAAGGGAAGAGAACTCAAGATAAGGAAGTCATGTATGATAATATATCTGATGATGAACTAATAACTTTATTTACAAGTAAATTGAAAATAGGCTCAGGAAAGTATAAGGGTAAACTACCCTTCAAATGTTTCAATTATGGAAAATTAAGA
Organism: Torreya grandis; assembly: GCA_037957365.1. Taxonomy (NCBI): domain Eukaryota; kingdom Viridiplantae; phylum Streptophyta; class Pinopsida; order Cupressales; family Taxaceae; genus Torreya; species Torreya grandis. The sequence goes on along the minus strand of JARHVA010004676.1, from coordinate 640,362 downwards.
CACTTTGCTAATAAGTACCCTCATAATCATAAGAATAATGATGATAAAGAGCATGGTCAAGGTCATGATGATGGCAAGAGATCATTCAGGTCTGATAAAAGCAAGAAGGGATTTAGAAGTTTTGACAACAAGAAGTACTTCAAGGACAAGAAGAGTCTCCACACCAAATAAGAATACAATACATCATATGAGAGTGAAGGCAGTGACTTTGAGTATGATCATGAAGATGATGATCCTATTGAAGATGAATCTCTCTTCATCATTGAAGAAGGAAGTTGCTCATATTAAGAAAAGTCTATTTAGTGTGATACAGATAATGAAGAAGATAAAGAGGATTGTGAGACTAAGTTGATGACTGCCTATGAAGATTGAGAAAAAGAAGACAAAAAATTTGATGTCTCAAATGAAGGACTATGAGGATCAATTGAGTGTGTATGTAGCAAGAATGAATAAAGACACCAAGGATCATGAAGATATAGTCAAGCATCTTAGTTATCACTTGTAAAGCATGTCTACAAGCCAAGTGTTCAAGTTATGTAATTGAAATTGAGTCATTAAAAGTTGAGTTAGAGAAGACATCTAGTAAGGTGACGTCATTTTTGATATTTGAGAAGAGCTCAAGTGATCTAGACAACATTTTGAATAGTCAAAATCATGCTAGTGATATAACCGGTCTTGGATACGAAGAAGAACAAAAGAATGTAACTTAAGATAACGTGAAGACTATTATAAACAAGGACAATCAGACCTTGAAGGTCAATAATCAATTAATAAATGAAGATGTTGGTATAATGAAGACAAATCAGATCAAACAACCAAATGTCATGAGGTATGCCAAATTAAATGGCTATTATTACACTTGCAACCAATTTGGTCATAGGGCTAGAGAGTGTAGAAGACCTGCTAAGAATGAGTGGAATCATCAATCAAGTGGTACGAGCAAGGTTGAGTGCTTCAACTGTCATGATGTGGGAAATTTTTCAAAACGTTATCCATTTAAAATAAGGCAAGTTGATTTTCCTTTAAGAAGAATGGTTTGCTAAACTATGAGATCGGTCACATTGCTAGGTTATACAAACAAAGGCCATCAAGTTAAAACAAGTTTAATCAGACTCCTAGAATGCAAGGAAGAAGGTTAGTTAACTCATGAAAACCAAAGGTGGAATGTGTGAGTCGTGATGAGTCTGCAAGTCTAAGTAATTTATTTGCTATGGTGGAGAATGCTATAGAATTTGAAGAGTCCCAAGGGCTCTCATTGTTTGCTCATGTTGTGAATGAAGAGACTAAGCTCAAGGAAAAGACTAAGGTGCTAGCTGAGGCTATTTTTGAGGTGTGTATGGATTCAAGAGAACATCTTGTTATTTTTGAACAAGTTTCATGCAAAGAGCATTAGTTATCAATGCCCATTGATAATGTTCTTTCTTTAGTTAAAAAGGTATATCATGAATCTTTGTTGTCTCCATATGTTGTCAATCCAATCTTAGAAGAAAAGGAGAATATTGTATTTGATGGTGGAGCTTGATCTTATTATAATTTCCAATTCTCAACAGGGGGTGTCATGGGAAACACCCCCCCCCCCCACTAGGGTTGTTATGGGGGTCCAAGGGGTGGTGACCATATTTGGAGCCCCCCTGACACGGGTTCAGGGGCAACGCCCTTGAAGAAATTTTTTGTTAAAAATACATTGTAAAATATTGTAATTTCATAGTTAATATGGATTGTTTACTATTAGTCACATATCTAATAGTAAAAATTATGTTTTATGCATTTTTTCCCTAATATGTAATCCTCGTTTAATATGAGGGAATTGCAATTACAATGGCATGTTGTGTGTGAGGAAAGAGGATATTACAGTGGATGTATTATAGGTTTTTAATTTCATTTATTGAACTAGATAATAAGAAGGATTGGATATTTATGTGTGGACGTAGCCCATATTGCGTGAACCGTGTTATATCTACGTCTCTATTGTGTTCTGATTTTTGCATTTTATTTTTGTCATTAATTCATTAATATTGCTATATGTTATGTATTCCTAACAACTGGTATTAGAGCCGAAGATTTATTTGGAAAATAAATTCATAAGAAAAGAGGGTTCCTAGTTTGAGTGGGAGCAATGGTAGAAGAAGAAAATTTTAAGGTTGAGAAGTTCAACGGCTAAAACTACCAGCATGCAAATGGAGGACTATTTATATCAAAAAGATCTTTTCCTACCAATGGGTAGAATAGAAAATAAGTCAGTGACTATGAAGGATGAAGATTAGGAGGTTATTAATAGAAAGGCACTATGAACAATATGGTAGTGCCTAACATCATTAGTGGCCTTCAATGTTTCAAAAGAAAATACAATCGGGGATGTGATAAAGGCATTGGATAGAGTGTATGAAAAACCCTCAGCCTCCAATAAGGTATTTCTTATGAAGTGTTTATTTAAAATTAAAATGTCAGAAGGTGGGTCTGTTGCTAATCATTTAAATGAATTTAACATGGTCATAAATCAATTAAGATTTATAGGAGTAAATTTTGATGATGAAATTAGATCTCTTTTGATTATGTGCTCATTTTCAGAAAGATGGAATAATTTGGTCATTGTTGTGAGTAATTTTATTTTTGATTCAAACACTTTAAAGTTTGATGATGTTATTGGTGTTATTCTCAGTGAGGAAATGCAATGGAAAAACATAGATGAGACATCAGATAATGCTTTGACTATAGAAAATAGAGGAAAATAAGGATAGAGGAAAGGGCCCAGGGAATCTTGGTAAGTCTAAAAAGGGTAGATTCAAATCCAGAGGAACGTTGGTGTGCTAGATTTGTGAGAAGAAAGGACACCTAAAGAAAGATTATTGGTTTCAAAAAGGAAAACAAGGAGATGGACAACAAGATAAAAATCAAGAAGAAAATGTAGCAAGTGATGTGTTACAAGATGCTTTAATCCTTTTTTTAGATAACATTAATGATCCTTGTGTGTTAGATTCGGGAGCTTCATTTCAAGCTACACCCCATAATAAATATTTTTAGGTCTATGTTCAAGGTGATTTTGGACATGTTTATTTGGGTAATGGTGAACCCTATAAAATTGTAGTAAAGGTTAAGATACAAATAAAATTACATAATGAAAACAAACGGTTGCTAAAAAAGGTAAGTCATGTTCTTGAGTTGAGAAGAAATCTAATTTTAGTAGGGCAATTCGGAAGTGAGGGCTACACAGTGACATTTGTAAAAAAATCATGGAAGGTCACTAAAGGATCGCTGGTAATAGAAAAATGAGAGAAGGTAGGTACATCATATTTATCTAATGGAAATGCTGTCTCTTCTATTGCTTTAGCTTCTACATAATTGGATACAAAATTATGGCACCACAAACTTCGGCACATGAGTAAGAAGGGGATGCAAGTTCTCCACTCAAATTTTTTTTCTAGATTTGAAGAAGGTGGATTTGGATTTTTGTGAGCACTATGTGTATGGAAAACAAAAGAGGGTCAGATTTCTCAGAGTTGGGAAAACAAAGAAGGATGAAAACTTAGAGCTTGTGCATATAGATGTATGGAGACCAGCTCAGGTATCATCCTTTGGTGGCTCTTCTTATTATGTTACTTTTATTGACGATTAAACTAGAAAAACTTGGGTTTATTGCATACAAAAAAAATTAATGTTTTTGATACTTTTAAGAAATGAAAAGCTTTGTTTGAGAATGAGATAGGAAATAAGTTAAAGTATGTTAGATCAAACAATAGAGGTGAATATTGTAGTAAGGAGTTTGATAATTATTGCTCATCCCATGGGATTTGTAGAGAGAAGACATTTCTAAGAACACCACAATAAAATGGTGTGTCAGAAAGGATGAACAAGACAATCATGGAGCATGTAAGGAGCATGAGATTACATGCAGGGTTGTCCTTACAATTTTGGGTAGATGTTATGGATACTTCTATTTAATTAATAAATAGAGGGCCTTTAAGTCCTTTGGATGGTGGCATTTCAAAAGAAGCATGAATAGGTAAAAAGGTAGATTATTATGTTTTAAATACTTTTGACTGTGAAGCATTTGTCCATATTGATAAAGAAAATAGAACCAAGCTTGAAGCAAAATCCAAGAAATGTACTTTTATTGGATATGGAGTTAATGATTTTAGTTACCATTTATGGGACTTTGAAAATAAAAATAATAATTAGTAGAGATGTTATCTTTAATGAGAAGGTCATGTACAAAGATCAGTTGTAGGGAAAGAAACAAGAAAAGCCAAATACTGAATATGCAATACTTAATAAAATCACTAGAAATGAAATTTCAAAAGTACCAAAAAATTAGAATGTGCAATAAATACAACAATTACCTCAAACTTGTGTAGTTAGAAGATATACTAGAGTAAGTAGACTCCCTAAATGATACTCTCCTTCAATTTTTTATTTGTTATTCACTGATGGTGGTGAGCCAGAAATCTATGAAAAAGCAATGCAGGTAGAAACCATAAAGAAGTGGGAGCAAAGCATGAAAGAGGAGATGGACTCCTTGGTGCATAACCAAACTTGAGATTTGTTTTAGTTGCCTGCAGGTAAAAGAGCATTGTAGAATAAATGGGTTTATAGGTTGAAGGAAGAAGATGGAGGCAAAAAAATGTACAAGGCTAGACTTGTTATAATGGAATTTATACAAAAAAAGGTATAGATTTTAACAAAATATTTTCTCCAATAGTTAAAATGACTTATATAAGAACTATTTTAAGCTTGGTAGTAGTAGAAAATTTGCACCCTGAATAGTTATATGTGAAGAAAACATTCCTTAATGGTGACTTGGAGGAGGAAATATATATGGAGTAGCCACAGGTATACGAAGTCAAAGGTAAGGATAAAATGGTGCGTAGGTTGAAGAAGACTTTCTATGGCCTAGATCAAGTTCCAAGATACTGGTATTTAAAATTTGACATGTTTATCACAAAATAAGGTTATAGTAGATGTCATTCTTATCACTTTGTTTACTTTAAAAGATTAGATAATGACATCTATATTATCTTATTATTATATGTAGATGGAATGCTTATTGTAGGGTCTAACATGCATGATATAAATGAGCTCAAAATAAACTAACATATTATTTTTCAATGAAGCATCTGGGTGCTACAAAGTAAATCCTTGGTATGAGAATAACAAGAGACAGGAAAAATAGAAAATTGACATTGCCTTAAGAAGAATACATTAAGAAGGTGTTAAACATGTTCAATATGTAAGATCCAATACCAGTGAGTATACCTTTGGGAGGGCACTTCAAATTAATCAAGGAAAAGTGTCCTAAAATGTAAGAAGAAATCAATTACATGTCCAAAGTGCCCCATGCTTTAGTAGTTGGAATTTTAATGTATGTTATGGTGTGCACTATACCAGACATTGCTCATGTAATAGGATTTATCAACAAGTTTATGAATAATTCAGGAAAAGAGCATTGGGATACAGTCAAGTAGATTCTCAAGTACTTGAGAGGTACCACTAATAGAAATTTGTGTTATGAAGGTTCAAATGTTATCTTACAACGATATGTTGATGCAAAAATGTCTAGATATTTAAATGAAAGGAGGAGCACCACAGGTTATGTATTAGCTATTTGTGACACAACAGTTAGTTGGATTTTAAAATTGTAGAAGATAGTTATGTTGTCAACTACAGAGGCAAAATATGTTGTAGCTACATAAGCAAACAAGGAGATGATATGGATGCAATGGTTCATGGAAGAATTGATGTAGAAGAAAGAATATTGAAGGTTGTATAGTGATAGCCAAAGTGTGATTCATTTAGCAAAGAACTCAACATTCTACTCAAGAACCAAACATATATAATTCATGTATCACTTCATTCGTTCAGTTTTGGAGGATGGTCAAATGAAGTTGGAAAAGATCCATATGAGTCAGAATCTTGTAGATATGCTAACAAAGACAGTCAGGAAAGATAATTTGAAGAGTTTTTTAGCTTCAATAGGTCTTCAAGGATAACAAGGACGATGAGAAACATGCTAGGGTCAAAGTTCAAAGAAAAGTCCAAGGAAGAGTTGTAGCGGTGGAGTTGTAACAATCAGTCTCCAAGTGGGAGATTATTGGATGGTGGAACCTGATCTTATTATGATGCTCAGTTCTCAATAGGGGGGTTGGGGGGCAACACCCCCCACTAGGGTCAACAATAATATATGCATTGTAAAATATTGTAATTTTGTAGTAAATATAGACCATTCACTATTAAGTCACATATCTAACTGTATAAATTATGTTTTGTGTATTTTTGCCCTGATATATAACTCTCCTTTGATATGATGGCATTGTAATCATGGTGGCATTCTATGTGTGAGTGAAGAGGATATTGTAGTGGATGTATTGTACATTTTTCCCTTCATTTGTTGGACTGAATAATAAGGACTAGTTGTTTAGGTGTGGATGTAGCCCATATTGGGTGAACCACATTAAACCTATATCTCTAATGTGTTGTGATTTATATATTTTATTTCCATCTTTAATTCATTAATATTGTTTTGTGTTCTATATTCCTAACACATTATAGTGGATAAGCATGTTGCTTATCTTAATCCTAAGAAGAAGAAAAAGAAGAACTATCAGTATCAAATGACCAAGGAAGAGAAGGAATATAAGGATTTGTGGGTAACTCCTAGTTTCACATTGTTTTAGGACATTGTGAGTTAGGGTATCTCTATCTACGCTTTAAGAAGACACTTGACAAGCAAGATGAATCATGGTAGATGTTAGTTGAGATTTGGTTGATGTTTTAAGATAATAAAGGTCATGAGAAGATGGTCTTGGTTAAGTGGGAGTAACAAGTTCATAAGCTTTCTTTAGATGTTGTGCTGACTTGTGTGTTCCAAGAGTATTCAGGGACTTTGGTCCTAAACTGATCTTTGCCTATAAGGAGCTTGAAGTGCAAATTTGATGTTTTCAAGGTCTAAGAAGGTAAGAGTTGGGTGTTTTCAATTGGATCAGGTATGTCCAGGTGGAATATATGTTGTGGTGGTGTCAGAGTGATTTCATGGTATGTTTTTGCCCTATTTGAACGTTGATAGTTGTGTATGCTCAGTCTACAGGGTCAGATTGAAGGTTTTCAGGTGGTAAAGGAGGATTTGTGAGTTGTTAAGATGATATTTTTGCATAAAAAGTTTTGTTGACATTATTATATCATACTCCAGGTGGTTTTATCATCTGAAGGTATGTTGAAGTGAAATTGGAGATTTTTGAGTGCTCTCAGTTTTCTCAATTTTGGCTTAAGGGCAAGCAAGACTAAAATGGGTTATAGGATGTATGGGTTCCCAAAAGTATGAAATCTAAAAAATTGGTACATAAGTATGTATTAATTACCTACAGGAGTGAGAGAAGTTTTAGAAGTGTGAGTTGATCGGAAGGTGCTGGATTGACCAAGCTTGTTTTGAAGATCTAGTGATTTGGCCTGGTTGAGAAAAGTGACTTCCCTAGGGATTTGGACACTGAGGGTTCCTAATAGGTTGGTTTGGTCAAATTGGTTGTAAAACCATGATTCATAGTGATATAAAGGTAAGTTATGTTCAAATTATTCATTTTTTTATCAAATAGGAGGCTTAATTGGCTAGTAGGTGTGTGAAAGAAGTGTTTTGTAGAGGATGAGCTAGGTGATGCAAATTGGTGTGTTTGAGGGGGCATATGAGAGTGCTCCAAATTTGAAGCTTTAGGTCTTTGAGTTGTGTCTACTAAAATTTTTGGGCTCTACAAGTTCTAGGTAGAGCTACAAGATGACTAGACAAGCCTAGTGTGAAGAAGAGTCCTTTTTAATTAATTTCTCTAAAATAGCATGGTATGAGTGTTTCAATGCCATGAAAGTATTCTCAGAAGTTCCATAGGTGAGATTTGGTTATGAAGATCAAGAGAGAATATTTTAGGCTAGTATAAGGAGGAACATGGAGTTAGGGGGAGCTAACTTAGATGGCTTTAGAAGTTTTTATGATCAAAGGGGGAGCTAGATTGTTCAATTTGTCAGGTCTAAGGATCAAGAAGGCTTAGAGTAGAGGAGCTTGTTTTAGGTTCTCTAGATGTAAATATGAAGTTACATCTAGGTGTTTCTAGACCTGTGTTCATGGTGGCAAGTTCAAGTGGAGAGAATGGTCTTGGGGGGAGCATTATTGTTGTAAGTTGTGAAGATGATCACTCCAGTTGGAAAAGATTAATGTAAGCATCTCTGTAACAAGATGTTTGTTATTTTGAGGTCCATTATTACAAGTAGAGAGGATTGGTTGATGTAATAGACCCTTTGTCATTAATTTCAAAGGGGAAAAAATATCATAATAAAGGAGTTTAAATGAAGTCATTCTGAGGGTGTTTTTTCATCAATGACAAAGGGGGATATTGTTGAACATGGTCATTGATGTTAGGTTGTCATTGATTTCAAAGAAAGCATGTGATACTAGTACATGAATGATAAAGAAGTAGTGTTTGATAGCTTGAAGAGATATGGCACATTTTCAATTCTATAAGGATAAATAAGAAGTGGTGAGGCATCCATAGATGTCTTGGTGAAGTTCTGGTGTGTCATTTGATCATTTGGAAAGATAATCATGAATCTCCTAACTTAAGAGAAGCTAGACCATCACTACATGTCATACATATATGAATGAATAAGAAAGTTTGTAAATTTAATGCAAGTACTCATAAAGTCAATTGAGGTCAAAGGTTTTCATGGAAATGTTGTCTATAGTGCCAAGAAGGTACCTTGAAGATTTGGACTCTTGAAGTGTTTGCTTACTCAAATTATAAACCTTTGAAGTTACTCTTGTAGACTATGATGGGCTAGAGACCATCAAGTTTAACTATGTTGAATTCTAAGGTCAACTAGTCAATAGATCTAATGGTGCACATTAAATAATAGATTGTGATCCAACAACACACATAAAGTCAACATGTCAAAGAATGAACATGTTAGTGACATGTGTGACATTCACAGAGCTTGGACAGAAGATCAATGGTTTATGGGTGTTCACACAGATAGAGATCAATGGTTTAGGTTGAGTCAAATATTCAAATGTGAAGAAGGCACATAGAGTTTCCAAATGGCATAATCATGGGAGCTCTAATATAATATCAATGGTAAATGTTGTATGGTAAAAATCAGGCTAATCTAAGAAGATCGATGGTGCATATTTGTTCAAAGTTGCCAGGAAGCACAAGATGAGGTCAAAGTGTCAGATGTTTAGCAAAGTTAAAGACCAAGATACTTTTGAAGAGATTGATGGAATGTATGTGTTATAAATTATTAGGAAGCATCAAGATGATAACAAAGTGTTTGATGTTTAATATTTACACAGTGACCATTGGTTTTTGAATTAACAAAGGGAAAAACTAGTGCTTAGTTTTTGAGATATAACTTTTGATCCAAGGCAAATTTCTTGATGTATTAAAAATAAAATTCATAGAAGAATTCAAGGCACATCCAGTGAGTCTAGTTAAAAGGTTTGAATGTTTATACAGTCAAAAATATTGAGCTCTAAAGTTGACTATGTGTTTGACCATGTTCTTCAAGTGATCCAAGAAGGATAATTAAGTTGTTCTTGATAGTATTTGGATGTTTCAAGGTAACTTAGATATTAGAGAGTGCTTTAGACTCTATGAAAATCATCTGCATGGATTTAAGGTTTTACCAATCCATCTTCAGTATGAACAAATGCTTAGAAGTTGACTATTTGTTCATTCTTGGTGTTTTTGTGTATAAGGTCAAAGATTGATCTATTTTGCTTTAACAAAGGAGTGTTGTGATAGATATAATATTTTGAGGATGTCAAAGGGGTTATGTGGAGTGGACCTATGCATTTTTAAGTGGTCCTATGTTTCTAATTTTCTTTTTGAAGTGTTAAATGGGTGAATAGGTCTCCATGAGACCTATAAGGGCTACTAAGGCTTAATTGAAAGGTGTTGTTGCTTAAGGATGACCCATGAATGCTATAGCCAACCTATAAGGATTGGATTAAGATATGTCTTGGTGTGATATAATTCTTAAGGGTTAACGCAAGTCTAATGGCTGACCAAGAAGATAATAATCATGAAAATATCTATAAAAGGTGAAATCAAAGGTGATGGTTTCTAGAATTGAAGAAGGGGCATGTGTGAGAGTTGTGGAGTGAAGGAAAGAAGAAACGGTGTATGCCCATTGGATGGGTTATAAAGTAGATGATGTTGATGACTGTGTGTATAAACTTTAGGTCATATTTTTGATGTCAGAAATAGTGCTCTTACAGGTTTGAATATTTGGGAGAGAAGCGAATAGAAGAAGGATTTGTAGGTTTGAGTGTGTATATGAGGGTAATTTGAGTAAAGAAGAAGAGAGATTGTATCATGCCTATGTGAGAGTCTTGTATGAGATAAAGAGGGTGTTTTTCAGGGTTTATAAAATTAGAGGTTCATCATCAGGTGTTGAAGACATCAGTTCAAAGGTGGAGATGTTTATTTAATAGGTTTTGGGAGGGTGCTCAACATCTAGGTTAGAAGGACTTGACCATCCTAGGGGTAAGTGCTCCTTGTGAAACGTTTGTTTCACTAAAGTATAATGTTTGTAAATATTTTATAGGATAAGTAGTCCATGTGTTTTCAAGATCAAGAGTGGGTTTTATTCTCCAAGATGGTTTCTCACATAGATCTCATGTTGTATGTGTGATCTTGCATTATCTATTGTTCATTGTTATGAATGAATTGTATATTCTATGAATGCTCATGGTAATTGTTTAAGGGTTTGAAAGGATTTTAATTAAAGTTGGAATATCTTGCTTCACTGATTTACCCCCACTCGGTAATTATACCTCTAACATTGTTATGGGCACACCTATGGTGTGTAATACCCCCGATTTATCTAATTATAGGAAGGCTTTATCTATGTGCTCTACAAGGTCGAAGAGGTATGATGAGTGAGGGTTGCATGTCTATTTATTTGATTTATATGTATCGAATATTTCTAATATTTGAAAGGTGATTATTGGATTTATGAAAGCTCAAGTGATATTTCATAATTCATATGGTAGAGTGTAATTATATATTATAGACATGTGTCGATCTATGTCATATCATGGCATATTTTGTGATTTAGGTTTGATTATTTGGGTGCAGTTAGTGCATGATTTGTACATCATTTTATCAAGATTCCAAAAAACTATGACGCTTGTTACTTTTGGGGGGAGTTAGATTTATGAGCACTTCCATATGTATAAACTGATAAGGTTTCCCCATTACATGGATGATGCCCTCCCATGAGTGTAGATATGGGCACAGGATCATACTTTATGGGTGTTTACCCCTATGCCAACATTTTAGATAGTTTAATGTGGGTATAGTATCCTTATATGGGCATTGAGGATGCATGACCATCATGGCTATCCACTATGTAGGCATAGGCATTAGTGAATATTACTAGGCACTATCCGTAGTCGATAGAGCCTTAGCCATGTTATTGTGTACCAGGTCAGTTTGGACTACCATACCCAATACCTCCTCTTATGGTCACAACATATTGGGCTCATCATGAAAGGGATCAGTGTAGTGTGGGAAGTGGAGGTATACCAGCTAAGGTACTAGTCATATGACCTCCTCATCGTAGGGCAATGAGATGACAATAAGGAGAGCACATTACAGGAGGAAGAGTAATGGTATCTATTTGGTAGAAGTAGTAAGTACATGCATAACCACCACAACTAATATAACCATAGAAGCATTGATAGGTGCAAGCTAATCCATAGCCACAACCATAGTTGTAATTGTAGGGGATCCCGTAACTTAGCCAGTTCTTAACTAGACTATAGTTTAACTAATATGTAATAGAGCATGACACACAATGTCATCCAGCCAAGGCATTACATAATGTTTTTGATTCCTCATAATCATGACACCAAGAGGTATAATGTGCTCAAGATGATGGTACTGCTATGGGTGAGTAAAACATGTTTAATTTGATTTCTTGCATAGAGATATATGCTAGATGAGGATTTGGATTACATATGAGATATGATGTTATTTTGATTTGTGTTTTACAAATGCGGTAGTAGAGGAGGTTTGATGGAGGACCTTGGTAGAGACTTCCCACCATGACATTATGTATGACATGCTAACAAAACATGATACTATGTAGTTGATTGATATGTTGGTGCCTTCAACTTAGGCATATGTTGGCTAGTTTAGGTTGATCAAGGAGGCTACCTAAGAGATACAAATATTTTTTAGATGGAACTCAGGCTGTAGCACCACTGAGAGTTTTATAGGGAAATTTTTAGGTATAGTAGGCATTGGCTTAGAAGAGAGTTTCTCATTTAGCTACATCTAGCCAGTTATCAAGATTATAGGCCCAAGTGGCCAATCTATAAGGGAAGGTGGATAGTCTACAATCACAAACGTAGTCACTCTAGTAGAGTATCTAGAGAGGGTATTCTTATGCATGTATGGGTAGTGTAAAATGTCCTCCACTAGATAGATATGATGGACTTCAGCATTAGAGTAATTTTTTATATTATGTATCATTGTGTATCATGATGCATATAATTTTTTTGAACCATATATATATATAGAGAGAGAGATGTGTTTCAATATGACTCATGGATGTTATTTATGGATGTATTTTATTTCTAGCACATGTGATTATGGTTTCTTATGATATGGGAGAATGTATGATGTATGTTTTATTATTTTTTGGCAAATGTGATAAAATGTATGGTTAAAAAGAATGATAAATGTAAAATAAAAAAATGTAAGTAGATAGGAATTGAAAAACAAAAGCAAGTGGTAAAAATGAATGTAAAACACATAAAAAAGATGAAATATATATAAATCATTTTAATTAAATGAAAATAAATGATAGATTTTAATAAAATATGTAAATGAGATAATAATGGATGATCAATAACGCAAACCAAAAATAATAAATAATCAATGAAAATAGGGAAAATCTCTAAATGAGTGAAAAAATCAAACTTAATGCTTGTGTTAGCATGTGATGTAATAAAGTATAATTGTCTAATGACATATGAATGATCGTAATAATATGGTATGAAGAATTTGTGTAAATATGTTTATGAGGAAGGGTCGATCCTATCCAAGGTCTTACACTGCAACTCAAAAACTAAACTAAGAGGTGTGGTAAGTGGATATTTGTGAAGAAAACTTGGTCCTATCCAAGGTATTATACTTCAACTCAATAAAGAAAACCAAATAGTGTAAGTAGTAAATGTGATCAAGGATGTGATCAGTTATAAGCAATATCCATCAATGGAAATATCTGAGATAATAGGATGTGAATAAGGTGTGTTAGGTTCCACATGGGTGATGTGTAAATCCTTAGAAATAATGAGGAACATCAAACAAGTATGGCAGTGCTAAAAATGTTGACATAAATAACTTAATCTACTCCGACTAGTAAACACAAACTTGGGCTAACGAGTGAAGTATGTAGCTCATTCCATGAAGTCCATGTGTAAGAGAATTAAAATGGACCTACCTTACCATGATGTGTTCCCTATTCATTAAGACCCCTTACATGCAAATAATAGGTATTTGTGTGAGAAATTAGGTGGAACTTTATAATAAGTTGAGATATCCTATCCCAATCTACTGGCCTACCACACCCCAATTGACCTTAGCTGTATCATGAGGCCAACTGTGGAGTTTGAGCTTCAACTAGAATAAGAGAGCACAAGATCACACATTTTGGTGTGATCTAACTTTTAATATATTAATTGTATTTTGATCGTTGCCCTTTATTTATTTTATGATATGGCTTTTAAATTTTTATGGATTTTTCTATACCTCCTCCATACATATTTGTATAACTAATCATCAGTGAAATAAGTGAAAATAACAAGAGAGCTTACACTTGGTCAGTAGAGAAGAGTACTAAAATACCATGGTATCAAAAAATCATAGACTTGCCAACAAGTAAGTGTGCAATCTCAAAATTGACCTATGTATGCCTCAAATGAAGAGAATTAAAAGGGAAGTTGGGGATCAAAGAATATTTGTTCATATAATAAGTGGTACAATGATAGGTATACTTATAGATAATCACAAATATGTTATGTAGTGTAATGAAAGTGGCATAGGCTATATTAGTTTATCTAAGTCACTAAGAGGCTAGACTAGCTTACAAAAAAGCTAGCACAAGTGCTTATGAAAGTAGTGATCATCCCAAAAAGAGGGGGGATAAAGGTAGGTATTGATATTATCACTAAGAAACAAAATTAAAACATAATAAATAAGCCCTGAAGGTGTTACCAAAGTTATAATATTAAAACAATGATTGATAGTAAGTATAATGAACGAAACAATAGTATAAACAAGATGTCATAAATGGAAAGTAAATGTGAAAAAGTAAAGTGCTGAAAATGAAAGCAAACCCTGATATAACCGAGATATAAAAAAGCATCACCAATGGTCATAATGAAATGTAAATATCTAATCCAATCATATGATAATGTGAATAATAATATGATATATCACACATATATGTGCTAAAAAATGATTATATATATTGACATACATCATCAATAACATTTGATAAGTCATGTTGTAACTATCATCTAGCTCTGATCATGGTTTCATATATATTCATATAGAGTTGTGTAAGGACTTCTTGATGTACGAAATCTATGGATAAATTAGTACAATGAGAAGAATAAGGAGGATGTGGTGCTTCCTGTAAGGCATGATCAGTGCAAGGAACCTGCACTAGAGTCTGATTGATATCCTCTGATCTATGAGAATGCATGGTTTTAGGAGAAGGTTGAGCCTTCAGTGGAGAATAATCATGATGACATTGTTCTAAAAATGAAGGTGTAGGCCATGGAAAATCATGGAACTATCATTGGATTATACTAAGTTTATATGTATGATGTGTAGATATTGGTGCCAAAGGGAATAAACTTCCTCATGCTTGATAATATATTCTAGATATATCTTAGGAGGTAGCAAGATCTTATCACTAAAGGGTTGTGTTATGTCAAGATGAAACACATCAATTATTGTCTAAGTTATTATTAATGTGTCAAACTGTGTGTATTTGTGCCATGAAAATAACAAATGTACCTTAGAATAGATTACTAGGAAGATCTACTATCTATGGCAGGAATAAAGTTGTATGTTTGTTTTTGTGTTAAGAATCTCTGGTATGCTTGACAATCTATGGCCCAATAACCAACTATCTTATGAAACTCACAATATGGCTCATTTTCCCATAGTCTAGGTCAAGATTTAAGCTTCAACATGGGTAAGACCTCATCAAATACATCATCATGATCCATGCATCTATGAGTAGGTTACTTAGTAGGATTTTTTGTTATAAGAGATAGCCTTAGTGTGGGTTAGAGTAACGTGTTTGACATCTTAAGGCCAAGGATTCTCGAAGGATCATAAATCCTAGTTAACCGATATGGTCCCCTCATGGTGTGATCAAGGAGCATACTCCTAAGAGAGTTAAAGGTGACTACAATATAATGGGGAAAAATTGGTACCTGCTCTATCTTAGACCTATGATCAATGGAAAATAAATAATGTCGGGTGTAGTAGAAGGAGAAGGAACTACATCTACTAAATGAATGATATGTACATGTAAAGTAGCCTCATAAGAATGTTTTAAATAATATCAATAATGAATAATTTATGCATCCTTGGCTTGAGCATAACTAACTACTAATGGGTCATCTAGTTAATAGCCATCATCATAATCAGGTGTACAAATATTGATTTGGAAGGCATCATTTACTCTATTAGTTGAAGAAGAATGAGGATTTGATTGTTTAGGCCTGACTATTGAAGGTTTAGGAATGTGTTTTTAAATTTATAATACGGAAAGAGGTTTATAAACTTCAACATTGTTTACATATGATGAATAAGAGGGAGGAGTTTGGGAGGGACTTTCTATGGAAGGTTGGCAAAGAGTTACCTCATTTGAGCCATCAGGAAGAATAACATGAATGGTGTGTATATAATCATACATGTTTGTAACACCATCATTATTAGCATGTTTATTTTTAGATCTCATAGTCATATGAGTTCCTAAGGTAGGTTGGGAAGGCTCATAATGTCTTATGAGGAAATCTTGGCATTTAGCTTGATCAAGGACTTCCTCCAAAGATTTTGGAGAGAGGTTCCTAAATCTATGTTAGAGTTTAGGATGGAAAACATTAGTAAACAAATACAATAGGTTGTCTTCTGACATATTGTGTTTGGATTTGTTAGATAAGGCTTTTTGATGCTTAATAAAAGTTTGGGCAATTTCAGATTCTACTTGTTTATAGTTAATGAAATGGGCTAAACTATTTTTAGGAAGATCAGTGGTTTGAAATTCCTGAATCAAAGCATTAACTAAGTCTTCTCAGCTAGAGATAGTATGAGACTTAAGTTGATTGTACCAATCTAGAGCATCACCTAAAAATGTTTTGGCTATAATTTTGGTAGAAATTAATGTATTTAGCTTAATCCAATCTTTGTAAAGATCACCAAAATATTTCAAATGCAAAGAAGGATCAATAGATCCATTATAGGTGATAATAGGATTGATACCTCCTATGTCTATGTTTACAATTTTATTAATTAATTATTAATTTTGAATATGCTTGATGACTTTATTAATAAGTGGGGGTCAAGGAATAAGGTTACCTTGTGCATCTCTAAGGGGGGTTGGGTCACAAGTGTATTTTTCAATCCCTATTGAAGTTGTTAAGGATGAATTTACAATTTCAAAAGTTTATTTTGCATTTGCATCATTTGATTGACACTATTAGTTTGAAATTTAACCATTTGATTCATGGCTTCCAACAAGATTTGATTAGTATTTAGAGTTTGTTGACTAGCAGAGGCATATTGAGATGCACTAGTGGTAGCATTAACATGAGTATTGATATGAAAACTTTGAGTAGGCCCACTAGAGGAAAGAGATGCTATGGTAGTGGCTGTACCAATCATAATAGAATAATAAGGAAGGGAAGAAGTCATGTATTTAATTTCCCTAGCTCTTGTCAAAATGGTATGTGTAGGTGAAGGGGGACATCTTATGTGAGGTACCATCATGATGTTATAAATTAATATATGATTCTTGACCCTATGTTGAGGGTTATCATTAATGAAGAGGATCATTTCAATAATATAATCAAGATCACTCTCATCTTTAACATTAGGCATGTGTGGAGTATAATTAAAAGTATCAAGAGGTTGAAATATAGAGAATGAATTGTAATTTATTGCTCTAATAATTGTGTGAATATTGTTTTTATCTTAGTTATCAATAATATTAAAAGTAGATTTAGGAGCTTCATGGGAGTTAGTCAAATCCATCATATCATGATGTGTCTCTATTTAGGATCATCAAATATATATTGCATGATGGAAGGTTTAAGTGGAAACTGAATTGGGCTAGCCAAGTGAGATAAGATACAAAAAATGTAACTATATCGGCGAACTCAGTAAAGCATGGAAATTAAAATTGTATCAAATAATTCAATGCATTTTACTAATCAGGGCATTTTGATATACAAACTGTATCAAATAGTGCAATGTATTATGGTGGAAAAGTTAAGCTATAATACAGAATTGACCTATATCAAACTATTTAATTTAGTTACATAGGTGGGAAATGAGAAATAAACTTTATTGAGCTGGTTGATATAATGTGTTCTAAAAAGATTGAAAATGACAGGAAATAGACTAAGTCAATTTATTTAATGTAGTCTATAGGTTAAAGGTCTAATAAAAATAAGTTGGAGTTGCATTGTATTGAACTATTCGATACAGTTTCACATGCATAGAATTAATAAATAAGGAAATAGACAATGTTGAGTTGTTCGATACAATCAAGAATTCAAACACAAGATACTATATCAAGAGAGTTGATGTAGTCTGAAAACACATGTAACTATATTAACGTTGGCCAATGTAGTTACAACACAACTATATTGATGCTGGTTGACGCAATTTGCAATAGAAAATACAATAGCAAGCAACAAAATGAAAACTAATTATTTTTGCTACATATTTTTTTGAAAAATAAAATCAAGTAGATGTACTAATATTATTTATTTTATAGTGTGGTTTTTCATAGATAATTGATTGTCTATTGGATAATGCTAGCCCAATGTTTCAGAACATTAACTACAAAGGTAGAACCATACTTGTAGCCCACTAAACCTAGTTTCTAGAGTAAACTAAAAATAACTTCCCTAGAGGATACGCTCCTCTCAAGTGCACCATAAAATCAAATGGATGGTTGGTTTCTTAGAGTTCAATGTAAAGGGATTTTTAGGTGTTTTTGATATACCGTGAGACACGTGGAAACTAAATTCTATGTTTAGCTCTGTACTATGGCTATGAGAATTGGGACAAGCCCCTCGTGCCATGATGTCTGTAAACAATAGATAAGGATTATAAATATAATACCACATAGCCCTTCATGATAGTAGATAAGTAGTTTGAAAATTGTTATAACAAAATTTCTATAAAAATCCAAACAAATAGAAAATCAATGTCAAAAACCAATTTGTAGCATTAATTGAATTGAAATAAATAGGTAGTCATCGTGAAATAAAATGTGTGATTAGATATTAAAAGTAAAAATTAATTTCTCTTGATTATGCTTGAAAATTAAAATAAACATAACTATATCGGTGCTGGTAGATGTAGTTATACACATAGTACATTATTGTATCAAGTAGATTGATATAGTGTGTGTAAATCATAATCACAGAGAATAATATATGACTAGATCGAATAGGTTGATTTAGTTTATTCAAGATAATTACAATTATAGAACTAAATCGAGTGAGTTGATACAATTTATCAAAAATAAATAAAATATAGAACTAAGTCGAACAGTTCAATACATTTTATTGAAAAAGAAATGTACTACAAAAATTAATTAGCCAAATCAACATAGTTTACTAGAAATAATTTTCTATAGAAGTAAAAATGTAAATACATAACTAGTTTAGATAGATTGATCTAGTTGACTGGGAATAAAGTTGAAAATTAAAAAAAATGAAGATATAGAACTATGTCAAGTAAATTAATATAGTTGATTGGAAAAGTGAGCATGAGACATAACTATAAATTGAATAGTTCTATATAGTTTGCTAGATATATGGTTAAACATAACTAAATTGACTAGGTCTATATAGTTGGTTGGAGAAGATAAAGTGCAAATTTAGGAATAAAATTGTATCGTGTTGGCTGAAACAGTTCATTGAGAAATACACAGAAATGAAACTATGTCACGTTGTTCAATATATTTTTATGTAGATAAAAATTTCAATCGAGTTGTATCAATCTGTTCATTATAGCTCACTGACATAAATATGAAATAAAAATAGATCAAATTATTTGATAAAGTTCACTACAAAGGTGAAAGCAATGGTTAGATTTCATGTTGGCTTCACTAGAATGTATGTAATGAACTAGGATTGATTTGTAAATATCCTATCTAATTATCTGGTCTCAAAAAAGGTAAATCAAGTAGAGCCCACTGATACTTAATGAAATCAAGATATGACCAATGGATCCACTAAACCCAGCAAGGGGAACACCTAAAACACAATGTCAAGAGAAAGGGTTCCAAAGCTTATAGGCAATCAACACAATGCAATAACCTTAACTATGTCTCTATTTAGAATGTAATCAAATATCTCAATCAAGAAATTTAAATAAGGGGAAGGGTTAGAAACATATTAAAAAGGGCAATGAGCCATGGTAGGCAAATGGGGGCCTAGGCTACATAAGGTGTATAGATGGAAAGTTTTGATAATCCTATAACCACACTAAGTTTAAGTGTAGAGATAATTCAAACAAGGAGATGCACATTTATTAACCAAAAAAATATCAACTTCTATCTATCAAAAGAAAAGAGATAGGACTAAGATATACTTACTTTGAACAAAAGGTGTTGAGCCTCAATATCTCCCTTCACCAATGGTGGTTTGAAATAGATTTTTGTGGTTGTAAGGATCTAAATGGATGAATCAAGATCTAGTCTAAAAGGACTCCTCCTATTGCATCCAAGAATCTGCAAGATAATTTTTTCCCTCCAAGACAAGATCTAAGCATTAACTCCTCCAAATGTAGACTTAGGACATAAGCGTGAGCAATGGTAATTGAATGAATGTTACTCCCTATTGGATTGAAATGGTGACTTATGTTTATAGTGATGAATGAACCTAATCCCTCCTGGAGATGACAATATTGATCAACTTGATTTAGTCCTAAGTGGGCATACTATCCTTGAATTATGTCAGGTTATAAAGCATGTGCCAAAATTTTCAAAACTACATCCATATGATCGATGTAGTCGGGATGGGATGGATAATAGTCATAACTACATAGAACAAACTGACATAGTAGGAAAATATAGGTCTTAACATAATTAGAGGATACTAAATGGAAGGAGATATATTATGGGATCATATATGGGGAAGCTAGAATGGATATAGGAATGATAAATAAATAAGAATGTCTCTTGCAAAATACCATTAGTTTGCCCACCCCTTTCCCAATGCACCCTTTAAGGCATGCACTTAGATTGAAACTTGATAGGTTGTTGCAAGACAAAAAACATCAATAAATGATAAAGTTTAAAAATATTGTGTGTATACATATTGAATAAAAGTTGTATTTGTTGGATGTCAAATCACTCCCAGATGTTGAACAACCATGATGAATAACCTGAAGATGAAGAACATAGCACCATGAAGTTGCACCCTAAAATTTTTGTACATGAATTGGTTGGGGTAGCTACTCCTTAGACTATGAGAGTAAGGGGTATTTTAAGAAACATCCCCTCACTATTCTCATCGACTCTAAAAGTACACATAACTTCATTTATCCTAAGACATCTAAACATGGTGATTTATATGTTCATCCTTGTTCAAGATTTAAAGTCATGATTTCCAATGGAAGAACCTTTCATCGTAAGGAAAATTACATAATGTTTACATTTCAATGGGGGATTATAATTTGAAATCAGACATTTTTGTTCTACCTCTAGGAGTTTGCGACATAGTTTTAGGAACATAGTGGCTTCAAACACTACGCACTATCCTATTGGAATTTTTAGAGTTATGGATGTAATCCAATGCTAAGAAATAGTAACACACATTAAGAGGCCTCATACCAGGCTCTAAAAATATCATTAGCTTTCACCACATGAAAAAATTTCTTAAAATGGGATCTCATGGGATTATTGCCCGGCTTTGTGCCATCCAATTCAATGACTCTGTCAACTCTAACCACCTGCCATAATTATGAGAACACTTTCCAAAGCATGAAATTATTTTTTAGAAACCTAAAGGGCCACCCCCACAACAACCTAAAGATCATGTGATTCAATAAATTTTAGGAAGTGTAGCTCCAAAATGTTGCCCTTATTGGTACCCATTCCTACAGAAGAATTAAATAAAAAAATTGGTGCAAGAATTGTTGCAGGTTGGAGTCATCAATCCTTACTCTTTTCATATATTGTTGGTATGGAAAAAATATGGTTCTTAGTGCCTTTGTATTTAATTTTGTGCACTAAAAAAAATCACTATCAAGGATAATTTTCTCATTCTAGTGCTTGCTAAGCTATTATATGATTTTCATAGAGTTCACTTCTTCTCGAAGATCGACATGCAATCAAGATATCACTAGATACACATCAAGGAAGATGATATTCCAAAGACAACCTTTTGAAATCATGGTGGCCATTATGAGTTTATATTCATGCCCTTTAGTCTCACTAATGCTCCATCAACATTTCAAGGTTTCATGAACAGGATCTTCTGGCCATTTCTATGCAAATTCATACTAGTGTTATTTAATGGTATTATTGTTTATAGTTGTACATGGGAGGAGCATCTATTACATTTGGACTATACCTTCCAAATCCTTATTGATAACCATTTATGTTCCAAACAATCCAAGTGTGATTTTGGCCAAAAGTAAATTGAGTATCTTGAACAAATTGTCTTTGATGAAGGTGTCAAAGTGGATACTGAAAAAATTGAGGTTGTGAAAAAATGGCCTAAACCAAAATTAATCAAGAGCCTTCACAGGTTTTTGGGCCTCATTAGGTATTATAGAAAATTTGTACTGAGCTATGGAAAATTTTCCACTCCATCAATGACCATGTTAAAAAAATATGTCTTTCAGTGGTCTAAGGTAGTAGAAAAATCCTTCAAACTACTCAAGCATGAAATATGCACTACACATGTTATGGCTATGCCTAACTTCTCCAAACCATTTTTCATTGAAAGTGATACTTCTAGAAGTGGCATCAGAATTGTTCTAATGTAGGAGGGTTATCCCCCCACATTCACTAGTAAGTTACTTATGAGTAAAACTTCTACTTATTGCACCTATGAGAAAGAGATGCTAGTTATACTTCATGTCGTCAAAAAATGGTGCCCAAACCTAGTTGAGAGGTAATTTTACATAAAAATTGATCACCATAGTCTCAAGTACTTCTTGGAGCAAAGAGTTTATTTTCCTGAGCAACAAGAGTGGGTAACCAAATTAATGGGTTATGAATATGAAATTACCTAAAAGAAGGGTAGAGATAATGTTATCACAAATGTGTTGTCCCCAAGTATGAAGAACTGGCAACATTGTGTGCACTATCCTTCCCCATGCTAGATTGGGTGCATCAAGCACATCAAGAATGGTCATGTGACCCCCATATTCCAAAAACCCATACAAGAAGTGACCACTAACCCTGAGTCTTGACCAAATTACTCTTGGGATGGTCACTATTTAAGGCATAAAGGATGTTTGGTGTTGGCACCACAATCAACGCTGGAAAAAATAATTCCATTCGAGCTAAATGCTTCTCCATCAAATGAAAACTCTGGTTTTTTCAAAACCTATAAAAGGATCAACTATAATTTTTTATATGAAGGCCTTAAACAAGACATCAAATTGTTTGTGCCCGAATGTAAAACATGTCATTGCAAAAAATGGGAAACTGATTCTGACCCAGGTATTCTCCAACCCTTGAATATCCCTACCTGAGTATGGTCAGATGTTTCCATGGACTTTGTTGAGGGACTACCCAAGTCAGGGTATAAATTAATGATTATCATGGTGGTATATCGACTTTCTAAGTATACCCATTTTTGTGCCCTTGACCTTCCTTTTACTACCTCTAATGTTGCTTAAACCTTTCTCCATCAGATAGGCCACCTCCATGGGCTACGTGCCTTAATTGTGTGTGACCATGAGACCATTTTTACCAGTCACTTAGGATCTTTTCCACTGCTATGGCACCCAACTTATAACAATTTTTACCTACCATCCGTGAATTGATGCTCAAACAAAAATTATCAACAAATGCTTGGAGAACTATTTGCATTGTTTTGCCTCTGATCAACAGACTCACTGGGTCAAATGGTTACCAATTTTTAAATGGTGGTACACATATACATACCATATTACCACCAAGATGACCCCATATGAGGTTGTTTACGATCATCCACCACCTTTTATTTAGACATATTTTCCAGAAGCTCCAAGGTACAGGCAGTTGATGCCACACTCTACATACATGTAATTATCCTTAAAAAATCTAAAAAATTGTTAAGGTGTGGAGCCTAAAAGCTTCACATATGAGCGCATTTGATAGTTTCAGGTCTACACAGTCACCAGCGTCAGTCAGGAGCGATCGACGTCGATCAGGGACAGTTGAAGAGACGCCGGCATCGGCAGTGGATCAGCCGACGTCGGTCACAGGCAAATAGGCAGGAACTGGCGTCGGTTACATGTGCATCCACAAAGCTATTTCCGAGGACAGAACTGAGTGTTTGCATGATGAGTTTAAGTTGTAGTCTTAAGTTCGCGTCTCTATTATTAGTAAGATTATTTTTAGAGCCCTTGTTTAAGAGGCTTAATTGTTGGTTGTAAGTGCATGCTCAAGTCTCCTAATTCTATATGTAGAATTAGATCTTCTTAGCTTATTGCGTTGGTATGTTGAAGAACAGTACAGAGTTGAATCAATCCAGGGTGTTGGAGTTGATTGTTCTTGAGAGAGAGAGCTCTTGAGGGAAAGAGATATAGTGAGAGATCTATACATCTGAGAGAGGTGTGGAAGAAAGAAGTTTCTTCAATTGTATTCCTTCTGTAAAGAGTTTAATACAAGTTTTCAGGGTGGTTTCTTGTATCTCTTGTTCTTGCTATTATCTGATTCTAGTTACTTATCTATCTGATTTAATTCCACGTTTATTGCTTTCATAAGTGTAATCTATTGTTGGTTGATCCCCAACAAGTGGTATCAGAGCCAGGTTCACTAACAGGTGGTTCAGATCTGTGTAGTGTGTATTGATTACAGGGTACTCACAGGAGTTTCTGCAAGGATTTCTGTTTGAGTGGTGTTGACCCAATTTTGCCCCTCAAGCAAAACCCCGGTCACCTCCTACACCTGCTTTGCATGGCCAGTCATTTCAGGTTGCAAGGTCCGTCTTCAGGGTTCGACAGTTTTCATTTCAGAGCATTGGTTCATCGACCTAGTTCGTTGGCGTTCACGGTAGCGAAAGGCAGTGTCTTCAAACGCAAGGAGAGAAGAGGGAAAAAAATTGGGGCATTTGACACCAAGGCAAAAAAGAGGGTAGACAAAATGCAGAGGGCAGAAAAATCACCGCCCACAACACGGGCGGGTAAAAAGAGACCCCCTACACGCAATGCAGAGGGCGGCAAAATCGCCGCCCATAATGTCGGCAGAGAAAAAGAGGCCACTAACATCGGCCGACGTTGGCAAAACTACCATCGTCAGCAGCTTTCATCGGCTGATGTCAGCAAAACCGCCACGGTCAACATCTTATCGGCCGACGTCGGCAGTAGTCCTACATGCAATCCACAGCAGCGAGCAGCAAATTTGTCGCCCACAACATGAGGCGGAAAAAAACACTTGCAGAACACAGGAAAAAGCCCACCCAGCCGCCAGAGGAGAAGACCAACACGCAAAATGAGGCAACAAGCATGGTCTTGGCAGACTTATGACATCATCAATAGTGTTTTTTCACTCTTTCCAATGAGACTTCTCTTGGCTTTTCCCTATAAATGGGCAGACTTGTTCATTTATCAGGGAGATCTTCTCACACTTTTGTAAAGAGCACTGCTCTCCAAATTTTCTACCTGAATCAATAAAAGACAGTTTTTACCTCTATTTAGATGGATTGTGCAGAGTATGCCTTGAATGTTAACCTGTGTCCAGTCATTGTCTCTTGATGCTCTCACAGATTCAACACCAGCAAACCTGTGATCTACAAAGTGCCACTGTCTGCTGCTGCCAAGAGTAGAGTTCTATTTTGGAGGTATAGAACAGGTGAGGTCACTTACAGTGTGTCTTTCTCAGCACCTTGGTGAGTCCCTGTTCCATGTGCTTTCCATAAGAACCTCCCTGTCATTCCAGAGACCTGGTCTTTTCTGCCAAATCTGAGTGTATGTATGTTTTGTTTGGTCCTGAGTATGGATGTGGAAAGGTCACTTTCATTTTTGGTGTATCACCTCTTTTAGAGTAGGCTATTTGCTTTCTGGCACTTCCTTCCCTTTTCACCCCCCAAGTATATCTATATACCTATATTTTTTGTACTGCCTAGAACAAACAAGATACATCAGAGGGAACTAGCCCATACCTAGAGACTCTCCTCTCCTGCTTCGCCGTCCCACAGGCGAGAGAGGGGTTTCCATGTTGCGGGGAGAGGGCAGGAATCTATTTTCCTATCGCAGGGTGCACTTTCCAGCGTCAACAGTTTTGGCATGCCCGGTGGGACTGTATTTTTCAACGCAGTAAAGTTTCAAGGCTGATGCTGGTCCTGTTACAACAAATCAAGTTTCTTCAGCATCTGGCGACTCCGAGTAAATCCGTTGGTTAAGCAGCGTGGTGCCTTGAGAAATCCAAAAAATTTCCTTGTATGTATACTTCTTTTGCAAACAATCATGGGTCTTGTTTTCCTTCATATGAGTGCGATCAGAGTCAAAATATTTATGAAATCCCCTCAAGTAACTCTCCTAGTTGCCTTGCAACTATAAAGGAGATGGCGTTGGATTTTGAGAAGCAGACAAAAGAAATCGACAGATTGGAAGAGCAGCACAAGTATCAGCAGGAGCTGATGTATAAAGAGGAGTGCTTGTCTAGGCAAGCACATGCTTTGCAGTCCATGAAGGAGGAGGCAACAAAATGGAGAAATCCATCTATCCAAGGCAGCCAGCCTTGCTTGCCCCCTCCTACCCTAAATAAAACCCCCTCTTTTGCACCAAATCCATTTTATCAAATTGCACTTACTCACTCCAACTCATTAAATATAGCTGCTCCCAATCCCGTGCCCCTGGCCTTCCAACACCAAGTGACATCAGAGCAACCTCCCAGGGAGATCAATCTTTTCAACTCCTTAGATTAAGAATCTTCCATTAAAAATAATACCACCAGCCAGCACGTCCCTCTTCTAGAAGCTCCTCCAACGGACCAACAATGTTTTCCTTGCATCCCTCAGCGTCCCCAAGTTTTCCAGCATGATGTGCAAATTCTAAGTTGGAGGAAAGAATGCCAAGGACCAACTCAAAACTTTGAAGAGGATCATGCTAGCCACCCCCAAGAAAGACTCTTCCAGGAAAACCTAGCTAGAAAAATTGAAGACTTAGAGGCTGGGATGAAGCTACTCCTTGAAAGGGAGTTAATTTTTTCAAACCTTGCGAAAGAGCCTCAGGTCCTTGTGGAAAACGAAGTTGCTGCCTGTTCACAGGAGCAGAATTCAAATTCTGAGATCCTGAATTGGGGGAAGACAGTGGAATCATGGGGTAGCAAAGAGGAAGAAGAAAAGCAAGGTTTTTCTCAAAACCTTAAAGAAGCTGAAGCTATGCCTGCCTATGATAATACTGGCAGCCTCCAAGAAAAGCTTTTCCAAGAAGATCTGAGTAGAAAAATAGCAGATTTAGAATTCAAAGAGAGTTCCCTCAGTCAATGTGTGATGGACGGTTCAAACCAAACAACATATTCTATGTCTGAACACACCCCACCTACACATTTCCAAGAGAGTTATCAGGTTGTGCCTGATATTGATGAAGTGTTGACCAAGTGGAGGGAGGAGAACCATTCGATTCTAGCTCAAGGGTTGCCCCCTCTCCCACATGTTTTCTCCACTTTGTCCCTTCTCGAAGAAGAACCTGTTTTGCAAGAGGCAGGTGAGGGGCAAAAGATCCAATCTGCAAGTCTTCAGGAGGCTGTTATGAGCGACAACGAAGAAGAAATCATCATTGATACTCTTTGTGAAGACCTTATCAGCAGTGGAGAAGATGCAGGCCTTGCGTATATGCGAATGTTCCAGCAATTCGAGGAGGAACAAATGCATGGTAAGCTCTCTTCCCCTCAGTTTGATGAACTTCCTTGCTGTATTGATGAGGATGACTACGTTGAAGAATCTGAGAAAGAGGAAGATCAGGGGAGTATTTTTGAAAATCTAGAGAACCTGATCAGCAAAGAGGAAAATGAGAAGTCTGTCTTCGTGGAATGCCTTGAAGAACTGAGCTTTGAACAAGAAAGTGAAGTCCTGTGGGACGAGCAATCATTTTGTGAGCCCCTTTTAGACATCACCACGGTCAACTTTCTTCAAGAAGGCCAAGAGGAAGCAGAGGATGAGTCTGACAGAGTTTTCAGTGAGGCAGAGGGAAACAAATCGGACCATGATACATTGCAGAAGGAATGTGCAGATCAGGAGGCTTACGATGATAAGCCATCAGCCATTGATTTCTTGGTGGAGAGCACCAATTTGAAGGACCAGCATCCAACAGGCCTCCTGGAACAATTAGAATACGTATATATTGGAGGCATGTTCGATTTTGATCCCCTCGGTTTCCAGCCAACTCAGGTGACAGGCATGAGGAGCAAGTCACCAAATCTCATTCTCTTCCAGCTACTTGCCTACCACGATAAGTCTTCTTACCAGGAAGGGGACTTGAGAAATTTTTCTTTCGATCCAAGAGGGATGCGAACATTCTTGGTTAGCTGTATATAATAGTTTGCTTTCAGTTGTTCTTTCTATTTTTCCTAAGTGCAGTTGCACAAGTAGTTGTTTTTAGCTTTGTGTGTTTCCCTTTGTTTGGGGGTAAATTCTGTGTATTTGATTCTGGGATCTCAATGCTGTTGAGAACTCTCCTCAAAGTCACCATCTGACTCCGCACCCAATGGATATGTAAGGCAACTGGGTTCTAAGCATAGCAGGCACGCTTACCCTATGAGTCGCCAATTTGTTGACCCAATTTTGCCCCTCAGACAAAACCCCGGTCACGTCCTACACCTATTTTGCATGGCCAGTCATTTCAGGTTGCAAGGTCCATCTTCAGGGTTCGACAGTTTTTGTTTCAGAGCATTGGTTCATCGGCCTAGTTCATTGGCGTTCATGATAGCGAAAGGCAGAGTCTTCAAACGCAAGGAGAGAAGAGGGAAAAAAACTGGGGCATTTGACACTAAGGCAAAAAAGAAGGCAGACAAAATACAGAGGGCGGCAAAATCACCGCCCACAACACGGGTGGGTAAAAAGAGACCCCCTACACGCAATGTAAAGGGCGGCAAAATCGCCGCCCACAACGCCGGTGGAGAAAAAGAGGCCACTAACATCAGCTGACATCAGCAAAACTGCCACCGTCAGCAGCTTTCATCAGCCGACGTCAGCAAAACTGCCGCGGTCGGCATCTTATCGGCTGACGTCGGCAGTAGTCCTACATGCAATCCACAGCAGCGGGCAGAAAAAACACTTACAAAACACAGGAAAAAGCCTGCCCAATCGCCAGAGGAGAAGACCAGCACGCAAAACAAGGCAACAAGCATGGTCTTGGCAGACTTATGACATCATCAGTATTTTTTCACTCTTTCCAATGAGACTTCTCTTGGCTTTTCCCTATAAATGGGCAGACTTGTTCATTTATCAAGGGGATCTTCTCACACTTTTGTAAAGAGCACTGCTCTCCAAATTTTCTACC
Organism: Torreya grandis; assembly: GCA_037957365.1. Lineage (NCBI taxonomy): Eukaryota > Viridiplantae > Streptophyta > Pinopsida > Cupressales > Taxaceae > Torreya > Torreya grandis. Next base: position 611,398 of record JARHVA010004676.1, on the reverse strand, counting down.
TGAATCAATAAAAGATAGTTTTTACCTCTATTTAGATGAATTGTGCAGAGTATGCCTTGAATGTTAACCTGTGTCCAGTCATTGTCTCTTGTTATCACAGGTTTAACACCAGCAAACCTGTGATCTACAAAGTGCCACTGTCTGCTGCTGCCAAGAGTAGAGTTCTGTTTTAGAGGTATAAAACAGGGGAGGTCACTTACAGTGTGTCTTTCTCAGCACTTTGGTGAGTCCCTGTTCCTTGTGCTTTCCATAAAAACCTCCCTGTCATCCCAGAGACCTGGTCTTTTCTGCCAAATCTGAGTGTATGTATGTTTTGTTTGGTCCTGAGTGTGGATGTGGGAAGGTCACTTTTATTTTTGGTGTATCACCTCTTTTAGAGTAGGCTGTTTACTTTCTTGTACTTCTTTCCCTTTTCACCCCCCCCCAGTATATCTATATACCTATATTTTTTGTACTGCCTGGAACAAACAAGATACATCAGAGGGAACTAGCCCATACCTAGAGACTCTCCTCTCCTGCTTCGCCGTCCCACAGGCGAGAGAGGGGTTTCCATGTTGCGGGGAGAGGGCAGGAATCCATTTTCCTGCCGCAGGGTGCACTTTCCAGCGTCAACAAGTGGGAGAAGCAATGGCAGATGAAATTAAACTGAGAATGAAGAAGCTCAATGGCAAAAATTATCAACATTAGAGAATGCAGATAGAGGACTATCTGTATTATAAAAATCTCTACTTACCGTTAGGTGGGGTTGCAAAGAAGCCCAAAGACATGGATGATGAAGAATGGGAAGTTCTTGATAGAAAGGCTCTGGAGTCTATAAGACTGAGTCTAGCATCCACTGTGATATCTAATTTATCACAGGCAAAGTCTACGGTAGAGTTGATGACTACTCTAGCAAATTTGTATGAAAAACCCTCAGCTTCTAATAAGGTATATCTTATGAAACAGTTATTTAATTTGCATATGAATGAAGGTGGATCTGTGTCTACTCATCTGAATGATTTCAATGGAATTATGAATCAATTAAGTTCAGTCAAAATTATATTTGATGATAAAATAAAAGCTCTTTTAATATTATGTTCTTTGCCTGAAAACTGGCATAGCTTAGTAATGGCAGTTAGTAATACTGCATCTACCTCAAATATTTTGAAAGTAGAGGATGTTGTTAGTGTTATCTTGAATGAGAAAATTTTCAAGAAAAGCACAGAAGAGACATCTGGGAACGCTTTGAGTTTTGAGAGCAGGGGAAGGCAGAAAGATAAGAGCAAGAGGAGATCAAGATCTAAGTCTAAGGTGAGAGGAAGATATAAATTCAGAAATGGCAGGAAGCCACAATGCTGGAATTGTGGAAAGATTGGGCACATAAGCAGAGATTGCTGGTCAAAGCCTAAGGAGGACAATCAGTACGAAAGAAAAGAAGAAGCAAAGGTTGCAGGTATTGCACAAGATGCTTTAATATTCTCTTTGCATAATAGTATAGAATCTTGGGTGTTAAATTCTGGTGCATCTTTTCATGCTACCCCTAATAGGGAATATTTTAGTGACTATATCCATGGAGATTTTGAAATAGTGTATCTAGGGGATGACGAGCCTTGTAAAATAATTGGCAAAGGTAAAGTGCAGCTGAAGATGCAGAATGGCAACACATGGGTGTTGAGAGATATGATGCATGTTCCTAGCTTGAAGAGAAATTTGATTTCTACAGGAAAGTTAGGGGATGAGGATTGTACAGTAACTCTCACAACAGAATCTTGGAAGGTGACCAAGGGTGCACTTGTTATGGCCAGAGGTAAAAGAGTAGGTACTCTCTATTTGTGTAATTGTGTTACTAACAATTCTCCTTCTGTATTATCTACTTCAGATGTGGATGCTAAATTGTGGCACTCAAGGCTTGGCCACATGAGTGAGAAGGGTATGTCAATTTTTAAGTTCAAAGGTATGCTTTCAGATTTAAAAGGCATAGATCTAGAGTTTTGTGAGCACTATGTATTTGAAAAACATAAAAGAGTTAGTTTTCTCAAGACTGGGTCAACTAGGAAGAAGCATAAGTTACAGCTTGTTCACACAGACGTGTGGGGACCGGCTCAGGTTGCTTCCATTGAAAGATCACAGTACTATGTTTCGTTCATAGATGATGCTACAAAGAAGGTATGGGTCTATTGTATTAGGAAGAAATTTGATGTATTTGAGAATTTTAAGTTTTAGAAAGTTATGGTTGAGAATGAAACAGATAAAAGATTGAAGTGCCTGAGATCTAACAATGGCAGTGAGTTCTGCAGTTATAAGTTCAGAGATTATTGTTATATAGATGGAATCCGCAGGCAAAGGACGGTTCCAAGGACACTTCAACAGAATGGGATTGCTGAAAGGATGAACAGGACAATAATGGAGCGTGCAAGGTGTATGAGATTGCATGCTAGTTTGCCCTTAGAGTTTTGGGCACAAGCTGTTGACACTATAGTGTACTTGATTAACAGAGGACCCTCTATAGCTCTGGATAGTGGAATTCCAGAAGAGGCATGGACAGATAAAAAGATAGATCTCTCATATCTCAAAGTTTTTGGTTGTGAAGTCGTTGTGCACATCGATAAGGAAAATAGAAAAAAGCTGGATGCTAAGTCTATGAGGTGCACATTTATTGGCTATGGCTCAGATGATTTTGGTTTCAGACTTTGGAATCTAGAAACTAACAAGGTAATTAGGAGCTGTGATGTTGTTTTCAATGAAAAAGTGATGTATTGTGATCAGCTGAATCAATCTGGGCAGAGCAATGGAGAATTGGACGAGGTGACGGTCCAAAATGAGCTCGCAGAAAAAAGAAATAATCACTTGCAAGAAAACACAGAGATCGACGTCGGCAGGGTAGGAACCGGCATCGATAGGACAGAGATCGGCGTCGGCCATACAGAGATCGACGTCGGCAGGACAGGCACCGACGTCGGTCAGGCAGAACCGACGTCAGCTAGTAACAGGTCTGGAGGTGATCGAGGTCGGTCACTGTCAGAGAATTTGGGTGGACAGTTTGTTGTGAACGAGTCTCAAACACCCATCAGGAGGTCAAAAAGGGTGAGTAAGCCTCCAATTAGATATTCTCCTTCATTATTTTATTTATTGCTAACTGATGGTGGAGAATCAGAGAGTTTTGAAGAAGCAATACAGGTGGAGTCCAAGAGTCAGTGGGAGCGTGGCATGGTTGAGGAGATGGAGTCCTTAAGAGAGAACCAAACATGGGATTTGGTTGAGTTGCCAGCAGGTAAGAGGATACTGAAGAACAGATGGACCTACAGGTTGAAAGAAGGTGAGAATGGACAGATGAGATATAAGGCCAGATTGGTAGTGAAAGGATTTGCACAAAAGCCAGGTATTGATTTTGGTGAGATTTTTTCTCCTGTTGTTAAAATGACTTCTATACAGATTGTATTGTCTTCGGTTGCTATTGAGGATTTGCATCTTGAGCAGCTAAATGTTAAGACAGCGTTTTTTCATGGAGATTTGGATGAGGAAATATATATGGAACAATCGGAAGGATTTGAGGTCAAAGATAAGGAGAAGTTAATGTGCAGATTGAAGAAAAGCTTGTATGGCCTCAAGCAAGCTCCTAGGCAATGGTATTTAAAATTTGACAGGTTTATGACTGAGCATGGCTACAGTAGGTGTCAATCTGACCATTGTGTGTATTTTAAGAGATTGGATAACGGTAGATATATTATTCTATTGTTGTATGTAGATGATATGCTGGTTGCAGGATCACACATGCATGATATCTCTGAGCTTAAGGTGAAATTAGCTCAAACGTTTGCCATGAAAGATTTGGGAGCAGCAAAGAAAATCCTTGGCATGAGCATTAAGAGAGACAAAAAATCACAGGTTGATATTGTCTCAAGAGGATTATGTGGACAAGGTGTTGAAACGGTTCAATATGCAGGATGCTAAACCGATAAGCACACCTTTGGCTAGACATTTTAAGTTGAGTAAAGAACAATGTCCTAATTCACATGATGAGGTAGAGTACATGAGTAAAGTTCCATATTCTTCCACAGTAGGGAGTTTGATGTATGCAATGGTGTGTACTAGACCGGATATTGCCCAAGCAGTGAGAGTGGTAAGTAAGTATATGGCCAATCCAGGTAAGGAACATTGAAAAGTAGTTCAGTGGATCCTTAGATATCTGAGAGGAACCAGCAGTAGGCACTTGTGCTATGGAGGTTCAGATACTTCTCTACATGGTTATGTAGATTCAGATATGGCAGGTGATTTGGATGGCAGGAGGAGCACTACAGGATATGTTTTTACTGTAGGTGGAACGACGGTTAGCTGGATATCTAAGTTGCAGAAGGTTGTTGCCTTGTCAACTACAGAAGCAGAGTATATTGCAGTCACAGAGGCTAGCAAAGAGATGATATGGATGACACGGTTCATGGATGAGCTTGGAAGGGAGCATGAGAGTTGCAGATTGTATAGTGACAGTCAGAATGCAATCCATTTGGCTAAAAATTTAGCCTTTCATTCAAGAACAAAGCACATACAACTAAGGTACCACTTCATACGACAGGTATTGGAAGATGGTGAGTTGAAGCTGGAGAAGATCCATACAAATAGGAATCCTGCTGATATGTTAACCAAGCCGGTTACAAAGGAGAAGTTGAATCTTCATTCAACTTCTGTTGGTCTTCATGATTGAGTTGAAGATGGAGGAGCTAGAAGATGTTGTTGTACAGGTACTGGTGCAACGGTTTATCTCCAAGTGGGAGATTGTTAAGGTGTGGAGCCTAAAAGCTTCACATATGAGCGCATTTGACAGTTTCAGGTCTACACAGTCACCGGCGTCGGTCAGGAGCAATCGACGTCGGTCAGGTGCAGTTGAAGAGACGCCAGCGTCGGCAGTGGATCGGCCGACGTCGGTCACAGGCAAGCAGGCAGGAACCGGCGTCGGTTACCTGTGCATCTAAAAAGCTATTTTCGAGGACAGAACCGAGTGTTTGCATGATGAGTTTAAGTTGTAGTCTTAAGTTCGCGTCTCTATTAAGAGTAAGATTATTTTTAGAGCCCTTGTTTAAGAGGCTTAACTGTTGGTTGTAAGTGCATGCTCAAGTCTCCTAATTCTATATGTAAAATTAGATCTTCTCAGCTTATTGCGTTGGTATGTTGAAGAACAGTACAGAGTTGAATCAATCCAGGGTGTTGGAGTTGATTGTTCTTGAGAGAGAGAGCTCTTGAGGGAAAGAGATCTAGTGAGAGATCTATACATCTGAGAGAGGTGTGGAAGAAAGAAGTTTTTTCAATTGTGTTCCTTCTGTAAAGAGTTTAATACAAGTTTTCAGGGTGGTTTCTTATATCTCTTGTTCTTGCTATTATCTGATTCTAGTTACTTATCTATCTGATTTAATTCCGCATTTATTGCTTTCATAAGTGTAATCTATTGTTGGTTGATCCCCAACAAAAATAACCTTCATTTGGGACAAAATCGCATGAAGTAATAGGTTGATCAATGTCACTCACAATAGGATTTCATTATTGGTGATATGGTTTTCCTACTGCTCCAACCTTATACGCAGTCCTCTTTGAAGTTGAATGGTCATCTGAAACTTGCACCAAATTTTTATGGTCCTTATAAAGTGCTTTCCAAGATTGATCACATAGCATACAAGTTTGAGCTTCCCCCATCCTTTAAGATACATTTATTTTTCCATGTATTATGTCTATATAAGGTCATTGGTTAGCATGTTCAGACCCAAATGACACTCCTAGAGCTTGATAGTGAAGGCTTTATCTTCCTAGAACCTAAGACCATCCTCAACATGTGCTCTCGCCAACTCAAAAATCATATTATCACCAAGATTTTGGTAGAGTGATGAGACATGTAACCAAAATATGCAACATGGGAATCCATACTCCATTGACAACAATAGTTTCCTCATCTCAAGATTTGAATACAAAGTGAGAGCATGTTAGGACCCCTTCATCCTAACTATTCTAGTTTGTATTAGGTATTATTAATAAAAATTCAGGCACATATACTTCATGATTTGTCCCTTTTGCTATTTATAATTATCCGACGTGTGCGAGGTAGTAGTTGTCTTGAGTAGAATAGATTAAATAAAGCTTTTGTAAGAGGAAAAGGCATATATTGAATATTTTGAATTGAGTTGTGTTCAAAGGAGGTTGCCCCTTCAAAGAGGCCCATAATAATGTGTAGTGAGACTCTATCATTTTCAATATAGTGTTATTATATTTGCATTCAATACATTTTGGTTATAATTCTATTATTATGTTAACTTATCTACAAGTAAGTCCCTGACAAATTTGATAAAAGAAACCCATTAAAATATTTAATACAATGAATAAATCATATAAAATAGTTTAGGTTTATTAAATACAAACAAATAAAAAATATTTTTATTTAGAGAGAGCAAAAAGTATTTCCCTATGTGAAAAAAGCCCATGTTAAAAAAAATGGTTTGAGCTTTGCAAAAATACAAACGAATGGTTTGAGCCTTGCAATGATACATCCAGTTATCTAGATAATCATTGAGTGATCTAGATAATCATTGAGCTATAGATGGGTTAAATGGAAGCATTTCAAAAATGCTATCAATAAAGTAATGGGACATGAGCTCTTAATACAAAAAAACATTTACCGTGATTCAAGGGGACTTATCAAAGTATGACCTATTAGTGTGTTAACGTTGAGTGATGGAATTGACTCTACAAATGTTAATTCTTTATTGTAGAGTGAGAATATACATAGTTAAAAATTAAAATAGTTGGAATAATGCCTAACAATACACTATTATCTACGGTGAGTAAATATAAGAGGCATAAATAGATTAATCACTATCCTAAACCATATAGTACATAAGAGCCATGGTATTCCAAATATCCTTTCACCAGGTTTGAGCCCATACAATCTTAAATTTACATGAAGGAAATAACATAATCCAAAAACATAAAATGTATATGCTACTAAAATAAATTATCAATGAACTCTGTTCAATGACTATCCATCCACAAGCCTTAAAAAACATTATATGAATAGTAGGAACATGCATGTACAGTTCCAGAACAATGGCTTACAATCATGTAGGAGAATTCTATTTAATTGACTATTTAAATCACGACTATTGAATGAGAAAATAATCAGTATCTTCATTATAGTATCTCTCCAATAATAATAAACATACGACCATGTTTACCCAATGAAGTGGCAAAATATAAAATCACATAGAAAATTTGTCAATTACTATTCTTAAATATAAATCAATGTGAGTAATAAATGATTGAAAAAAATTAACATATTAGATACATTCCATTGCACATGAACTACAAAATAATCATTTTTGCTACACTTAAGCTTGTAAGTATCATAATTTTTTGTTAAAACACACCATATTCCATCATGGTTATACAAATTATCTTAATTAGATATTTTCATGATTATAATTTCTGATCAAGGTAAACATGACAATTTTGTCTAGGTAACGCCTAGTTCCTTCACAGGAATACACAATACATTAATATAAAACAAGTAAATAATGGCAAACAAGTATAGATAGGTAATAACAGATAGGTATTCTCTTATTGTTAAAATGTATAGACAATGTTAGTATTTCCACCCCATTACAATATGGACTTGTTATTATGTCAACCAACCACTTTTGATTAAAATGAGAGGATTTTTGTAACTCCATAAAAACCCATTTTGAAAGCATGCCCTTTTTTTAGCACAACTTAAATAACTATTTCATAAAATTTCATGTTTAGTAAATCCCCACATTTTGAAAGAATAGAAAAAGAAATAAAATGAAATTGCCACACTAAAACTTTCACCAAACTGAAAGAGTAGGTGATTTTTAGTATTTTTTTTAATGATCCCTTTTAACTTCAAGTGAATGTTGTAGAAGTTAATTTTTAGGTAAAATAAAAATATAAAAAATATGATATATCTCTGCACTGAGCAACATTAGAATTTAAAATTTCAAAAATAATATTAGTCCATTTTAACATACGAATAGAGTTATTTCAAAAGGACTTTGTAACATGTATTTGGCAACATGGGTTGCTCACTTTATCCAAACTAAAAATTTTGAATATCATTTAACAAAAATTGATCTAGGCCCTGATCGATTGCACAATCAAATAAATTATTTGTATTGAATTTAGGTGTAATCCATTTATTTATATTACACTACATACTAATATGCTAAGCCCATTAAGTTGCAACTTAATTTATTCTATTTGCTGTAGAAATAGAAACTCAATACTTGTGTGATGCATTGACATGTTATGGTTTGAAAGACTCGTACATAAAATCAATGATCATGGACAAAATTTTGGATCAAACACTAGATTATGAAAAAAAACACTTAGGAGCTATTGACACAGATGCAAACTAGAGTCTTGACCATGCAAATAATTACATTATCATAAGTACATAGCTGCATTCCATCTTGTGTTACATGGATCACCATGCTCCCAAGTACTTAGGTTCCCAAAATGTTTTCCAAGGCTCTCCCTAGTTTTCCAACAACAAAAACATATCCTTCAGGGAAAGCTTCATTAAAAACTTTGAAAACTAGATTTCCCGAATACCATATTTTCCAAAACAAATAAGTGAAGCTTTTATAGAAAATCTACATACAGTTACTATATTGACCCACAATTACAAGCATTAAGAGCACTACATATGTTCCAATATTGTTAGATTGAATTCAGGTAGATTAAATTACCTTCACGAGGATCTAGAGTTATAGGAAATCGTCTTAGAGAAAAATGCAAAGTTGCAACAAAAGCAACCAAAAAGGTTGTATTTTTATTCATTATATATTTCAAATATTAAATCCCTCATCTTGGCGAGTTGACTCATTACAAACTGAAACAAGGCTTCATCCAATCCAAAAATTTCTAATGTGACTTTGCATGTGTGCAAGTAAAAAGGGTTTGAAATCCTACAAAATAATGGACATGACCGACTCTTCCATGGTGTGCCAAATGTTTTTGATCTTGACAATGTAAATGCATGTTGGTGAATTATTTAGGAGAAAAATCTAACACCCTTAAAATATTATTGTGTCCATATTGAGTTTGTCCTTCAGGTGGGAACTCTAATCTAGAAGTATCAACATTGGCCACATAACTATGTGTTGGAATCGATTGAATGTATAGAAATATTTGGTGGGTAATGAAAACCCTGAAGTGCAGTAAACAAACCCCTAAAATAACAAAATATGTTCTAAAATTATTGAGATCTAACTTACACTTTAGAACTGTGGGGTTTGAAACCTAATCAATGCTGGCAACAAAAACTTTATAACTGATCTAATGTGATTTCAAATCTTTTTCACCCTCTCTGCTCCATCCTTAGCTTTGTCATTGACAATGTGGCTCATTACAAGCCTGAACGAAATTCTCATGAAACCACGACCTCGCATGGATGGCCTTCACACCACAGCGTGTCGAGGAACCACATCCTTTATATCTGATTTGTTCCTTGCTCTATATAATGAACAAAGAAGTTTAAAACCCTTGCAAAGTTGTATCAAAAACTAAAAAATATATCTTATGTAATTTCAAACTTTGCTTTAGAAAAATGTAAACATTCAAAAAACTTTGAAGTGGCGACAATAATTCCCGTATGACCACCTCATCAAACCCTTGCTTTAGCTCTGCCATTGACAATGTGGGTTCATTACAAGCCCCAATGAATTTCTTACCAAACCACAACCTCTACATGAATGGCCTTCCCACCATAGCATGTCGAGGAACTACAACCTTTATATCTAATTTGTTCATTGCTCTATACAATGAACAAAGAAGTTTAAAACACTTACAGAGTTGTATCAAAAACTAAAAAATTATCTAATGTAATTTCAAACCCTTCTTTAGAAAAATGTAAACATTCAAAAAAAACTTTGAAGTGGTGACAATAATTCCCATATAACCACCTCATCATCCTCCAAATTCACCCCAATTATGTCAACAAATATTGCAAACTCCACCTCCACCAAACATTCATCAAGCGTTAGAAACCCAAAACACTCTCAACCACTTCTACAATTGCAAAACCACTTTTTGTCCACAAATCCATTGCACATGGAAAAAACTGTTAGGAACCCGTGGAAGCACAATTGATTACTTTTCTTATAAGCAATTAAACACAGAATTATACCAGAATGATTAAGTAACTAGAAACTTGAAACAGCAAAGAATTTGAGAGACAATACACAATCTTGTATTAAATAATCTTTAGAAGAAAATACAATAAAGAAGACGCCACTTCTTCCTCCACCTCTAAGGCTTGCCACACCTCAAGGACTTTTCCCTCTCTCTCTTGCTCAACCACAACTAACTCAACAACCTGAGTTGTTATCCCCTCCTTGATAGCTTCAGCTGATCCCCTTGACCTTACACCTTGCAGATCTCCTTGACCTTGCTTTCTTGCTTCAACGCTTTACTTGCCTTTTTACAATACATGCCCATGGGTCTCTTAAATAGGATCCCATACATACAATAATTAGACTTCTAATTACAATAATTAGAAACACAGACTCAAGACTTAAATTAGTCTTCAACATGCAAACACTCTCGGACCTCTTAAATTAGATAAGTCTAATTCCGGAAACGCGTTCTGGAAACACATGCAGAAGCATGCACACGCACAGGTGACCGACGTCGGTTGCTGTCAGTCTGCTCCTGACCGACGTCGGCCGATCCTTGGTCCCTGCCTGACCGACGTCGGCAACACTACCGACGCCGGTTACTGTCTGAACCCAGTAACTCCCTGGTTAGCTCCTTGGTGAAGCTTTTAGCTCCACAACTCAACAAAAACCATCGACCTCCACATAGCATCACAATACTAACAAAATGTTTTTCATACTCATGATTAAGACAATTAAAAAAAAATGCATGGAAGGCAAGGCAACCACTTCAACAAAATGAATTCTTAAAAAAAAAAAAAAAAAAAAAACTTATTCTTTACATCTCAAATAATAGCGAAGAACTATCATGGAAAGAAGGCTTCCCTGTATAAGAAAATAATTATGAAATGCTCTCAATGCGATATCAAACTTACTTTCATAGATTACAACCTCATGTGTAGACTATTTTATATTCAAATGGGTTTGATATGTTGTTAATGCCACCATTTGTTTGAGTAAATAATAGATAAATAAAACATCTACATCCTCACACGCATTAAAATCCAACCAAAAAATTTAATAGCATTTAACGTAGCAACATCAATATCTATCAGCGCATTGACATCAATGACACTCCAGTGAAAACCACGTTGGCGGTAAACAAACATGGCACTACAATGCAAAGGCACCAATGTACAACACATGTCGAAAGTAGGTGAAGCCGATAGTATTCATCCTCTAAAATCAAATGTGCACCATTAATCGGGTATGAAAGGCAAGGATCAATCTAGTAGGTGCACCCCTATCAACGTAGAAATAGTTTGGACATAAACATGTATTTTGGATGCATAATTGTTGTAAATATGATGTGTCATGATGTGATTGGCTACTTTACACCATTATTGGGTACCATTTATACAACAATGTGTAAATTGTACAATTAAGTTTTATTTTGGTTTGTCCGGGGATTAGATATTCCCTTCCAATGTACTCTCACAAGTATTGAACCCCCTTCCATTATAAGATCCGCCTTAGTTCATAATTTGTTTTTTACCATTGACTTAGCACGTTGGCAATTTAAATTATTTTTTTAAAAACTAAACTATCACATATGAAGCAAAAACATATAGGGTATTGGCAATTTAAAGATTGATATCCTATATGTTAATGTAAACTCAAGTAATATGATTATTTAATAATATTTGTTTAGATTTTTTAGAAATAATAAATAAAAAGTATTTTAAATGGGGTTTTGGGTTACTTGATGTGTACCAGTAAGGTATTGCTCGGTGTGCTGAATGGGTCAGCCGAACTATGAAAGGAAATGAGGCTAGGAAAATCCTCCAAAGTGATTGCATTTCTTATGTTTCTCCTTGTGATAGGAAGGTGTGGAAGGATGAGGTTTCCAAACCCTTCTCATCATTCAAGCTTTGGTCAAGTTTATTGGAGTGTTTGTAGCCAAGAGTATCATGGAAACCTGGGAAGCCATTAAACCATATCTTGTATGGAATGACAATGAGTTTAGTGATGGTTTATCCAACAATCAACATTTGTTGGGATGGTCATTGATCATCACCTTTCATGAGGTCCCCTTGTAAAAGTGCCATTGGTTAACACTCTTAAGCTTTTCAAACAAGGTGTGATACCATTCAATATTTTATCTCCATATCAACATGCCCGTGGATTCATTGGCACAAGGCTAAAGCTAAGTGTAATACTCTTAATTCACACTAGGAGTCTCTCTAGGAGGTTACGAATGTTGCCCCTACAAAACATTGACATAAAATTATTGTGAACTCACTTCAACCTTGGTGGAAGGATTGGAAGTGGTTTGTTGAAACCCATTTCTCAATTTGATTTACCTTATTTTCATTAATGTGACCTTAATAAGATATAACTTTGAACTAATTCAGATTGTATAGAATATAACAATAAGCATCAATCTAAATGTAAAAAGGAAGAATTTGGTTTGAACAATTACACTTGTTATAAATAGAAATGACCTAAGGGAAATAAATACTTAGCTTGTTTACTATTTTGTGCGAGTCTAAGATTGAATGAGGCATCGAAGAAAGAGTTGTTTGGATCAAGAATTGGATCTACAGATGTGCCTGGATGAGTTTGTCAGCGTGTGGATAATATCATCTAATGATACTATCTATAACTTGACATATTCATCATTTGAGAAATTGTCATTTTGTATAGACAACTTTGTTTGCTTGTAAATCGTCTTTATGTGTGATCTTGAGGGCCCAGCGATGTGCACAATTCTAGAAATTTATCTCCTCTTTGAAAACCTAGGTCCACTTTTAACGCTAGGTTTGGGCCTACAAAATGGGGAAAGATGTGGGTTGAGCTAACCTCAAAGAATCCCCAATGATTAGTTGAGCATTACCTACATTCTAATACTTCGAAGAGGCAAGTCAAATCACATATAGTTCTCTTTGTTACACATATGTGTGCAATTGTGCTCTTTTGATAAATATAGCTTATGATCTAGCTTTTGACATTTCGTAACATGACAACTTTGACTTGACATGAGGTACTTCTGACTAAGCTATGACCTTCTCCTTGTGACTGATTACTAAATTGAAAATAATAGGACAATCTCTTTGAATGTGTAAAAGTGTATAAATGTCTTTAGTGAGTGTTAGACTGTAAATAGTTTTAGACCTATTTTGTATTTATATGAGACTCTTTGGGTACTTTCTCATGCCACTGACATGTGAAAAGTACACGTTGACCTATAGGAAATATTTAAATTTAAAAATTAATCATTGCTTGGTGTAGGATGAGTCCGTTAGGTTTGGACGAGTCCAAAATTTTGGACTCATTTGGGTCTAATGATTTTGTCCATAAGGCAAGAGAATTGATCTAATGATCTGGAGATAATCTAAGTAGGATAATTAGTTAGGCATAGATTAGAGATTTCCTATAAGTGACTAATAATAGCTTGGGAAGGTCAAACCCATGGAAAGCATGTGGACGTGAGAGAAGGGCGGGGAAGAGTCATATGTGTATGCACAAGTCATGTATGATAGTGACAAGCCAAATTTACAATTCTCAAGTGCATAATACCATATTTTGATATCTAAAAATACCCTCATTTTATTCTAGTATTGAAATAAAATGCAATGCTATAGTAAAAGGATAAAATTATGTCCCTAAGTGTGTACAACACACTTTGTCTTTTGGAAGAGGCTCCAAATGTGCAACTCGATCCATGCTGAAATCTAAAAAAAATTGTAACTTTCTCTGCCTTCGATGTGGTTATACTCGTGAGGTGTGCCTTTTCCACCCTTTTTTTTTATATGAATAGCATTGTACCATATTTTGTTTGATTAATATATAAATACACTCTTCAATCAAAAGAAAAATAAAAAATAAAAATGAATACACTTGTGAGGGGATTGTGTTGCCCTTTGTCATATGATGTAGATGATGTTTCCTTGTCAAAGCATTGGATAATTGTTCTTCCTTGTTGAAGCACTTGGATAACTTGGAAAATTGGGGGGATCATGCCCCAATTTATGTACTAAGGTAGGGCCATGGTTGGAAAGATAAATCTCCAATCCTCATTGAAGAGTGTGTAGTGCCTAGGCCATTGAGCATCGTTGAACATCAACCGCACTACTCATGTGTAACTAATCTCAAACCTCAAGATGCTAAGGGTGGGAACCACATATTGGGCTTTCTTTTGAGTAATGCATAGGTCGTTGAGAGACGTTAAACCTCAACTGCATTACCTCATTTAACTAAATCAACACTAACAAATAGACTTATAAATTCAAAATTATTTACTTTTCGATACCATCAATGCCAACATAGAAAACTATAATATCATGTGTATGAATGAACAATGATCATGCCCCATGATTTGATGTAGTCAATGCCAACATAAGAAATTGTAATAGTGTGTATGTGCATGAACAATGTTCATGCCCAATTATTGGATGTAACCGGTGCCAACATGATATAATGCTATGCATTTATACCTTATTTTGTCCCAAATCTAAAAAACTTGCAACTTTTGTCCCTATAAAACTATGCATATGGATAACACATGCCCCAAAATTTGTGTCAATATGCAAATATCTGAAAACCTATAACTTTTGTTCTTGTAAATGTGTGCATATGCATATAAATCAAATATTGTAGGAAAAATGAGCTTTGTTAGGGTTTAGTGAAAGGTTTTCTCAGATAAACAAATTCTCCATCTCTTTGTCTAGATGTCTATCATAAATTCATGAATCAGCCTCCCTTTGATGAATCCCCAGATGGGGGGAGGCTTTCCCCCATAGAAACCCACTTTCAAGCAAATGGTGGTTGGAACTCGCAAATCGACTATGGAAAAATAAATCAATGCAATAATGATGACATCGGGCAAGAAAAATAATCCAAACATTGAATCCAAACTCAAAAGCACATGCATGGTTGCATCGGAAGAGAACCCTATAGCTATTCTAGATGCGAGAGAAATAAAAAGAACATAGTAGGTTTGCATGGTAGAACCCTGAACTACAAATTTCTAAGAGCCCACTCTTGGACAAGAAAGGTGTGGAAGACGAACGAAGAATATGAAATAAGGACATGTGAAAGAGAATACTTTATAGAAATCTTCCCGAATGATTCAGACATAGATAACTTTTTTGGTGGAGGCTTGTATTTCTTCAAAAATACAACATTGTTCATGAAACATTGACATACAACTTTCAATCCAATGATCTTCCAATGACAACACCGGTCTGGATCCAACTGTACGCCCTACCACAAAATTCTGGGCAAGGTATGTATTCGAAACCATAATATATACTTTAGGAAAATCTGTAGAAATTTCAAAGCTATTTTGTGGAAAGGGCCTCACCAGGTTCGCTAGAATGTGTAGAACTAGATATGACTAAACCTCTTCCCAAAAAAATCAAGCTACGAGAGGGAGAAATGGAATGGGTTCAAGACCTTGACCATGAAAGCATCCCTTTCATGTGTAGAAGTTTCCATGAATATGTTGATCTCATCAAGGACTGTCCAACACTTCAAAAGATGTCTCTCAACAAAATACTCTCCAAATCATGGAAATGGACTCGAAAGTATTTGTGAGACCTAAAATAAAAATATCCCCAGAAATAAGACTCAACATTCTGTCAATACATTCCAAAGGAAACCAAAAAGGTTAGCAACACAACATTTTTTTCCTCATAAGCTACTGAATCAGTAACAGAAACCCAATTTCCTACATGCATGTAGACCACGGAAAAAGAGGATATCATGGTAGATAATGGTTTCAAGAAGGACCTTGAAAATCTTCTCCAAGATCACAACAATGAAACCCATAAACAATAGGACAAGAACCAACACAAGAATACACACAGTAAAATGAAAAACAATATGGAGAATAAAATACAAGTGGAAAACTGCGCTAGCTAGGAAGAAAAGGATTCAGATTCTAATTTGGAGGAAAACAGAACTAGAATATCACAACACCTAGCCGGAATCCGAAAAGAGATTTTAGAGGAAAACCTATAGGGAGACCCAATAAAAAGGAAAAAAGACAAGAGGTAACAATGGAAGATATTATCAGTGGTAGTCAAAAACAAGTTGACACCTTCTTGGCGAGCACAAAGCAGATCAACCCTGCTCAATGAAGAGAATCTCATGGAACATAAAGGGTCTCAATGAACCCAGGGAAAGAAGACCTTCTGATGCATTTTATAATTCTAAATAACCCATATATTTTCATGATTCAATAAACTAAACTAAACAAATCTCTTAGGTCATGTTAAACGTTTATCCCGTAGCTTAAACAGAGAAATCTTTGGGAGTAATGCTACAGGAACTGCAGGAGGACTTGCCTGCCTTTGAAATTATCTCACGGTTCCTCTAGAACATCTGCAAATTGATAATCAAGCAAAGTGAATATCCTCAATTGCAGTCTCAGCGTTAATCTGATTAATATCTATAGCTCACAAAAACCTAGTAGAAAAAGAAGATGCGTGGAAGAAAATATCCATAAAAACTCAACTCAGACTCAAAGCCCAAGTGTGTTATAGGAGGAGATTATAACTCAAGGACTTACCCTTCGGACAAATAAGGAGGAAACGCAGAATGCACAGGCAATCCTATCTGTCATAGAAGCTGATTTGTGGGACATCAAACCCAATAGAGGCTGGTTCACCCGGAACAATAAAAGAAAAGGTTAAGTTCTCATCCTTGAAAGACTAGACATGTTTCACGAATAAAGTTTCTCCCTCTGCAATCATTGGCTTTTCACCTCTGTAATGGCAGACTGGAGGTAACCTAGTTGACACATATATAGGCAATCGGACTACAGATCCAGCATAAATAACTCTATCGGAGCACAGATGACGGCGTTAAAATGTATTGAAAGGAGTGAGAAATGTTCATTGTGTTGCAGTAGGGCTTTTAGTAATAGCTACTGTAATTTTAAAAAAAATGGACAAGATTTCTATAAATGAAAAAAGAATGCATTCCCTCTCATTTGTAAAATCTTGTCCAATATTTCTAACACATTACCTATTGCCAAAAGTCCCATCGCAGCCTAATGACCATTCCCCATTCCTTTCAGTAATTTAAAAAAATCGAGCATTTTGAAGAAGAGATTACAGAACCACCAGATCGCAATGGTCATGGGGCACCGATACCCTCTGGGGCGGAGCAGGGCAGCTCTGATTCGGCGTGAATGAAGTTACCATAAAATGAAGTTATATTTATTTAGGTTTCTCTGTAACCCTAGACCTCTCCAAAGCAATTGAAAATTTTATTCTTTGAATAACAATAAAAATAAAAAATAGATTTTCTGGAAAAAGTATCAAACACCACATTTCGATCTGGTTTAGAAAAAATATTTATTCGATTCTCTTTTACGGCACCATTTTCCATTTCGATCTGGTTTATAAAAAAAATTATTCGATTCTCTTTTACTACACCCTTTTCCATTTCGGTGGGGAGGAGGTTATAATTGGGCACCCAATGTGACACGTGTACGGATAACGTAGGGAAGAGGGGCCATTATTTATGCACCTTAACTTAACATTTTAAGTTGCATATGTTGTCACGAATGTTTGAAATTTATCTTTCCACTTAAAATTGTAGGGTTTTTTGTTATCAAGACTTTTGTTATCAAGAGTATATGATTGTTTGGAAGAAAGTCAAACCTAGATTGTTATGGAATGGTACTGTCTTTCGGGATAGCATCTCTATCAATCAACATTTTATATGGTGGTCCCTTGTTATCAATATGTATGCAGTTTCCCTCGTTGAAGTTTCTTAGATCCATGCTCTTAAATTCTATCGTAAGGGAATTCATACAATGCAGGATTTGTTCTTCAAGGCCACTCATTTCTTTGCTCCCTTGCGATGAATTCAAAGTGAAATACAAACTTTGTTATGCTAATAAAGAGTCTTTTGAGGAAATTGTGGCAGTTGTTCCTATAACTCTTCTACACAAAATCACAGTCAAGTCCTCCCATCCTTGGTGGAAATACTGGAAGTGGTATGTGGACACACCTTTCCAGAACTACACTACTCGAAAAGATTACCAATTGTTGTCTCCCCATCTACCCATGGTGGATAAACTCAATGATCGTTGGAGCATAAATTCCTTCATTACTATTTGGGGGAGACACTTCCAAACTATTTGGTCTGCTTGTGGAGTCAAAGTTAGCTCATTTCAATTGGTGCCTTCTACACCAAGGGCTTCCTATAGACAAATGACTTGTGCAAATGGGGGTGGCGCAACTCAAATGCCCTTTTTGTGCGCACTTGGGGACCATCATGCACCTTTTTGGGTATTGCCCAAAGGCCAGTGTCCCTAGTCATGGATACATGATTTCTTCCAACCACATCATTTGGCTTCCTTCAGTTGGTCTCACACTCTATTAGGAGACAACCCATAAATGCCACCACAATTCACCCAAGTCTGGCATGCTTTTAGAATCTAAAATATTTTTTATATATGGAAGGACCGAAATTTAGCTTTATTTTCAAACAATTATACTAACATTCAATCTTCTACCTATAATAAAGCTATGATTGTGTCTAATGTGCTTCTGCAGATTCAAGTTCAAACTAATAATGTGGTTTTGAAATTTTATTACCTTTAGTGGCTCCTTCGCCATTAGGGGATGCCCCATGTGTTGTTGACTATGTGCCACCCTCCTCGCCTTGGAACTCTGCTCCTTAGGGAGGTAATGGACCTCCTCTAGGCAGTTCTCCGCACAACCGCTCCTATAGATAATCTCATGCTACTGGTTATCCTCATAATCACTACTATACCCTCTCTACTCAATGTGGAGGTTGGGGCTCTCCACCCCTTCCTTCTCAATAGGCTCAGGGGTGGGGTTCTATGCCTCCGACAAACCAGTGCAAGTGGAGCTTTCCTCTTGGGAGTTCGTAGGGTGGAAAACTTCAACGCCCATTGGACAATGGTTTCCCTCGGCTCTCTTTGGCTATCTCTCCCTAACACTCCACGCATGATAACACTGAACAAGAGGAAGGTGATTAGGATGTTGTTGGCTCTAGATGGGACCTTGTTGCTGAAGGGAAATATCTTTTTAAGGTCTGGATGGGATGATCCTTCTGATTATGACCCTTCCTCAACTTTGTTACTACTGCTTAAATATCTCTTTTTTGATGTATTAGAGCTTCTTCTAGGTTGGGCCAAGTTTGTTTGTTTGTTTTTAGCTTGTTGCCTCATGTTTCTTAGGCATGGCTTAGTGTGGCATTGTGGTGTGTCCTCTATCACCTCTTTTTTTGTGAATAGTCTTGTATGTTGATATATTTATAATAATAATAATAATCTTAACCTGAAGCTTATATTTACTACTCTAAATGTTAAGTATAAGTAACCTTATACTTTAAATTTATTTTATTAAATATAATAAATTAGGGTCACTCTGCATCTGATAGAGTTGGTCTCACAGCTTCATGCCTTAAAAATGTGAAAAATAATTTTTCAAAATCTAATTTGGTCAGTACTTAGGCATTTTCAAGGTCTAAGTATTGAATCTAGGGATTTCAAGACATAAATTTTACAATTGATGTCCATTTTTAATAAACATAGTCATTTTTTAGGTTTTTGTGCCTTTTTAATTGATTCTTCACATTTTTAGGAGTCTTAGGTTTGTCAAAATTGAAGTTTGTAAACCACTCACTTTGAACTTGATCCAAAGTGGTGTGATTGGGGTAGCATAGGTCACATTGATGACCTGCACACATCAAATGAACACTTTGTGTTAATTTCACTTGTTCATCATCCCTCCCTCATCCCTAATCACTTTTTGCTCATCCCTCATCACCCGTAATCACTCTATAATCATTCCTCATTATCCCTAATCATTCCTTCATTGACCCTCACTTCCCCTAGTCATATTTAATCACTCCTTTATCATCTATAATCACTCTTACATTGACCCTCACTATCCCTCCTCATCCCTAATCACTCTTTATTCATCCCTCATCATCCCTAATCACTTCCTCATCATCTGTCAACATTCTTAATCTCTCCCTCCTCATCCCTAATCACTCCCTTATTAACCTTCATTGTCTCTCATCATCTCTAATCACTCAAGCTTATCATCCCTAATCAATCTTTCATTGAATACCACCATCTTTCATTATCCCTAATCACTCCCTCCTCATCCCTAATAATCCCTAATCATTATTTCCTCATCCCTTATCATCCATATTCACTCCCTCATTGACCCTCACCATCCCTCATCACTCCATCATTTACCCTCACCATCCCTCATCATCCCTAATCACTCCCTTATCATCTAACGTAAATATATATTGTAAAGGTATCTTTGAGTCAAATCTTATGTTGCTTGATCCATTATAATAGAAATTAACTCTTTTATAGGACTTTTGTGTTGTTAATACTCATTTTTTATAGTCAATTTTATTACTGAATAAATTGGATGATCTTCCAAATTTATAGTCAAGTAACATAAGTACTAGCACAAAATAGAGTCTGAGTTTTAGTTCATCGAATTATCTTTGTTGTGCAATTGACTAGATGAAACTTTATTTGGTTCCACCTTTGGTAACTTGGTTCAAAGGATAAAAATTAAACACAAATCTCTTATATAATTTTCTAATTCTGAGAAGATTTGAATCTATGCAATGTTATTTAGTGTTTCCCATTCCTATATGACTTGAATCTTGGTCAGGTCCATGCATGCACTCCTTGTGTGTGTAATGTATCCCAAATATTTTATCTCTTGCATGAAAAATGAACATTTATTCATGTTATCATAAAAATGTGTTTCTACAAAATCTAAAACACTAATTCAACATGGTGTAGTCGATGTTCATCCCATGTTTTCTAAAGATTAGGATATCATCAAGGTAGATTAAAAATATGACATAATTAAAGGGCCTGAGGATGTATTTCAATATCCCAATGAATGAATTTGTTACATGAGTTAACCTAAAAGGCATAACCAATTAGTCAATAAATCCTTCCTTTGTTTTTAGGACTATATTCCAAATTTCTAGAGGTTCGACATGAATATGATGATACCCAAAATTAAGATCAATTTTGGAAAAGACTTCTACACCATGTATATGGCAGAAAAATGCCTTAATATTTAGATGAGGATAATAGTTCTTCACTTTAATATTGCTAATATTTTTTTAATCGATTTACAACCTCATGTCCCATCCTTATTTGACACAATCACAATTGGGCTTCTTCAAGGCAATGATTTGGGCATAATGTTTCCATTATCCATGATTTCATGGATCTACCACTTGATCTATTCATTCTCTAGAAATGATATGTTGAATAAAGAGGTTTGAGGTAAAGGTAGTTAAGCAATCAAATTAATAGTATTATTTAGCGTATAGTATGTAGGAGCTTATATAGGTGATTGAAAGACATCCTTATATTCATCTAGTTTATGGTTAGAATTATTTTGTCTTTATTTTTTTGAACAAATCACACTATGATATGGTGTCATAAGGATGTTATTACATTTACTTCTTACCATCAAGAGTATACTTCTTATTATAATTGACAAGATTCTTGCACTTCATGGCACTAATGACTGAAATCTTATGAACTAAATGTGATATTTTTTCATGATAATCTATCATAATATTTCAAGGATTTACTTCATAGACTAAATTTCAATGGTAGATATATGGTTAACCATATGTAAAAGATTGCATACCTCTAATGGTGAGATGTCATAAAGGATTGCATCTTTAAAAAGTTTGATTTTGTATGCCAAGTGACACTACTTGGTGATCCATTTATCAAGGCCTACACTAAACCATACACTAGCATATGGTTATAGATGATGCATCAATTTCAAGTTTAATTTTTAAAAATATTCTTGTGATATAGGAATTTGACTCAAGAGAGGATGCTTAGTATGTGTTAGTTCCAAAATAAAAACAAAGTGAAATAAACACACTAATAGCATACAATCTCTAGGCCTAAACACTAGGGAGAGCTTAGTTAACAAAAACAAATGTCAAGCACAACTGAAAAGCAAGGAATCAAATAAAATAGTTCCTTCACTTTCCTTGGATGCTCCAAATGCCTTTGTAGTAGTGGTTTGCTCAGCTTGTGCTCAAAAAGTCCTTGGCAATGGAAGCTTGGCTACCTCCATCTCTCCTTGGCACCTTTGGATTGGGCTTGGCTTGGCTTGGAATCAATTTGGAATTATAACACTAGTTGCTTGAAGCTTATGGAACAAATCTTTCATTATAACTTTACACAAATTAAGTTTAGAAATGATGTTGTGAGGCCTTCTAGTTATAGATTTTTGGATTTGATCATAATCAACTTCAACCGTCCATCTCAAGATTGAGATGTGTGGTTGAGGATTAATTCAATTTTTTAATTATCCTCATCATGGCATTGGAAGAAGGGTCAATTAAGAGGCATGGAGGGCATCATGGAAGGCATTGATGATGCATGGAGGGCATGAATGGCCTAGGGATGTCTTCCCAAGAAATGAGGTCACTTGATGATGCAAATATTCAATATTCATTTCCAAAACAAATTATTCAACAAGTTTTCATGGAATTTTTTATTAGGTCTTGATTTGGGTTAATTATCTCTTAAAGATGATTAAGCACTTTATGCATAAAATTACCTAAATTGATCAGAATGCATGTTATTGGTCCTAAACTTGACTAGATTGGAATTGGAAGTCACTATCAGATGCATTGGATGCATATTCCCATTTAGAATGTTGCCAACAACATATAACAAAGGCATGATTCTTGTGCAAAAGATTTGATAGGAAAGCACAGTCTAGAGCATGTAGGTGTAAATTTGGCATTTTGACTCGAAATAAACTGATCAAAGTTAGCTGGCCCATATATTGCATTACCACATTTAGGGATACCCTGGCCAAAATTGGTGCTTGAATATATCATTTTGCATGTTTTAGTATTTTTGGGCCAAATTGTACATTTTGGGTATAAATTGGTCAAAATCTTGGTTGGAGGTTATTGACGGCCAGTTTTAAGTGTCTACATTTTGCCCCTATTTAGGATGATGTTTCAAACTATAGGCAAAGTAATGTCTTCTCAAATAATGAGAAATGGTCGGTATGCCAACAAGAATATGATGATTAAAAAATAATGTTCCAAATGATTTTGGGAAGCTTATGATGATGCCCCCTCGAGGGAGTGGTCATCACATTTGTTGATGGATGATCCCTCAAAAAGAAACAAGAAGAAAGGTGGAATTAATCGATGGTTAAGATTAATCCAAATGATAAAATGCTTGCAGGCCCTGATGTAAAAAGGATGATGATTTGCCCAAAGATAGTTATAATCAAGAATAAAAGTCAAAATAATGATTTGTTCATAGGCGATTATAATCATTAAGCAGACCTAGATTGGTTAAAGATAATTATGCCCCAATTAGGGCTAATTAGCAAGCATAACTCAAGGATATAACCTAGAATATAGATTAAAGATGAGTGGGAGCAAAGTGATTAAATAGATGAATATAAGAATGAGATTGATCAATGTGAATGATTCAATTGTACCTGTCAATGAGGAGATGCACACCCTGAATACAATGATACAACTAGAATGGTCATTGGGTTGATTTGATCAAGGGTGGGATGGAAGGATTTGCTAAGGTGCCAAGGAGAAAATTATGTGGCTCCATTGATTGTAGACCTTTGTGAAGCTAGTTTTTTCTGTAGCATGTGATGGTAGGCTTCATGATAGAACACCATGAAGACTTGGTCAAAATATGCATAAGGACTGACTCCTAATCCAATAAACATTTGAAAACAATACACTAATGATAAAAACCATTATGACAATGTTGACATATGAATATGGATAGACTCAAGAATAATGTTTTCAAGGAATCACCCAATGAACACATATAGATCGAGTCAAGGCAACAATGCTGAAAGAAAACAAACATGCAAGCAAATAAACAAAAAAATAAATGAAAAACAAAGAAACAAATAGAAAGCCTAAAAATAAAAGCAAAAGAAAGCATCCTAACAATGACAATGCCCCAGTAAGGTGGATCGAGGATAACTGACTATGCTTAGATAGAATAAATATTTTTGGATTTTTGAAATGTTATGAATGTTTTTAGAATTTTGAGGTATCTTAACTCATTAGAGAATGACAAGATACTTTCTCACAAAATGGTGAGAGCATATGGAAAGGGGGACTGAGGTAACCTCGATATGAATTGAGCATGACCTACATAGTCCTGAAATGACCTCAAGTCATAGTAATTTTGTCCACACAAAAGGTGGGAAAAAACTAACTAGGTCCCAACAAGTTCTCAAATTTGGAAAATAGCCAGTCAAATGAAAACAATAATGGCAAGGTGATGCAGCAATGCGTGATAAACAAGTGTTGCCCCTAGTTTGCCCATAGGCAGTTATAACTAAGATACAATGGAATAGGTCAATGATACTAATTTTCCCATAGGCAGTTATAATTAGTAGCAAGACTAGTGAAACATTGATTTGCTCATAGGCGGTTATAACAGGTTCACATAAACAAACTTGATAGGATGAAAGATATCTTGCCAGATCAATTGCCACACTAATTTCATAGACTATCATTATAAACATGGATTGGATTGATTGTTGAAACTTGATTAGAATCATCTCACAAAAAGTGCAGGAAGAACCAAAGTAACCAAGATCAAAATAGGATTGGGTGGGATGACTAAAAATAGGCTTTGGTCTATATATGAATGGAATGATAGGATGGAATGGTGTTGCTAAGAATAATGATGGTCTCGATAAATTGGATAAAATGGTAGTAGGGTTGGCCCCAAGTGGTGGGGGAAAATGGCTAGGATCTAATGGTAAATAAGCATATCTAACAATGGAAATGACATATGAAATGGTATGGTACATGTTTTTGGCCTGGGTATGGTTTTTGATTCTATTGTTCATGTTGATGAGGAGATGCACATATTAATCAACAAATATAACAAATAGAAACTCAATCATGTTAATTTTTATCCTACACTTGGTTTGAATAGTTGATCTGTTAATAACTTGATGTAGATCTAAGAAATTTGACTCAAGAGAGGATGGTTGGTATGGTTTTAGTTCCAAAATAAAAACAAAGTGAAATAAACACACTAATAACATAACATCTCTAGGCTAGACACTAGGGAGAACTTAGTTAACAAAAACAAATGACAAGCACAACTAAAAATCAAGGAATCAAATACAATAGCTCCTTCACCTTCCTTGGATGCTCCAAATGACTTTGTATTAGTGGCTTGCTTGGCTTGTGCTCATGAAGTCCTTAGCAATGGAAGCTTGGCTACCTCCATCTCTCCTTGGCACCTTTGGCTTGGGCTTGGCTTGGCTTGGAATCAATTTGGCATTATAACACTAGTTGCTTGAAGCATTTGGAACCAATCCTGCATTATAGCTTTGCACAAATTAAGCTTAAAAATGATGTTGTGAGGCCTTCTATTTATAGATTTTTGGATTTGATCATAATCAACCTCAACCGTCCATCTCAAGATTGAGATATGTGGTTGAAGATTAATTCAATTTAGTAATTAAAATTTGTAATTATCCTCATCATGACATTGGAAGAAGGGGCAATTAAGATGCATGGAGGGCATCATGGAAGGCATTGATGAGGCATGGAGGGCATGCATTCTGATATTTATGGCATTTATGGCCTAGGGATGTCTTCCCAAGAAATGAGGTCACTTGATGATGCAGTTATTCAATATTCATTTCTAAAACAAATTATTCAACAATTTTCCATGAATTTTTTATTAGGCCTTGATTTGGGTTAATTAGCTCTTAAACATGATTAAGCACTTTATGCATAAAATTACCCAAATTGATCAAAATGCATGTTATTGGTCCTAAATTTGAATGGATTTAAATTAGAAGTCACTGTCAGATGCGTTGGATGTGTATTCCAATTTAGAATGTTGCCAATAATAAATAACAAAGGCACAAGAATTGTGCAAAATATTTGATAGGAAAGCGCAGTCCAAAGCATGCAGGTGCAAATTTGTCATTTTGACTCGAAATGAACTGATCAAAGTTAGTTGGCCCATAAATTGCATTGCCCCATTTAGGGATATATTGGCCAAAATCAATGCTTGAATATATCATTTTCACATCATTTTGCGTGTTTTAGTGTTTTTAGGCCAAATTGTGCATTTTGGGTAGAAATTGGTCAAAAGCCTGGTTGGAGGTTATTAGCGGCCAATTTTAGGTGTCTACAATTCTTTAGGAGAAATTAAATTATTCTGAATTCCATTGGAAATGATGAAGTGTATTGGTTCACCATTGATCTACATTTGTTAATGAAACAATATTTTTAATTCATATAATCTCTTGTTAGGGGAAGTAGATATATTTTTAGTACCAACCATATAATTGGGTTTGTAATCTATTATCTACTTACCTTTTTATAGTGCTAGATAAATTGTACCCACTTCTTGAGTTGTGCAAGTAGAGAGCTCACAATGTGACACTTTTTATTAGATTGAATATCGAAGTTATGAATTAAGTATCACTTTCTAATCTTAGTCTACTTAATCTAATCATTTAAAAATTATTTTCCACTCTTTGGTATGATGACTCAATCAATAGACATATAAAGTAATTATTCGAATAATAAAATGTCCGCATATGGAAAGCAGTTGATTGATTTCATGAAATCACATAGCTTGGTGATCCTCATATTTAATACCCATTTTTGGTGCTATGGTGGCTTTATTTGCTTCTCTTTTTCTATTGTATCTTCAATTGTGAATTATATCATTTATAATAGGCCCAAATTTTTTCATAGGTGCTAAATATTTATGTTTCAAATTTGTCTCTACATCATTTTGATCAAAATGTCTTATACTTTAAGCTAGCACTCAACTCTCCACTTGTAGATCCTAGCATTGTTAAACCCCAACAAAATACCACCATCAAAGTATTTGATGGAGAGATTAAGGATGAAGAGGGACGAGGAGGAATTGAGTAGAGATGATGAGGGATGGTGAGGGTTAATGAGGGAGTGATTAGGGAGGATGAGGGAGAGATAAGGGATGATAATAATATAGTAGAGATAATAACATCAATATCAATTTGTACTAATTAATTAATTTGTACTCTAGAATTAATACTTGACTATTATCTTTCAATGTTTATGGGAATACTAAAATAAGTCCATATACCCATAGAGTAAATAAATGGTAAATTATTGAGTTCATTGTGAATCAATAATGGAAATATATATATATATATATATATATATATATATATATATATATATATATATATATATATATATATATATATATATATATATATATATACGAGTTTCCACCATGGCCAATTCAAGAGGACCTCTAATGCTTTTCTATAATTACATAATTTTTCTTAAATTTTATTGAATGATGTACAATAATTGATAGTAGACATAAACATCAACCTTTAAGACACTTTATAATGGCACCTATGTACCATGAAATTAAATCCCAATTATAATTTCATACAATATGAAGGAAAACACTTTGCATATGTGACAAAATAAAAAAGAAACATGTAATTTTTTAGCATAAAGGTGGTGTAGTAATAGGATAGTTACCCATTGTTGAGAAATCCTACCAAAGACTAATAATGCCTTCTAGAGACAATTAATTTTATCTTTGCCTAAAGGATACAATTATCTAAATATTATTTTGAATTCCTATCAAAGACTATTAATGCTTTCCAACAAAAAATCATTCACTACATAAATGTGTCAAACGTTTTTAGAAGACACTAATAGAAATTGATCTAGAACCTAATCAATTATACAATCATAAAAATTATTTGTATTGAATTTAAATGTAATCCATTTATCTATATTACAATATATACTAATAATCCAAGCACATCAAGTTTTAGCCTAATTTATTTTATTTATTGCATAAGTAGAAATTTGATACTTATGTGATGCATTGACATGATATGGTTTGAAAGAGTCGTACCTGAAAACAAGGATCACGGAGAATTTTTTTGATGAAACACAAGATTATGAAAAAAACACTTAGGATATATTGGCACATATGCAAGCCAAAGTCTTGACCATGCAAATTCTTACATTATCATAAGCATATAATTGATTTCCAGCATGAGTTACATAGATCACCATGCTCCCAACTATTTACATTCCCAAAATGGATTACAAGGATCTCCCTAATTTTACAACAACAACAACAAAAACAATTCATTAGGAAAAAATTCACTTAAAACTTCAAAAACCAGATTTCTCAACCACTATATTTTCTAAAACAAATCAATGAAGATTCTATAAAAAATAGACATATGGTTATTATATTAAACCTATTTTAAAAGCATTAAAAGCACTACATATGCTCCCTTATTATTATATTGAATTCAGGTAGAATAAATTACCTTCATAAGGATCTAAAATTTATGCTACAAGAAATCGTGCCAAAGAGAAATAAAAAGTTGAAATAAACACAACCAAAAAGATAGTATTTTTTTGCATTCTATAGTTCAAATGCTAACTCTATTTTATTGGCTAGTTAACTCGTAATAGACTAAAACAAGGCTACATCTAATCCAAAAACATTTATTGTTTTCTTTGCGTGTTTACAAGTAAAAAGTGTTTGAAATCCTACAAAATAATTTGGACATGACCTACTCTTCCATGTTGTGACAAAAAATATTCATTCAAAAAAATGTTGGAGAACTATTTGGGATAAAAATCCAACACCCATAAAATATTATTGGGCCCATATTGAATTTATCCTTTGAGTGGGAACCTTGATCAAGAGTTATTTAATGTTGATGATAAAACTAGATGTATGAACTGATTGAATGTATTGAAATATTTAGTGGGTGATGAAAACCCTAAAGTGAAGTAAACAAAACCCTAAAATACCAAAATATGTTCTAGAATAACTAAGATCTAACTTACACAAAGTGAGGTTCGGGGTTTGAAACCCAAATGAGTCCTACGAAAATAAATTTAAAATTAATCTAATTTGATATGAAACCCTTGTCACCCTATTTGTTCCATCCTTATCTTTGTCATTGACAATGTGGGATCCTTACAGGCGTAATGACCTTCTCACGAAGCCATGACCTTTGCATGGATGGCCTTCCCACCATGACATGTCAGGAACAACATCTTCTATATCAATTTTTTTCATTACCCTATACAACCAACAAAGAATTTTAAAAGCCTTATAAAGTTGCACCAAAAACTAGAAAAGTAATCTAATGTAATTTCAAACCCTTGATTCAATAGTAAAACAAAAATAATCAAAAACCTCAAAAGCAAAAATAACAATTCCCATGCCACCACCTACTTGGCCTCCAAATTCACCCAATTATCTCAACGAACATTACAGACTCTGTATACACCAAACATTCATCAAGTGATGGAAATTTGAAATCTCCTGACCATGTCTACCATTACAAAACCACTATTTTTCCATAAAACCATTGTACATGGAAAAAACCACCAACCTCCACATAACATCCCAATACCAACAAAATGCTCTTTGTACTCATGAATTAGACACAATCCAAAAAAAGAAATGCATGAAAAATAAGTCAACCACCTTAAAAAATGAATACCCTAAACTTTATTGCACTCCAACATTCTTTTTTTAGACAGAGGAAATGAAATAAAGGAAACAAACCAACATTTCTCTATCACAAGAACAAACTAACATAACAAAATATTAATTAACAAAAGCAATACACATTATTTGCATCTCAAAAAATAAAAAATAACCACCATGAAAATAAGGCTTACCTTTATAAGTATGTGATTCTAGAATAATCTCAACTTGATATTAAAATTGCTCTCATAGATTATGCTATATTAAGCCTATAAACCTAGTTTTGATAACTTAAGTTGATTTAGGGCTTGATATGTGGTAATTGAGTGCCTCATTCAACCGATAACTCAATCAATTATGTGGGAGACATAAATAGGGCATATTGAGCCCATTAAACATAATTATGACATCTTAATGTGATTTGGGGTTCCTTATGCCCTTATTGAGTGCCCAATTGACCAATCATTTGATTGGTTATGTGGGGGATGTAATTGGGGTATATTGGGCCACCTAAACATAATTGTAATAACTTTCTATGATTAAGGGCTAGACTATCCATAATTGAGTGTCCCATTCAATCAATCACTTGATTGGTTACATGGGTGACATAATTAAGGTATATTAATCCCCTTATACACATTGTGATAACCTAATATGATTTGGGGCTCTATTTTTCCAATTGAGTGCCCTATTCAACCAATCACTTGATTGGTTACGTGAGGGATACAATTAAGGAATATAAAGCCATCTAAACATAATTTTGAAAACCTGATGTGGTTTGTGGTTCTATTTTCTCTAATTGAGTGCATCATTCAACCAATAACTCACTTGATTGTGTGGGGGATATAGTTAGGGCATATTGAGCCCCTTAAACATAATTATAAGAACCTAATATGATTTGGAGCTCAATATGCCATAATTAATTTCCCCATTAAATGAATCACTCTATTGATTTTGTGGGTGACATAAGTAGGACATATGAAATCCCCTAGATTATATAATTATGAGAACCTAATGAGATTTTCCATGCCCAATATGGCCTACTTAAGAGCTCATTCAACCAATCTCTTGATTTGTTGTGGCAAATGGAATTATGAAATATTAAGCCACCTAAACATAATTATGACAACCTAATATATTTTAAGGATTGATATGGCCTAATTGGGTGCCTATTTAACTAATCATTTCATTGGTTATATTAGGGGCCCAATTAGGTCATGTCAAACACCCTAAACCTTATTGAGACAACATAATGTGATTTTAATCTTAATCTGCCCTAGTAGAGTTCCCTATTCATCCAATCATTCTATTGTCCACATTTTAGATATAATTAAGGCATATCGATCCCCTTAAACATAATTGCGACAACCTAATATGATTTAGGGCTCAATATGCCATAATTGAGTGCTTCATTCAAACTTTACTTAATTGGTTGATTGGGGAATGAAATTAGAAAATATCAAACCCGCTAAACATAATCACAACCTAATGTGATTTTGGGTTATATATGCCCTAATTGAGTGCTTGTATAACCAATCACTTGATTGGTTTTGTTGGCAAATTAATTAGGGCATTTTGTCAATGTAATGTTATTTGGGGATTGATATGCCCTAAGCAAGTATACTGTTCAACGAATCACTTGATTGTTTGATTTTGGGACATAATTAGGGAATATCAAGCCTTGTAAACCAAAATTCAACAACCTAATATGATTTGGTTCTTGATATACCCTAATTAATGGCCCATTTGACTAATCACTCAATTTGTTGCATGGGGAACATAATTAAGGCATAGTGAACCCCCTAAACCTAATTTTGATAACCTATTATGATTTCAAGATTGAATGTCCTAATTTAGTGCCTCATTCAACCAATTAATTAGTTGCATGGGGGATTCTATTAGGTCATATCAAGCCCCATAAGCCTAAATACGATAAACCAATTGTTAGGTTTTGGAGCTAAAAGCTTCACTGTATGCAAACATGGAGGAGGTTGCTGAGTGTCATAGTCACTGGCATCGGTCAGGCCAATCGACGTTGGTCAGGGGTGAACAAGAAGCTGTCGACATCGGCAGGAGTCGGCCGACGTCGGTCACCTCCAGTTAGACAATGACCGACGTCAGTCACCTGTGCGGTTCCAAAACTATTAGTTTCATGAACAGTTTGTTTAACGAACCGATTGTTTGCATGTAAAGACTATTTCGAGTCTTGAGCTGCATGTCTAATTATTGTAAATTAGAAGTCTAAGTTATTGTTTAGTATGGGATCTATTTATAGACCCATTGGCATGTATTGTAATTAAGGCAAGGAAGAAATCCTTCCAATTGTAAGATCAGGTTGATATGCAGGTTGTGCAAGATTAGGGAGAAGATCTACATGGTAAGTAAGATCATTTGAGTTGCAGGTTGTTGCAAGTTCATGGGAGATCTACTTGAAGTACTTTGAGTACTTGTGTACTGGCAGTATTGTTACTGATTGGTTGGAGGTGAACATCAACTATGTGTTTGAGTTGTTTGTTGTGACCATTATTGGTAGGAGAGTGAACTCTTGATTGAGAATTACTGGGAGCCCTTGAGGTGTGGGAAGCCTCACAGAGATGTGAGAAGAAGTGGGATCTTCTTTATTGTATTTTCTTTCTGGATGAGTATTAATACAAGATTGTGTATTGTCTCTCATATTCTGTGTCATTTGTGAATTCTAGTTACTTGTTAATTTTGGTATAATTTCGTGTTTAGTTGCTTATACAAGGTAATCATATGTACTCTTATTGAGGAGTAGGATCCTGACAAGTGGTATCAGAGCATTTATGTTCTAGATTCCTGACACCAATGTGATTTATGGCTCTATATGTCCAACTTAAATGCACCATTTAACCAATCACTTAATTGGTTGCATTATGGACATAATTAGGGCATATAGAGACCTATAAACATAATTAAGATAAAATAATGTGATTTAGGGCTCAATATGACTGAGTTTCCCTTTCAACCAATCAATCAATTTGTTGTGCAGGGAACACAATTAGGGCACATCAAGCCACCCATACCTCATTGTGACATCCTAATGTGATTTTGTGCTTGATTTACCTAAGTGTCCCATTAAACCAATCACTTGATTAGTTGCATAGGGGATGCAATTAGACCATATCAAGCCCTATAAACATATTTAAGATAACCTATTATGATTTATGGCTTGATATGCCTTAATTGAATGCTCCATTTAACTAATCACTTGATTGGTTGTGTGGGAGATGCAATTAGGCATATCAAGCCCCATAAAAATAATTACGATAACCTAATGTGATTCAGGGCTCAATATGCCCTAATTGAGTGCCACATTCAAATAATAACTAGATTATTTGTGTAAGGAATGCAAGTAGGGCATATTAAGCCCCTTTAAAATAACAAAGACAACCTAATGTGATTTGGGACTCAGTATTACCTAATTTATTACCAAATTCAACCAATCACTTAATTAGTTATGTGGGGCAAGTAATTAGGGAATATTGGGCACCCTGAACATAATTACAATAAACTAATCTAATTTGGATCTCAATATACCCTAATTGATTGCCTTATTCAACAAATCACATTACTAGTTATGTGGGGGATACAATTAGGACATATTGAGTCCCTTAAAAATAATTGTGACAGCTTAATGTGATTTGGGGCTTGATATGTCCTAATTGAGTTTCACATTCAACCAATCACTTGTTTGGTTATGTGAGGGATGAAATTAGGGCATATCAAGCCCCATAATTATAATTTCAACATTTAGTGTGGTTTTAGGCTTGATGTGCATTAATAGACCTCCTCATACAACCAATCATTCGATTGGTTTTGTAGGGGATAAAAATTAGAGCATATTGAGCCCACTAAACATAATTAAAATAATTTAATGAAATTTTAGGATAGATATGCCTTAATTTCATACCCCATTCAACCAATCACTCTATTTTTTTGAGATGTAATTAGCACATATCAATCCCATTAAACATAATTACAACAACCTAATGTGATTTGGGGATCAATATTCCTCAATTGAATGTAGCATTCAAACAATCACTTGATTAGTTATGTGGGGGGAATAATTAGGGCATATCAATACCCATAAACATAACTATAACAACATAAAGTGGTTTTTTGCTTAATATTCCCTAATTGAGTGCCTCATTTAGGCAATCACTTGATTAGTTACATGGGGGACACATTTGGGACAAATTGAGTCCCCTAAAATTAATTGTAACAATCTAGGACTTGATATGCCCTAATTCAGTGCCCCATTCATCTAATCATATAATTAGTTATGTGCAGGGTGAAATTTGGGCATATTTATCATATTAAACATTATTGAGATCTCTATTTATTCAATCGCTTGATTGCTCGCATGGGGGGGAGAGGGGGGGGGGGCCGGGCGCTGGGGGGGTGTGTGAAATTAGGGCATATTAAGCCCTTAAACATAAATATTATAACTTAATGTGATTTGGGGCTTGATATGACCCAATTGAGTTCTCAATTTAGCTAATCACTTGATTGGTTATGTGGGGGACATAATTAAGGAATATCAAGCTCGTTAAACATAATTACGATAACCCTAATGTGATTTGGGGCTCAATATGCCATAATTACTAAGCAATTTTGACTACAGTTAGAACTACATGTTCAAACTGCTACATGTAACAAACATACATAAACTTGAAGGATGAGGCAACCCCTCCCAAAGCTCTATAAATACTATTATACCATATAATTTACTTTTTGTCAAAGAATTTTGGAATACAAATTAGTAAGCCTTTCAGTCATCAAGCGAAGTATTTGAGTATTTGTAGTCCAATGTTGTGTTGTTAGATGTTATTTTCTATGGTTATTTACTTCAATAAATATTTAGTGTGATAATGCTACAAAAAGGTTCTTAATTCTACTGATTAATGTGTTAATCTTAGATGTACAATA
Organism: Torreya grandis; assembly: GCA_037957365.1. Taxonomy (NCBI): domain Eukaryota; kingdom Viridiplantae; phylum Streptophyta; class Pinopsida; order Cupressales; family Taxaceae; genus Torreya; species Torreya grandis. Next base: position 576,733 of record JARHVA010004676.1, on the reverse strand, counting down.
GCTATTGAAGATTGGTAGATGTGTTAATTGAAATAGTTAAGTTATAATGGAGTATCTTTTTGGATGTCTATTTGTGTTTTCTTGGTGTAGTTTTCTGAGTGTGTGTTATCACTGCCTTAGATAATCCATTAGCTTGAGTCATAATCCCCTGATTGAAGGGTATGAAAAATCTTCCCTAATAGAAGAAACCTTTGTTTGAGGCTATTTGAATTCCTATACCTCCATTCCCTTAGACTCTTTAGCCATTTCTAGTTATTTGTGAGCATTTTATACTAATAGTAGGCATTGGTTTAAGAAGACATGGGTCTATCTAAAAGCTAATGCCACCATTTGTTTGAGTAAATAACAGATAAATAAAACATCTGCATCCTTACATTAAAATCCAACCAAAAAAATTAATAGCATTTAATGTAGCAACATCAATATCTACTAGCACATTGACATCAATGACACTCCAATGAAAACCACGTTGGCAGTAAACAAACATGGCACTACAATGCAGAGGCACCAATGTACGACACACGTCGAAAGTAGGTGAAATCGATAGTATTCATCCTCTAAAATCAAATGTGCACCATTGATCAGGTATGAAAGGCAAGGATCAATCTAGTAGGTGCACCCCTATTAACGTAGAAATAGTTTGGACATAAACATGTACTTTGGATGCATAATTGTTGTAAATATGATGTGTCATGATGTGATTGGCTACTTTACACCATTATTGGGTACCATTTATACAACAATGTGTAAATTGTACAATTAAGTTTTATTTTGGTTTGTCCAGGGATTAGGTATTCCCTTCCAATGTACTCTCACAAGTATTGAACCCCCTTCCATTATAAGATCTGCCTTAGTTCATAATTTATTTTTTACCATTGACTTAGCACGTTGGCAATTTAATTTTTTTTAAAAAAAAACTAAACTATCACATATGAAGCAAAAACATATAGGGTATTGGCAATTTAAAGATTGATATCGTAAATGTTAATGTAAACTTAAGTAATATGATTATTTAATAATATTTGTTTAGATTTTTTAGATACAATATATAGAAAGTATTTTGAATGGGGTTTTGGGTTACTTGATGTGTACCAATAAGGTATTGCTCGGTGTGCCGAATGGGTCAACCGAACTATGAAAGGAAATGAGGCTAGGAAAATCCTCCAAAGTGATTGCATTTCTTATGTTTCTCCTTATGATAGGAGGGTGTGGAAGGATGAGGTTTCCAAACCCTTCTCATCATTCGACCTTTGGTCAAGTTTATAGGAGTGTTTGTAGCCAAGAGTATCATGGAAACTTGGGAAGCCATTAAACAATATCTTTTATGGAATGACAATGAGTTTAGTGATGGTTTATCCAACAATCAACATTTGTTGTGGTGGTCATTGATCATCACCTTTCATGAGGTCCCCTTGTAAAAGTGCCTTTGGTTCACACTCTTAAGCTTTTCAAACGAGGTGTGCATACCATTCAAGATTTTATCTCCATATCAACATGCCCGTGGATTTATTGGCACAAGGCTAAAGCTAAGTGTAATACTCTTAATTCACACTAGGAGTCTCTCTAAGAGGTTATGAATGTTGCCCTTACAAAACATTGACATAAAATTATTGTGAACTCACTTCAACCTTGGTGGAAGGATTGGAAGTGGTTTGTTGAAACCCATTTTCTCAATTTGATTTACCTTATTTTCATTAATGTGACCTTAATAAGATATAACTTTGAACTAATTCAGATTGTATAGAATATAACAATAAGCACCGATTTGAATGTAAAAAAGAAGAATTTGGTTTGAACAATTGCACTTGTTATAAATAGAAATGACCTAAGGGAAATAAATACTTAGCTTTTTTACTATTTTGTGCGAGTCTAAGATTGAATGAGACATCAAAGAAAGAGTTGTTTGGATCAAGAATTGGATCTACAGATGTGCCTGGATGAGTTTGTCAGCATGTGGATGATATCATCTAATGATAATATCTATAACTTGACATATTCATCATTTGAGAAATTGCCTTTTTGTATAGACAACTTCATTTGATTGTAAATCGTCTTTATGTGTGATCTTGAGGGGCCAACTATGTGCACAACTCTAGAAATTTATCTCGTTCTATTTGAAAACCTAGGACCACTTTTAACGCTAGGTTTGGGCCTACAAAATGGGGAAAGATGTGGGTTGAGCTAACCTAAAGGAATCCCCAATGATTAGTTGAACATTACCTACATTTCTAATACTTCGAAGAGGCAAGTCAAATCACATATAGTTCTCTTTGTTACACATGTGTGCAATTGTGCTCCTTTGATAAATATAGCGTATGATCTAGCTTTTGACATTTGGTAATATGAAAACTTTGACTTGACTCGAGGTACTTTTGACTAAGCTATGACCTTCTCCTTGTGATTGATTACTGAATTGGAAATAATAGGACAATCCCTTTGAATGTGCAAAAGTGTATAAATGTCTTTGATGAGTGTTAAACTGTAAATAGGTTTAGACCTATTTTGTATTTATATGAGACTCTTTGGGTACTTTCTCATGCCACTGACATGTGAAAAGTACAAGTTGACCTATAAGAAAGATTTAAATTTAAAAATTAATCATTGCTTGGTGTAGGATGAGTCTATTAGGTTTGGACGAGTCCAACATTTTGGACTCATTTGGGTCTAATGATTTTGTCCATAAGGCAAGAGAATTGCTCTAATGATCTGGAGATAATCTAAGTAGGATAATAAGTTAGACATAGATTAGGGATTTCTTATAAGTGACTAATAATAGCTTGGGAAGGTCAAATCCAAGGAATGCATGTGGACGTGAGAGAAGGGCGGGGAAGAGTCATATGTGTATGCACAAGTCATGTATGATAGTGACAAGTCAAATTTACAATTCTCAAGTGCATAATACCATATTTTGATATCTAAAAATACCCTCATTTTATTCTAGTATTGAAATAAAATACAATGATATAGTAAAAGGATAAAAATATGTACATAAGTGTGTACGACACACTGTCTTTTGGAAGAGGCTCCAAATGTGCAACTCGATCCATGCGACTTGCAGTAAATATGCAATACTGAATCTCCATGTATGAAACCTGAAATCTAAAACAAAATTGTAATTTCTTTGCCCTCGGTGTGGTTATACTCATGAGGTGTGACTTTTCCACCATTTTTTTTATATGATTAGCATTGTACCATATTTTGTTTGATTAATATATAAATACACTCTTCAATCATAAGAAAAATAAGAAATAAAAACGAATACACTTGTAAGTGGGGGGATTGTGTTGCCCTTTGTCATATGATGTAGATGATGTTTCCTTGTCAAAGCATTGGATAATTGTTCTTCCTTGTTGAAGCACTTGGAAAACTTGGAAAATTGGGGGTGATCATGCCCCAATTTATGTACTACGGTAGGGCCATGGTTGGGAAGATAAATTCCCAATCCTCATTGAAGAGGGTGTAGTGCCTAGGCCATTGAGTGTCGTTGAACATCAACCGCACTACTCATGTGTAACTTATCTCAAACCTCAAGATGCTAAGGGTGGGAACCACATATTAGGCTTTCTTTTGAGTAATGCATAGGTCGTTGAGAGATGTTAAACCTCAACTGCATCACCTCATTTAACTAAATCAACACTAACAAATAGACTTATAAATTCAAAATTATTTACTTTTCAGTACCATCGATGCCAACGTAGAAAACTATAATATCATGTATCTGAATGAACAATGATCATGCCCCATGATTTGATGTAGTCAATGCCAACATAAGAAATTGTATTAGTGTGTATGTGCATGAACAATGTTAATGCCCAATTATTGGATGTAATCGGTGCCAACATGATATAATGCTATGCATTTATACCTTATTTTGTCCCAAATCCAAAAAACTTGCAACTTTTGTTCCTATAAAACTATGCATATGGTTAACATATATATGCAAATATCTGAAAACCTATAACTTTTGTTCTTGTAAATGTCTGCGTATGCATATAATGAGCTTTGTTAGGGTTTGGTGAAAGGTTTTCTCTAGAATAAACAAATTCTCCATCTCTATGTCTAGATGTCTATCATAAATTCATGAATCAGCCTCCCTTTGATGAATCCCCAGATGGGGGGAGGCTTTCCCCCATAGAAACCCACTTTCAAGCAAATGGTGGTTGGAACTCGCAAATCGACTATGGAAAAATAAATCAATGCAATAATGATGACATCAGGCAAGAAAAATAATCCAAACATTGAATCCAAACTCAAAAGCACATGCATGGTTGCATTGAAAGAGAACCCTATAGCTATTCTAGATGCGAGAGAAATAAAAAGAACATAGTAGGTTTGCATGGTAGAAACCTGAACTACAAATTTCTAAGAGCCCACTCTTGGACAAGAAAGGTGTGGAAGACGAACGAAGAATATGAAATAAGGACATATGAAAGAGAATACTTTATAGAAATCTTCTCGAATGATTCAGACATAGATAACTTTTTTGGTGGAGGCTTGTATTTCTTCAAAAATACAACATTGTTCATGAAACATTGACATACAACTTTCAATCCAATGATCTTCCAATGACAACACCGGTCTGGATCCAACTGTACGCCCTACCACAAAATTCTGGGCAAGGTATGTATTCGAAACCATAATATATACTTTAGGAAAATCTGTAGAAATTTCAAAGCTATTTTGTGGAAAGGGCCTCACCAGGTTCGCTAGAATGTGTAGAACTAGATATGACTAAACCTCTTCCCAAAAAAATCAAGCTAAGAGAGGGAGAAATGGAATTGGTTCAAGACCTTGACCATGAAAGCATCCCTTTCATGTGTGGAAGTTTCCATGAATATGTTGATCTCATCAAGGAATGTCCAACACTTCAAAAGATGTCTCTCAACAAAATACTCTCGAAATCATGGAAATGGACTTGAAAGTATTTGTGAGACCTAAGAGAAAAATATCCCCAGAAATAAGACTCAACATTCTGTCAATACATTCCAAAGGAAACCAAAAAGGCTAGCAACACAACTTTTTTTTCTTCAGAAGCTACTGAATCAGTAACAGAAACCCAATTTCCTAGATGCATGTAGACCACGGAAAAAGAGGATATCATGGTAGATAATGGTTTCAAGAAGGACCTTGAAAATCTTCTCCAAGATCACAACAATGAAACCCATAAACAATAGGACAAGAACCAACTCAAGAATACACACAGTAAAATGAAAAACAATATGGAGAATAAAATACAAGTGGAAAACTGCGCTAGCTAGGAAGAAAAGGATTCAGATTCTAATTTGGAGGAAAACAGAAATAGAATATCACAACACCTAGCCAGAATCCGAAAAAATATTTTAGAGGCAAACCTAAAGGGAGACCCAGTAAAAAGGAAAAAAGACACGAGGTAACAATGGAAGATATTATCAGTGGTAGTCAAAAACAATTTGACACCTTCTTGGCGAGCACAAAGCAGATCAACCCTGCTCAATGAAGAGAATCTCATGGAACATAAATGGATCTCAATGAACCCAAGGAAAGAAGACCTTCTGATGCATTTTATAATTCTAAATAACCCATATATTTTCATGATTCAATAAACTAAACTACACAAATCTCTTAGGTCATGTTAAACGTTTATCCCGTAGCTTAAACAGAGAAATCTTTGGGAGTAATGCTACAGGAACTGCAGGAGGACTTGCCTGCCTTTGAAATTCTCTCACGGTTCCTCTTGAACATCTGCAAATTGATAATCAAGCAAAGTGAATATCCTCAATTGCAATCTCAGCGTTAATCTGATTAATATCTATAGCTCACAAAACCTAGTAGAAAAAGAAGATGCGTGGAAGAAAATATCCATAAAAACTCAACTCAGACTCAAAGCCCAAGTGGGTTATAGGAGGAGATTTTAACTCAAGGACTTACCCCTCGGACAAATGAGGAAACGCAGAATGCACAGGCAATCCTATCTGTCATAGAAGCTGATTTGTGGGACATCAAACCCAATAGAGGCTGGTTCACTCGGAACAATAAAAGAAAAGGTTAAGTTCTCATCCTTGAAAGACTAGACATGTTTCACGAATAAAGTTTCTCCCTCTGCAATCGTTGGCTTTTCACCTCTGTAATGGCAGACTGGAGGTAACCTAGTTGACACATATATAGGCAATCGGACTACAGATCCAGCATAAATAACTCTATCGGAGCACAGATGACGGCGTTAAAATGTATTGAAAGGAGTGAGAAATGTTCATTGTGTTGCAGTCGGGCTTTTAGCAATAGCTACTGTGATTTAAAAAAAAATGTACAAGATTTTTATAAATGGAAAAAGAATGCATTCCCTCTCATTTGTAAAATCTTGTCCAATATTTCTAACACATTACCTATTGCCAAAAGTCCCATCGCAGCCTAATGACCATTCCCCATTCCTTTCAGTAATTAAAAAAAATCGAGCATTTTGAAGAAGAGATTACAGAACCACCAGATCCAGATCGCAATGGTCATGGGGCACCGATCCCCACTGGGGCGGAGCAGGGCAGCTCTGATTCGGCGTGAATGAAGTTACCATAAAATGAAGTTATATTTATTTAGGTTTTTCTGTAACCCTAGACCTCTCCAAAGCAATTGAAAATTTTATTCTTTGAATAACAATGAAAATAAAAATAGATTTTCTGGAAAAAGTATCAAACACCACATTTCGATCTGGTTTAGAAAAAAAAATTATTCGATTCTCTTTTACTGCACCCTTTTCCATTTCGATCTGCTTTATAAAAAAAATTATTCGATTCTATTTTAGTACATCCTTTTCCATTTCGGTGGGGAAGGGGTCATAATTGGGCACCCAATGTGACACGTGTACGGATATCGTAGGGAATAATAATAATAATATAGTTTTTAAGGTCCACGATGTCAATTAATGCCTTGGCTATAGTCTACAAGGCATGTCCAGCATATGGGACCACCTCATACTTCCATCATGGAGAGGCACCTTACTGTGCTACGAATATGAGGCATGCAATCCCTACCCCCTACAGGGAGAGGGGCCATTATCTATGCACCTTAACTTGACATTTTAGGTTGCATATGTTGTCACGAGTGTTTGAAATTTATCTTTCCACTTAAAATTGTGGGGTCTTTTGTTATCAAGACTTTTGTTATCAAGAGTATATGATTGTTTGGAAGAAAGTCAAACCTCGATTGTTATGGAATGGTACTGGTTTTTGGGATAGCATCTCTATCAATCAACATTTTATATGGTGATCCCTTGTTATCAATATGTATGCAGTTTCCCTTGTTGAAGTTTCTTAGATCCATGCTCTTAAATTCTATCGTAAGGGAATTCGTACAATGCAGGGTTTGTTCTTCAAGGCCACTCATTTCTTTGCTCCCTTGGGATGAATTCGAAGTGAAATACAAACTTTTCTATGCTAATAAAGAGTCTTTTGAGGAAATTGTGGCAGTTGTTCCTATAACTCTTCTACACAAAATCACAGTCAACTCCTCCCATCTTTGGTGGAAATACTGTAAGTGGTATGTGGACACACATTTCCAGAACTACACTACTCGAAAAGGTTACCAATGGTTGTCTCCCCATCTACCCATGGTGGACAAGCTCAATGATCGTTGGAGCATAAATTCCTCCCTTACTACTTGGGGGAGATGTTTCCAAACTATTTGGTCTGCTTGTGTGGAGCCAAAGTTAGCTTGGTGCCTTCTACACCAAGGGATTCCTATAGACAGATGACTTGTGCAAATGGGGGTGTTGCAACTTAAATGCCCTTTTTGTGGGCACCTAAGGACCATCATGCACCTTTTTGGGTATTGCCCAAAGGCCAGTGTCCCTGGGCATGGATACATGATTTCTTCTAGCCACATCATTCGGCTCCCTTCAATTGGTCTCACACTCTGTTTGGAGACAACCCGTAAATGCCACCGCAATTCACCCAAGTCTAGCATGCTTTTAAAATCAAAAATCTTTTTTATATATGGAAGGAATGAAATTTAGCTTTATTTTCAAACAATTCTACTAACATTCAATTTTCTACTTATAATAAAGCTATGATTGTGTCTAATGTGTTTCTGCAGATTCAAGTTCAAACTAATAAGGTGGTTATGAAATTTGATTACCTTCAATGGCTCCTTCGCCATTAGGGGATGTCCCATGTGTTGTTGTCTATGTGCCACCCTCCATGCCTTGGAACTCTGCTCCTTAAGGAGGTAATGGACCTCCTCTAGGCAGTTCTCAGCACAATCGCTCCTACAGATAATCTCATGCTACTGGTTATCCTCAAAGACACTACTCTACCCTCTCAACTCAATGTGGAGGTTGGGGGTCTCCACCCCTTCCTTCTCAGTAGGCTCAGGGGTGGGGTTCTCTGCCTCTGACAAACCAGTGCAAGTGGAGCTTTCCTCCTGGGAGTTCACAGGGTGGAAAACTTCAGCCCCCACTAGACAATGGTTTCCCTCGACTCTCTCTGGCTATCTCACCCTGACACTCCATGCATGATAACATTGAATAAGAGGAAGGTGACTAGGATGTCGTTGGCTCTAGATGGGACCTTGTTGTTGAAGGGAAAGATCGTTCAGGGTTTGGATGGGATGATCCTTCCAATTATGACCCTTCCTTGACTTTGCTACTACTGCTTAAATATCTCTTTTTTGATGTATTAGAGTTTCTTCTAAGTCAGGCCTAGTTTATTTGTTTGTTTTTAGCTTGTTGCCTCATGTTTCCTAGGCATGGCTTAGTGTGGCATTGTGGTGTGTCTTCTACCACCTTTTTTTTGTGAATAGTCTTGTATGTTGATATATTTATATTAATAATAAGCTCTATTTCGTGTGTGTGTGTGTGTGTATTATTTTTCTTTTTGTGTTTTTGTGGAAGGAAAGTCACATTTTAAAATAGAAAGTTTTAAATACACTATAATAATAATTGCAGGAGGGAGATGTAATGCAAATGCTGATAGAGTGAGATAAATGAAGACTGATTCAATGCAGAAGGAGTTCTCATGGGGAATGCCATTATTGCTCTTTTTTTATCTTGATGTGGATGTAGGCTCCATCTTGCATTCTTGCATTCAGTCAAAAGAGAAAGGAGGTGAAATATGAAGGCCTTACAAGGATCACACTCTTAAATTTACAATAAAAGTTAGGCCCTGACGTTTAATAGTACTAATATCAATTGTTTCCTTTTGCAATGTTAGTCCCTATGACTTATGTATTGTCAGAGCCCAGGGTATTTTCAATGGAAGTTGTTTAAGGTTGCCTCGAGTTATGAGAGGGATCGACACATATTGAAGATTATTTGCATCCCATGTTGGGTCTGTATATTTTTCCATATGTACAGCCACAACCACTAGCAATTCAAGGGGTTTGGTGCCAATTTTATAAACTATAGCATGAACTTCACCAAGAGCACCATTGACCAAAACAGAGTTGACCCACAAATTTATTATAAGCATAATTTATTGGCTTTTTACAGAAAAATTTTAGTCTTTAATTGGTCATTATCATGATCTTTAAAGTCCCTTTTCTCGATACACTATGTGCCACTTCATGCAATCAACATATTTAATGTTTTCAACTTTCTTGTTATGTGTTAAATCTAGAGTATTTGTTACATGTGAGTTGATAAATGAAATGAGAGTTTCTCTTCAGTAGACAAGTATTTATTTGTTTGAGACATAAATAATTTCCAGTCTTCAACTTTTAGTTCAACATTTTGTATATTCAATGATAGATTTTAAAAAGTTACCTAGCCTAAACTGGAGTTCTTTTACCAAAAATTGTGTGCAATGTAATAACAATGTTTAAGGTCCGCTAATGGGTCGAACCATATGATGTGCAAGAATTATATATCTTGCACTGAATGGCTCGTTTATGTGTTGTGAAAAGGCCTCTCGCAAACATTGATCAATATATGTCAATAGTTTTGGCCTTATAATTCTCATTTCATCAATCAAAATGTATTAGATATATTGCAAAGACTGTTGTAAAATTGTGAGTGCTTGCCTTACCAATGCTTTCATTTAAAGTTGCAATGGAGAGGCCAATAAAGATGTGGATGAAAGAGTAACTTAAAGCAAGACTTACTTCAAGGTGCAGAACACAAATGAAAGTATGCACAATCCTGCTTTTTTTTGTCAATTGTTGCCATTTGCAAAGGGACACTCTGTGATTTGTTTATTGGTAGAGTTGAATCCATCTTAATAGGTATGTGTTTACAACCACGATGACCGATGGGCACTACTACTACACATTTTTTATTAAGAACATTCTTTCCAATTGTTGTTGTGTCTTCATGTCATAAGTTTGTATGATAAATAGAGGTTTGCATTCCATGAATTACTTCCTTAAATGAGTTCCTCGGTTAAGGTTTTGTAGTGTTTGGTAGGTTTAATATGGCTTGGCTCCCATGGAGCTTATGTTAGATGTTTGTTGCTTTTTTACCCTTAGTGCACCTTTCACAAGGTTCTTTTGTTGTAGTAATGTGATAAGTTTACGAATGAGCTTGAAAGACATTAATATTTTGTTATTGAATAAATTTCAAATAAGTTTCAAATTTTGCTCTATGATTTGATAAAGGAAACCAATTAAAATTTTTAATACAATGAATAAATCATATAAAATAGTTTAGGTTTATTAAATATAAATAAATAAAAAATAGAGAATATTTGTATTTAGCAAGAGTAAAAGTAATTCCCTATGCAGAAGAAGTCCATGTTACAAAAGAATGGGTTGAGCTTTAAAAAAATATAAAAGAATGGTTTGAGCCTTGAAATGATACCTCTAGTGATCTAAAGAATCACTAGACTATAGATGGGTCAAGTGGAAGCATTTTGGAAATACTATCAACAAAGTAATGGGACATGAGCTTCTAATATAAAAAAACATTTACAAATTGTGCTTCGAAAGAACTCATCAAAGTATGACCTATTAATCTATTAAAATTGAGAGATGGAATTGACTTCACATACACATGTTAATTCTTTATTATAGAGTGAGAATATACGTAATGCAAAATTAAAGCAATTGGAACAATACTTAACAATATACTATTATTGAGGCTAGAGGTGCAGGTTTAGGGATTTGGTGGTGTAGGTTAAGGAATGGAGTGTGCTGTTACAGGGGATGCAGAGGGAGATCCAAATGGGTCACAGAGTGGTAAAGAACAACCTTCTTTTTTTGCTTTGAAACCCTTGTTGAAGTTATCGACTAGTCTGTCAATGACAGGTGATGGAGTTGTAGATCTGGGTTTTTCACAGGTTCCAAGGGCAGCGCTAGGGGTCTCTCCTTTGAAACCCTTGTTGGATGTGAAGGGATCCGGCAAGAATAGCTATGAAAAAAAGGTTAAATATTTTTTTCAGTTTAATAAAAATGTTTCTCCTTCTTTTCAAAATCCTTTGATGGATCCCTTGTCCTAGGCTAATAAGCTTAAAGGGAAGGTGGGAGAATATAAGGAAGTATTTGCAAGGATGGATCTACCTATTTCAAAAGATGCAAGAGGATTTCACATTGATATATGGGATGTTCTTACAAATAGAGCTTCATCATGGTGGAAATACAGTCTGGTGTGTAAGTTTTTAGGACAACATCCTAATATTGAAAGATTCAGAGCTCGGTCCAAGATCCATTGGAGGGTAAAAGGTTCTTTGGAGATTTCAACCCTTTCTAATGATTTTTTTCCTTATAAAATGCAATAATAAGGAGGACCTGGTGCAGATCTTGATGGGAGGACCATAGTTTTTGGGTAGATATCATCTTTTTCTTTAAAATAGTCTCTAGGTTTTGATCATTTTCAAGAAGATATTCAAAAGATGCCTATATGGGTAAGGTTGTCGAGACTTCCATTGAAATTTTGGGATGAAGATTTATTTATTAGTATTGCAAGGACTTTTTTCAATCTCATTGCTTTTGATTCATCAACAAAATCAAGAACTCGGATGGTGCATGCATAGTTTTGTGTAAATGCAAGAGTGGATTTGGAATTGCCTAAATCGGTTATTTTACATTCCTCAAGTGGAGAGCTAGTTCAAAAAATAAAATATGAGAATTCTTTGTTAAAATGTCAAGGATGTAATAAATTGGGTCATGTCCCCAGAGATTGTCTTGTCTTAATAAAAAAAAAGGAATGCTTTTGTATTCAGGAAGGATCATAATATTTAGAGTAAGAAGAATAATATTGGTCTAGCAGAAGTTTCAAGAAAGGTTATTCCTAATGAGGTAGTATTTCAAGATTCAATTACTTGTAAAGATGCTTCTACGTCAAACAAAGATAGAGATCTACCTATATTAGGTAGGTTGCTTGAATCAAAAGAGAAAGACAACAACCCACACTCAGATTTGGTGGCAAGGTTACAAGAAATTTCTCCTTCGTTTAGAAATTTGTCAAAAACGATGAATGAAATAAAAACTGACTTGGATAAAGAAATATCAAAAATTGAGTTACCTATAATGATTTATTCTCAATTGGTGTCTCCGGAGAATAAAAATGATTTCCAATGTTTGGAAAATTTGGAGGAAGTGGAGGTTGAATATATGACCAACTCAAATTGTTCCCCAGTAAAGAAACATCTTTCTGAATTAACTTTAAATGAAGAGAAAGTGGATAATAAATATTTTTTCAATATAATTTATGCAACATGTAATTCTCCAAGCTTTAAATTGGATTGTAATAAAGAGAATAAGGACTTTATTTTAGATGGTTCTAAAAGGCAAGCATATACTAATTCACATAATAAAAAGGGAAGACTTTCATTTGCAGAGACAAGAAACAATCAAACTAAAAATGATATAGCCAATGGTTCTCAATATGTTTTGAAGATTAAACCTATCAGAGAATCCGTTAGGCAATGGAATAAATAGGAGTCATGAAGGTTTTATCCTAGAATATTAGGGGTCTAAATCCTTCTAGTAAATAAAGAATATTTAGAGATTTGAGGAAAGGTAATGTACTAGATATTATGGCTATTCAGGAAACTAAAATAATAAAGGCGTTGTTACAGAGTTCAAAAGATTTTCTATGGAAAGGAGCTATGTTGGATAGTGTTGGTTCAGAGGGGACTTCAAGAGGCATTGCTACTTTTTGGAATGACAAAAAAGTTCAAGGGAAAGTTTTAATCCAAAATAGAAATCATCTGGTAATTTTATTTATTGATATCTTTCATAATTTCTCTTAGATTCTATCTAATATTTATGCTTCTAATACTCTTAATGGTAGGAGAAAACTATGGCTTGAGCTGAGGTACTTCAAAAATACTTATAAGAATTATGAATGGATGCTAGTTGAAGATTTTAATACCTCAATTTATATTGGGGAAAAAAGGGGGGAATTCAATTTCTCTCAGAAAGCATGAAGGAAGTGATTGAGTTTATAATAGTCAATGGTTTGTTTGATATTGAATTAAGAGGATCTCTGTATAATTGGTCTAACAAAAGATTAGGTGCTAACCTAATTCAGACAAGATTAGATAGGGTATTGATTACTCCAAGTTGGTTTGGAATTCATGACTTCTATTTATATTCTTTGTTAAGGATTGGCTCTGATCATAATCCTTTGATGCTTAATATTTTAGACAGGTTTAAAACAAAAAAATCACCTTTCAAATTTGAACATATGTGATTTTCTCACCCATATTTCACAAATAGAATTTTTGAATGGTGGAATGTGCAGATAATGGGTACAACTATGTTCAAGTTGGTACATAAATTAAATGTTGTGAAAAGGAAAATTAGAATGTGGAATCATGAGGTTTATGGGAATATATTCAGACAGAAGGAAATTATCAAGACTAAAATTAATAACATAGAAGAGAGTACTACAACTCATGGTCTTACTAAGACACTTCTTCATAAGGAGCAAAAATTAGAATTAGGTTATCATTTCATTTTAAATCAGGAAGATATTTCTCGAGACAAAAATCAAGGGCAACTTGGTTACATGAGGGGGATAGAAAAATGAAGTTCTTCCATCTAAATACTATCAAGAGTAAAAGTCACAATTGAATAACTAAGATTATTGAGGACAATGGAATTATTCATTCTGATCTAGTAGATACAAAAGAACAGGGACTTTTTATATTCAAAGAAATGTTTGCTTCTACTTCTAAGTTAGATATAAAAAAGACTACTAATTTTCTACAATATACTCCAAAGCTTATTTTTGATACTGATAATGCTAATTTATTGAGATGTGTTACAGAAGAAGAAAATTAGGTTGCGGTTTTTTCTATGAATAAAGACAAAGTGCCTAGTCCTGATGGATTCCCATGGCTTTCTTCCAAAACTTTTGAAATATTATTAAACTAGATTTATGGGCAGTTGTGAATGATTTTTTTTCTTCTGAGAAATTACTCAGAGAATTAAATAATACATTTATTGATCTTATCTTGAAGAAAATAGGAGTTTCATAGTTCAAATATTTTAGACCTATTAGTATGCGCAACTCAATGTATAAGATTTTTACTATAATTTTGGCTTTGAGAATAAAGCATTTTCTAGATAAAATAATCTCTTCTAATGAGGAAGGTTATGTTGCTGGAAGACAGATTCAGGATGGAATAATTTTGGTTCATGAGATGGTTCACTCCATGAAAAATAGTAAAAATGCTAGTATGGTGTTCAAGATTGATACGGCCAAAGCATATGATAGGGTTGATTGGGGATTTTTGGATTTAGTTCTACAAAAGTTTGGATTTCATAGACATATAAGACAACTTATTTATAGTTGTATTTCTACTGCTATATTTTCTATAATCATCAATGGTTTCACAACAAGTTTTTTTGGAAGTGAGAGGGGCAAGGACAAGGAGATCCTTTATCTCATTTTCTATTTATAATCATGGCAGATTCATTAAACAAAAATTTATTGGTTGCTATTGAACAAGGAAATGTGAAGGGCTTTAAACCAGCTTTAAGATCTACACCTTATCTTCATCAATAATTTTTAGATGATATTATTATATTAGTAGAGGCTTTGGTAAGAGAGGCCAAAAAAATTAAGGAAATTCTAGATAAATACTCAATTATTTCTAAACAATTGATTAATTATTCTAAAAGTGATTTATTCTTTATTAATACTCCTGGCCTTTGTCAAAGAAAGATTGCAGGTGTTCTATATTGTCATATCAAGGATCTTCCTTTTGTTTATTTGGGTATGCCTCTTTTTCAAGGTAAGATGAAAAATGAATTTTGGTATCTTTTATTGGATAGATTCCAGATAAAGCTTATTGGGTGGAAAGGGGCAATTCTTACACAAGTAGGTAAAGTGTTACTTATCAAGAGTGTGCTTCAAAGTCTCCCTATTTATATTATGTCTCGTTTTAAAATGCCTAAGGATATTCAAGAAAAAATAGATACAATTTTGAAAAGATTCATGTGGATGGGTGTAGAAGATAATCATAAATTCCCATTGGTGGCTTGGGATAAAATTTGTCTTCCTAAATCTTGTGGGGGATTAGGTATTAAAAAATTATCTTTTATGAATAAGGCTCTAGTTTCTAAGCTTTGTTGGAAATTTATTAAAGAATAATCTTCTTGGTTTAAGATATTTTGTGCAAAATATCTTGATAATAGATCTCCATTAACTTTCCTATATGAAGCTTTGAATATCAAAGGTTCAGTGATTTGGAATTTCTTTTCCAAAAATAAAGAGACTTTGATTAGGGGATGTAAATGGAAGTTGGACAATGATCAAAACATAATATTTTGGAAAGATCCATGGATTCTTGATTTCTCTTTAGATGCTATACAACCGTGAAATCAAATTACCCCTACAATATATTTTATTTATGTGGATATGGTATCTGATTATATGCATGTTTGCAATGGTTATCAAAAGTGGAAATTGTTATATCTGGAGGATGCTAATGAGGAAATGTCTATTGTTATTTTAGATCCAAATTTTATTCTCCAAGGAAATTATATTACTAACTTACAAAAGGAGGATGAGTTAATTTGGAGTGCTTTTTTTGATGGAAGCTATCAAGAGAAATTTGGATACTTGAAGCTTTTAAATCTGGAAAATATGTGGAACCCATTGGGGAAAATTTGGAAAAAAAAATTGATTCGTAAAATCAATATTTTCAGTTGGTTGAGTCTCCAGAATAAAATTCTTACTTTGGATAATTTATCCAAAAAGGTTTGTATGTGGTTAATAGATATGTGCTTTGTGAAAATGCTTGGGAATTTGTGAATCACATATTCATGGAATGTACTTTTGTTTTCCAAATTTGGAGCTTCTTGTTTCAAATATTCAAAGTTGATTGGGTTTTCCCTCCAGAAATTAAGGAGGCTCCGCTAGCCTAGTCTTGCTTGTATTATAACAAAGAGCTTAGTTAGCTTTGGAATATGCCTTTTCCACATGTGTTATGGGGGATTTGGAAAGAAAGGCACAACAGGATTTTCAATAATATTCAAAGTTCTTTCTACAGAGTCACTAATCATATTTTTTTAATGATACAGGGAAACTTCTAGAGTATTACTTGGAAGAAGAGGGATCATTTTCTACCCTTTGAAAAAAAATTGCCAAAGAATGGAATATTGATATTGAAAAAAGTCCTATAATTGACCCAAAAATAGCTTTGAGAAAGGCTATACGATGGATACCCCCCCAAACAGGATGGATAAAACTTAATTTTGATGGATCATCAAAAGGAAATCCAGGTCTTTCAAGAGGAGGGGGTGTAATTTAGAATCATTATGGATATTTCATTTCGGCTTATGAAGGTAGTATGGGCTTTCAAACCAATTACTTCTCTAAAGCTCTTGTAGATTTATGGGGTATGCAGGTGGATATTAAGTTGGGATACAAGTGCTTATGTGTTGAGGGAGATTCTCTCAATATTATTAATTGTCTTAACAAGAAAGTAATGGTGGCTTGGTCTATTGATCATATTATTAGTGAAATTTTACATATTAGCAAAAGTTTTGAAAAAAATATGTTTCAACATACCTATAGGGAGGGAAATATGTTGGCTAATATTTTTGACAATAGAGGGGTTGATTATAAAGATTTCAAGATTTGGGGATTATTGGATATTATGCCCAATAATGTTAATGAAATCCTTAAAAATGAAATTTATGACACTTCCAAGATATAACCAAGGTTCTCAAAAGGGCTTGTTTTGCCCTACCAAAACTTAGTATTTATGCTTTTGTGTTTTTAATATGATTATGGCTAATGTGCGAGATAATCATTATAATAGATGGAGTGATCATTACTAGTTCACTAAGAAGTGTGTAGAAGGCATGATCACGAATGAGAGTTGGGGATTTTGGCTTAATCACATTTTTCTTATTGGTAAAGGACTACATATAGAGAAGAACAAAGGGATTGCAAAGGATAAGAAAGGCACAACTAAGATGGGAGGAGATCTGATTAGGATTGAGCCTATGAATGTTGATGCAATGAGGAAAAGGGTCGAGTTATGGATTATTTTTCAAACTGGGGGCATTTCTTCTTTTATGGAAAAACTTTATGGATACGACATGCATCTTTCCACACAATTCATCAAGAATTAAAAGAACAGGGTTGTCAGGATCAAGAATATTTCAATATAGATAACATAGGAGCTTCTTGCTATAGTGACGGGTCTTCACATTGAGGATTATAAATATATTAAACTGACTACTAGGTAAGAGTAGGAGAAATTAAAATTCTTGGTGGGAAATGAAACCTTGACTGATTTTTAGGGAGGTTTCAAGTGAGAGGATTTCCCAACTCCATTTGATGATGTCATTGAACATATTATTAGGTATGTCACACTTGATGTAAAATATAAGGTTGTGCACTATTATCACCTACCATTTCTAAGCTATATGAGGCATCATATACTAGTAAGCATTCCATTTTATATTTTGCATTCTCTTGAGCATCATGTGAAGGAGGTTCAATTAGGAATGAAAATAGAACCATTGCATCACGATGTGATTTTCTTGATTTATAAAAATTTTAATGCTCAATATTCTTTCCCTTAATTTGAGATTGGTATAAATAAAAAAGGGAGGCCTAAGGGGCCTGTGTAGGGAAAGTGTAATAAAGATGTTCACAGCTCTGATCAATCTATCCCCAATATGAATTTAAGTAGGAGAAAACCTCATCCCCATAAGGATTTAGGGATTGATGGGGATTATAATGTTGATAATGTGCATGGTGGAGATAATATTATTGATCTTGATGTTGACACCATTAAGGCAATTAATATGGTAGGGCAGAATGTGGATGTTCAATTCGAACAAAATCTTAAGGCGGATGGTGAGAACAAGGTTGATACAACTCAAGTAGTTAAGCAAGTTTGTGGTAATACTAGTCTCAATACTTTTGAGAGGGCAAAGCAAATTCAAGGGAATACAAAGGTGTTTCTTCATAGTACCTACAATAATAAAGAGGATATGGTTCAGATAGTGAATCAAGATCTGGGCTTGCATAGGTGTGAAAGGATTGTTGAGAAGAAAAAAAATATTCAAGAGACTACTGAAGACATGATTCATACTACTCAGGTAAGGATGGATTTTGATTTCTTTAAGGATATTGAAACTCATTAGGACAAATTTGAAAGTTTAGGGGATAAGGTCAACTTGCATAACTATTTCTTTAAATAGTTTTTGAAAGATCATTCCAGGCTTAAATAGGAGGTGAACAATCTCAAAAAATAGGATGTTTTATATTGTACCAAGGAACGAGAGATTGAGATATATTCTAACATTGATACTTAGAGGGAAAGAATGATTAGGTTGGAGAATGAGAATAGATAACTCAATCAAAAACTAAATTTGTTGGTAAGTTTTAGCAAAGTAACTCTTCATAATGAAATGCAAAGTATGCAAGGTTTGGCTAGATTGTTCAACAATGATAGTACTCAAGGGAATGATAATTTCCCCAAGAAGAAGATTAGGGGTGAAGCTTCTACTTTTGCTCAAGAACAAATGGATAAGGGATTGGATATCAACTTTCAAAGTATGATCAAAGAATTGATAAATGCATATGATGAGTGGAAAAATAATCAATGATAATTATCTAATGCTGTGAAACTATTGTGTATGTGTTGTTTTTATGTTGTCTCTGATTTTTGAATTATTTTATTTTGTTGTGGTTTGTTGGTTGGTTTTGGTCACCTAGGTGATTATTTGTAATGAGTCGAGTCCCTTTCAAAACTCACTTTTACTTTTAATAGAACAATATACTATTATCTAGGGTAAGTAAATACAAGCAGTATAAATAAATTAATCATCATCCTAAACCATTTAATACATACGAGCCATGTTATTTAAAATATTATTTGGCCTAGTGTCAAGCCAATACAATCTTGAATCTACATCAAAAAAATAACATCGTCTAAAAACATAAAATATAAATACTTATAATAAAAAATATAATCAATGGATTATGTTCAATAACTAACCACCCACAATTCTTACAAATACTACTTAAATAATAGGAACATATATGTACATTCCCAAAAATGGATTACATCCATGCAAGGGAATTATTAGCTATGTAAATCATCACTATTGAATGTAAAAATAGTTATTGGCTTTACTTCGAATATCTCTGTAGTAATAAAAAAACTACAACCCTATTTACCAGTTGAGTGGTAGAATACAAAATTACATGGAAATTTTCTCAATTGGTAATCTCAAACATAAATCATTGCGGGCGATAAATGATTTAAAAAAAAAAACATATTAGGTACGTTCCACTGCACATGAACCACAAGTTAATCATTTTTTCTACTATGAAGCTTGAAAGTAACATAATTTATGGTCAAGGGTGGTATCATAATTTTTGTCAGATCACATCATGTTCCCTCATGGTTATACAAACTATCTTAACTATATATTTCCATGATCATAATTTATGCTTAAAGTAAACATCATAATATTTTCTAGGTAACACCTAGTTCCTTCATATGAATACATAATATCTAAATATAAAACAACCAACTAATGACAGGGAATAACAAACATGTATATTTCTGTAGTTAAAATTTATAGACAATGTTAGTATTTCCACCCCATTACATCATGGAGTTGTGATCATGTCAACCATCCTATTTTAAGTAGAATGAGAGAATTATGTAACTCCATAAAAAAATTATTTTGCAAGCCTGCACTTTTTAGCCCATCTTACATGAATATTTCATTGAATTTCATACTTTGGAAATCTACATATTTTGAAAGATTAATAGAAAGTAAACAAATGGAATTGCCACACTAAAACTTTCAACAAACTAAAAGAGTAGATGATTTTCAGTAAAAGAAATTTTGTATGAATCTTTTTAATTTTCTAATAAATATTATAAAAAATATTTTTTATATAAAACATAAATTAAAAAAATATAATAAATCTCTACATTGAGCAACATTAGATTTTTAATATTTCAAAAAAAAAAATCTATTTTAGCATATGACTATAATTATTTCAAAGGAACTTTGTAACATGCATTTTGCAACATGGGTTATTCACCTTATCCAAACTAAGAACTTTGAATATCATTTAACAAAAACCCCTTACATTCCCTTTAAACATCATATAGATACTCCTGAAAAATCACTTAGGCATCAGAGATCTTTGTCAACATATTCAGCATGCTAAGATACAACCAAAATTGAATAGTTAATAGCATCATCCTTTGTTTGCAAGATTTATATAGTAATATTTTTATTATGCATATAACACAATTGTATTAGTATTTTGATATATGAACTGAAATAAAAATATTAGGATGCAACTTAGTCATGTCATTGAAGTAGAATAACATATTATTTTCATCATATATTAAAAAAGTGTAGCATTGAAGCTCTTCAATAAGTAGTATGAAATATAGAAGAGCTTATAATACCAACCAAGTGGGGCAAACATGCCAACATAGAATCTATTTTCCAATCAGATCTATGTGCTACTTATTTAGAATAACCTAAAATATAACAATAACATTAATCAATTGTATATTAGTTATATTGGTCAAACATGTTTGTAAAAAATATATATTTTATAGTTAGAATCAAATATACAACTAACAAAAAAACAAAAAATAGATAATATTGTTTTGCTAAAACTTAATAAGAAGCGTAATCTACTTGTTGATTTTTCCCACCAACAATAGATATTTATTGTAAATAGTGATTTTTTAAGTTTGTAAATGTTAATTTTTTTAGCGTTGTGGACACTATAGACATTTTCAAAAACATGAAACTAAAATAGGTTAATTGCACAAAGTTGGGGGACAAAAAAGGGCCTATCCATAGACAAGATTTTCCTGAAATTTTATAAATCTAAACTTGTATGGATAATTTGAGATATCTACACTCCAAATTTGAAGATGATGTAAGAACATGAAATGTAACATTTTGAGTCTAGTTTTCAAAACACTTTTTTTTTTAATGGTTAAGTATAATTAGATCAAACATCTAAAATTTAAAGAGGAATTCATTTTTTTTAATAAAATAGAGTAGATAAATGATCATGCAACACACCATTTTTTGAGCAGTATTTAATATTATTTGAAACCCTTTAGTGAAAATTTAGATAAGATATTCTAGTTTGTGACCTATATTTTTTTAATTAATATTTTTTTAATGATTTTTTAAAGTAAATAGATCTTGAAAACTGGCAAAAAAATGGATAGCCAACCATGCGACGCTCCTAACTACCTCAAAAAATGGTTTTTTAAAATGTGTGTAGAATTAGGCTTAGTTTGTGACTATATAACTTGTTTTGCACTTGGATCAATGAAAAACAAATTACATGAACATGCATACGCATGTATATTTTCAGCATGTTGTGGCCTAGAAAAAGTATAGTTAGAAATCAACATAGTTTGAAGTCTTAAATTAGTCCAAAAATTATAAAAATCATATTTTTGGAAAGAGGAGAGAATGTTCATCGTGATGGTATTAATTTTTTGAATTTTATCATTGAAAATCATAGTGTATTAGGTGATCAAAGTTAAATTTTTCTATTTTCTATCAAAACTCTCAGACTCCACTGTAGATTGAGAGGTCTAAGTCTTTGGCTTGGGAACTCAAGCCATTATCGAGCCAAAAGGCTTGGTGTTTGAATTTAAATTCAAATAGCACGATCACATTAATAGATAACGTGATTATGTTCCTATTATTTTGAACTAAAAGCGTGCAAACATGTACATGAAGCCAATCTTGACCTGAAGCTTATATTTTTTACTCTAAATGTTAAGTATAAGTAACCTCATACTTTAAATTTATTTTATTAAATATAATAAAGTAGGGTCACTCTGCATCTAATAGAGTTGGTCTCACAGCTTCATGCCTTATGATGTGGAAAATAATTTTTCAAAATCTAATTTGGTTAGTACTTAGGCATTTTCAAGGTCTAAGTATTGAATCTAGGGATTTCAAGACATAAATTTTACAATTGATGTCCATTTTTGATAAAGATATAGTCATTTTTTAGGTTTTTGTGCCTTTTGAATTGATTCTTAGCATTTTTAGGAGTCTTAGGTTTGTCAAAATTAAAGTTTGTAAACCACTCACTTTGAACTTGATCCAAAGTGGTGTGATTGGGATAGCATAGGTCACATTAATGACCTACACACATCAAATGAACACTTTGTGTTAATTTCACTTGTTCATCATCCCTCCCTCATCCCTAATAAATTTTTACTTATCCTTCATCACCCCTGATCACTCTATAATCATTCCTCATTATCCCTAATCACTCCTGTTAAGTTGTGGAGCTAAAAGCTTCACCCATGAGTGAATACAGAAGTTGTTGGAAGTCCACAGTTGCCATCGACGGTCAGAAGCAGACCAAAAGCTACCGGCGTCAATAGTTGGTCGACTGATGTCGGTCACAGGCAGACTGGCAGGGATCGACGTCGGTCACCTATGTGTCCAAGATCTATTTTCGTGCAAGAACAGAATGTTTGCATGTAAAGATGAACTGTTGGTGTTGAGTCTGAGTTTCTAATTTAAGTAGAACTGATTAGAGCCCTTGATTAGGAGGTGCATCTAATGGCTGTAATTATATGCTCATGAATCTCTAAAGTTATATATTAGGGATAGATATTCATATCTTAGTAGACACTACTGTAGAAGTAGAATATAGATTGTATAGTGAATCAATCCAGGTTGTTGGAATTGATTGTAATTGAGAGAGAGAACTCTTGAGGGAAAGAGATCTAAGAAGAGATCTATACATTTGAGAGAGGTGAGGAAGAAAATAAGTTTCTTCAATTGTAGTTCCTTTTGTAAAGAGTTTAATACAAGTTTTCAGGGTGGTTTCTTGTATCTCTTGTTCTTTGCTATTTCTGATTCTATTTACTTATCATTCTGGTTTAATTCTGCATATAATTGCTTTCATATAGTAATCAATTTTGTTGACTGATCCCCAACAAGTGGTATCAGAGCCAGGTTGTAGGTTCAAGAGCTTAATAACCACAACAAGTGGTATCAAAGCTCAGGTTGACTAACAGGTGGTTCAAATCTGTGTAGTGTGTGTTGATTACAGGGTACTCACAGAGGTTTATGTTTGAGTGGGAGAAGCAATGGTAGAAGAAAGTAAACTAAGAATGGAGAAGTTTAAGGGCAAGAGCTATCAATTATGGAGAATGCAGATAGAAGATTATCTATATCAGAAAGATCTATACTTACCGTTAGGTGGGATTGCAAAGAAGCCCACAGACATGGAAGATGAAGAATGGGAAGTTCTTGATAGAAAGGCTCTTGGATCTATAAGATTGAGTCTAGCATCTATTGTGATATCTAATTTATCACAGGGAAAGTCTACGGTAGAGTTAATGACTACTTTAGCAAATTTATATGAAAAACCCTCAGCTTCAAATAAGGTATATCTTATGAAGCAGTTATTTAATTTGCAAATGCAGGAAGGTGGATTTGTATCTAATCTCTAAATGATTTCCATGGAATTGTAAATCAATTAAATTTAGTCAAAATAGTGTTTGATGATGAAATTAAGGCTCTATTAATCTTATGCTATTTATCAGAAAGCTGGCATAGCTTGGTAATGGCAGTTAGTAATAATGCATCTGCTTCAAATATTTTAAAAGTAGATGATGTTGTTAGTGTAATCTTGAATGAAGAAATTTGCAGGAAAAACATAGAGGAAACATCAGGGAACACTTTAAGTTTTGAGAGCAGGGGAAGGCAAAAAGAGAAGAGCAAGAAAGGGAGATCAAGGTCCAAGTCAAAGATGAAAGGTAGATCTAAATCCAAAAATGGCAGGAGGATAGCCTGCTGGTACTGTGGAAAGATAGGGCACATAAGCAAAGATTGTTGGTCAAAACCTAAAGAGGACAATCAGCATGAAGGTAAAGAAGAAGCAAAAGTTACAGGTATTGTTGCACAAGATGCTCTTATATTCTCTTTGCATAATAATATAGAATCTTGGGTTTTAGATTTTGGTGCATCTTTTCATGCAACCCCTAATAGAGAATATTTTAGTGACTATGTCCATGGAGATTTTGGAATAGTTTATTTAGGGGATGATGAGCCTTGTAAAATTGTTGGTAAAGGAAAAGTGCAGCTAAAGATGCAGAATGGCAACACATGGGTGTTGAGAGATGTTATGCATGTCTCCAGCCTGAAGAGGAATCTGATTTTTGTAGGAAAGTTAGGGGATGAGGGTTGTACAGTAACTCTCACAGTTGAATCTTGAAAGGTTTCCAAGGGTGCACTTGTAATGGCTAGAGGTAAGAGAGTAGGTACTCTCTATTTATGTAATTATATTACTAATAATTCTCCTTGTGTATTATCTACTTTAGATGTAGATGCAAAGTTGTGGCATCAAAGGCTTGGCCACAGGAGTGAGAAGGGAATGACAATTCTTAAGTCAAAAGGTATGTTTCCAGATTTGAAAAGCATAGATCTAGATTTTTGTGAAGACTGTATTTTTGGAAAATAGAAGAGAGTGAGTTTTCTCAAGATTGGGTCAACAAAGAAGAAGCATAAATTGCAGCTTGTTCACACAGACGTGTGGGGACCAGCTCAAGTTGCTTCTATTGGAGGATCACAGTACTATGTTTCCTTCATAGATGATGCTACAAGAAAGGTATGGATTTATTGTATTAAGAATAAATCTGATGTTTTTGACATGTTTAAGATTTAGAAAGCTATGGTTGAGAATGAAACAGGCAGGAGATTGAAGTGCCTTAGATCTGACAATGGTGGTGAGTTTTGCAGCCACAAGTTCAACTGGTATTGTTATATGCATGGGATCCACAGGAAAAGGACTATTCCAAGAACACCTTAGCAAAATGGAGTCGCTGAAAGGATGAACAAAACAATCATGGAGCATGCAAGGTGTATGAGATTGCATGCTAGATTGCCCTTAGAGTTTTGGGCAGAAGCTGTGGATACTGCAGTGTACTTGATTAACAGAGGACCCTCTATAGCACTGGATGGTGGAATTCCAGAAGAGGCATGGACAGGTAAAAAGGTAGATCTCTCATTTCTCAAAGTTTTTGGTTGTGAAGCCTTTGTGCACGTTGATAAGGAAAATAGAAAGAAGCTGGATGCTAAGTCTATGAGGTGCACATTTATTGGCTATGGCTCTGATGATTTCAAATTTAGGTTTTAGAATCTTGGAACTAACAAAATAATTAGGAGCCGTGATGGTGTTTTCAATGAAAAAGTGATGTATAGTGATCAGCTTAAGAAGCTGAATCAATTTGAGTAGAGCAATTCAAAATTGGATGAGGTGAAGGTCCAAAATAAGCTCGCAAGAAAGAATAATCATAGACAGGAAAACATAGAGACCGACATCGATCAAGCAGGAACCGACGTCGACCGTAAAAGAACCGATGTTGGTTAGATAGAGACTGACGTTGGTTAGGCAGAACTGACGTCAATCAGTTACAGGCCTGGAAGTGATCGAGGTCGGTCACTATCAGAGAATTTGGGCAGACAGCGTGTTGTGAATGAGTCTCAAATGCCCATCAGGAGGTCAAAAAGGATAAGTAAACCTCCAATTCGATATTCCCCTTCATTATTCTATTTATTGCTAACTAATGGTAGAGAACCAAAGAGTTTTGATGAAGCCATACAGGTGGAATCCAAGAGTCAGTGGGA
The DNA here is from genome assembly GCA_037957365.1 of Torreya grandis. Lineage (NCBI taxonomy): Eukaryota > Viridiplantae > Streptophyta > Pinopsida > Cupressales > Taxaceae > Torreya > Torreya grandis. The sequence continues at coordinate 550,693 of JARHVA010004676.1, read as the reverse complement.
GCTAGGCATGAATAAGGAAATTGATTCCTTGAAAGAGAACCAAACATGGGATTTGGTTGAGTTGCCAGTGGGAAAGAAGACACTGAAGAATAGATGGATCTACAGATTGAAAAAAAGTGAGAATGGATAGATGAGATATAAGGCCAGGTTGGTAGTGAAAGGATTTGCACAAAAACCAAGTATTGATTTTAGTGAGATTTTTTCTCCTGTTGTTAAAATGACTTCTATACAGACTGTACTGTCTTTAGTTTCTATTGAGGATTTGCATCTTGAGCAGCTTCATGTTAAGACAATGTTTCTTCATGGAGATTTGGATGAAGAAATATATATGGAACAGTCGGAAGGATATGAGGTCAAGGGTAAGGAGAAGCTAGTGTACAGATTGAAGAAAAGCTTGTATGGCCTCAAACAAGCTCCTAGATAATGGTATTTGACATTTGACAAGTTTATGACTGAGAATGGCTACAGTAGATGTCAATCTGACCGTTGTGTGTATTTTAAGAGATTGGATAATGGTAGATATATTATTCTGTTGTTGTATGTAGATGATATGCTAGTTGTAGGATCACACATGTAGGATGTCTCTGAGCTTAAGGTGAAATTAGCTCACACATTTGCCATGAAGAATTTGGGAGCAGCAAAGAAAATCCTTGGCATGAGTATTAAGAGAGGTAGGAAAAATCACAGGTTGATTTTGTCTCAAGAGGATTATGTGAACAAGGTGTTGAAACGGTTCAATATGCAGGATGCAAAACCGGTAAGCACACCTATGGCTGGACACTTTAAGTTGAGTAAAGAATAGTGTCCTAATTCACATGATGAGATAGAGTACATGAGGAAAGTTCCATATGCTTCCACAGTTGGGAGCTTAATGTATGCAATGGTTTGTACTAGGCCTGATATTGCCCAAGCAATGGGAGTTGTAAGTATATGGCCAATCCAGGAAAGGAACACTGGAAAGCAATTCAGTGGATCCTTAGATATCTAAGAGGGACCAGCAATAGGCATTTGTGCTATGCAGGGTCAAACACTTCTCTACATGGTTATGTAGATTCAAATATGGTAGGTGATTTGGATGGCAGAAGAAGCACCATAGGATATGTTTTCACTGTTGGTGGAATGGCAGTTAGCTGGATATCAAAGTTACAGAAGGTTGTTGCCTTGTCAACTATAGAAGTAGAATATATTGCAGTCACAGAGGCTAGCAAAGAGATGATATGGATTACACAGTTCATGGAAGAGCTTGAAAAGGAGCAAGAGAGTTTTAGACTATACAGTGATAGTCAAAGTGTAATTCATTTGGCTAAAAATTCAGCCTTTCATTCAAGAACCAAGCATATACAGCTTAGGTACCACTTCATTAGACAGGTATTGGAGGATGGTGAGTTGAAGCTGGAGAAGATCCATATAGATAAGAACCCTGCTGATATGTTAACCAAGCTGGTAACAAAGGAGAAGTTGAATCTTCATTTAACTTTTGTTGGTCTTCATGATTGAGTTTGAAGATGGAGGAACTAGAAGATGTTGTTGTACAGGTACTGGTGTAGCTGTTTATCTCCAAGTGGGAGATTTTTAAGTTGTGGAGCTAAAAGCTTCACCCATGAGCAAATATAGAAGTTGTTAGAAGTCCACAGTTGCCATCGACGGTCAGAAGCAGACCAGAAGTTGCCAGTGTCGGTAGTTGGTCGGCCGACGTTGGTCATACGTAGACTGGTAGGGACTGACGTCGGTCACTTGTGTGTCTAGGATCTATTTTCGTGTGAGAACAAAATGTTTGCATGTAAAGATGAACTGTTGGTGTTGAGTCCGAGTTTCTAATTTAATTAGAATTGATTAGAGCCCTTGATTAGGAGGTGCATCTAGTGGCTGTAATTGTATGCTCATGAATCTCTAAAGTTATATATTAGGGATAGATCTTCATAGCTTAGTAGACACTACTATAGAAGTAGAATACAGATTGTATATGTGAATCAATCTAGGTTGTTGGAATTGATTGTAATTGAGAGAGAGAACTCTTGAGGGAAAGAGATCTAAGAAGAGATCTGTACATCTGAGAGAGGTGTGGAAGAAAAGAAGTTTCTTCAATTGTAATTCCTTCTATAAAGAGTTTAATACAAGTTTTCAAGGTGGTTTCTTGTATCTCTTGTTCTTTGTTATTTTTGATTCTGTTTACTTATCATTTTGGTTTAATTCTGCATATAATTGCTTTCATAAAGTAATCAATTTTATTGATTGATCCCTAACAACTCCTTCATTGACCCTCACTTTCCTGAGTCATATTTAATCACTCCCTTATCATCCATAATGACTCCTACATTGACCCTCACTATCCCTCATCATCCCTAATCACTCCCTCCTCATCCCTAATCATTATTTATTCATCTCTCATCATCCCTAATCACTTTCTCATCATTTTTCAACATTCCTTATCATTCCCTCATCATCCCTAATCACTCCCATATTAACCTTCATTGTCCCTCATCATCTCTAATCACTCAGGCTTATCATCCCTAATCAATCCTTCATTGAATAACACCATCCTTCATTATCCCTAATCACTCCCTCCTCATCCCTAATAATCCCTAATCATTATTTCCTCATCCCTTATTATCCCTAATCACTCCCTTATTGACCCTCACCATCCCTCATCACTCCATCATTTACCCTCACCATCCCTCATCATCCCTAATCACTCCCTCATCATTTGACATAAGCATATATTGTAAAGTTATATTTGAGTCCAATATTATGTTGTTTAATCCATTATAATAGAAATTAAATCTTTTATAGGACTTGTTGTGTTGTTAATACCCATTTTTTATAGTCAATTTTATTACTGAATGAATTGGATGATCTTCCAAATTTATAGTCAAGTAACATAAGTACTAGCAAAAAATAGAGTCTGAGTTTTAGTTCATTGAATTATCTTTGTTGTGAAACTAACTAGATGAAACTTTATTCAGTTCCAACTTGGTAACTTGGTTCAAAGGATAAAAATTAAACACAAATCTCTTGTATAATTTTATAATTCTAAGAAGATTTGAATCTATACAATGTTATTTAGTGTTTCCCATTCCTATATGACTTGAATCTTGGTTAGGTCCATGCATGCACTCCTTGTGTGTGTAACGTATCCCAAATATTTTATCTCTTGCATGAAAAATGAACATTTATTCATATTATCATAAAAATGTGTATCTACAAAGTGTGAAACACTAGTTCAACATGGTGTCGTTGATGTTCATCCCATGTTTTCTAAAGATTAGGATATCATCAAGGTAGATTTTTAAAATGACATAATTAAAGGGCCTGAGGATGTATTTCAATATCCCAATGAATGAATTTGCTACATGAGTTAACCTAAAAGGCATAACCAACTAGTCAATAAATCCTTCCTTTATTTTTAAGACTATATTCCAAATGCCTAGAGCTTCGACATGAATATGATGATACCCAAACTTAAGATCAATTTTAGAAAAGACTTATACACCATGTATATGGAAGAAAAATGCCTTAATATTTAGATGAGGATAATAGTTATTCACTTTAGTATTGCTAATATTTTTTTAGTCAATTCACAACCTCATGTCCCATTCTTATTTGGTACAAGCACAATTGGGCTTCTTCAAGGCAATGATTTGGGCATGATGTGTCCATTATCCATGATTTCATGAATCTACCACTTGATATATTCATTATAAATAAATGATATATTGAATAAAGAGGTTTGAGGTAGAGGTAGTTAAGCGATCAAATTAATAGTATTATTTAGCTATAGTATGTAGGATCTTATCTAGGTGATTAAAAGACATCCTTATATTCATCTAGTTTATGGTTCAATTATTTTGTCTTTTTTTTTTGTTGAACAAATCACACTATTATATGGTGTCATAAGGATGTTATTAAATTTACTTCTTACCATCAAGAGTATACTTCTTATTATAATTGACAAGATTCTTTCACTTCTTGGCACCAATGACTGAAATCTTATGAACTAAATGTGATATATTTTCATTAAAATCTATCATAATATTTCAAAGATTTAATTCATAGAATAAATTTAAATGGTATATATATGGTTGACCACATGTAAAGCATCACATACCTATAATGGTGAGATGTCACAAAGGATTGCATCTTTAAAAAGTTTGATTTTGTACACCAAGTGACACTACTTGGTGATCCATTTATCAAGGTCTACAATAAACCATACACTAGCATATGGTTATGGATGATGCATCAATATCAAGTTCAATTTTTGAAAATATTCTTTAGGAGGAATTAAATTATTCTGACTTCCATTAGAAATGATGAAGTGTATTGGTTTACCATTGATCTACATTTGTTAATGAAACAATATTTTTAATTCATATAATCTCTTGTTGGGGGAAGTAGATATATTTTTAGTACCAAACATATCATTGGGTTCATAATCTATTATCTACTTACCTTTTTATAGTTCTAGATAAATTTTACCCACTTCTTGAGTTGTGCAAGTAGAGAGCTCACAGTGTGACACCCTTAATTAGATTGAATATTGAAGTTATGAATTAAGCACCACTTTCTAATCTTAGTCTACTTAATCTAATCATTTAAAAATTATTTTCCACTATTTGGTATGATGACTCAATCAATAGACATACAAATAGAAGGCCTTCAATGTAATTATTTGGATAATAAAATGTCCTCATATGGAAAGTAGATGATTGGTTTCATGAAATCATATAGCTTGGTGAACCTCATATTTACTACCCATTTTTGGTGCTATGGATTGATGATTGGATTGATGATGAGGGATGGTGAGGGTCAATGAGGGAGTGATTAGGTATGATAATAATATAGTAGAGATAATAAAATCAATATAGATTTATACTAATTAATTAATTTGTACTCTAGAATTAATAATTGACTATTATCTTTCAATGTTTATGGGAATCCTAAAATAAGTCCATAGACCCATAGAGTAAATAAATGGTAAATTATTGAGTTCATTATGAATCAATAATATATATATATATATATATATATATATATGATTTTCCACCATGGCCAATTCAAGAGGGCCTCTAACGCTTTTCTATAATTATATATTTTTTATTAAATTTTATTGAATGATGTACAGTAATTGATACTAGACATAAACATCAACCTTTAAGGCACTTTAAAATGGCACCTATGTACCATGAAATTAAATCCCAATTATAATTTCATAAAATATGAAGGAAAACACTTTGCATATGTGACAAAATTTAAAAAAAACATGTAAATTTTTAGCATAAAGGTGGGGTAGTAATAAGATAGTTACCCATTGTTGAGAAATCCTACCAAATACTACTAATGCCTTCCAGAGATAATTTATTTTATCTTTGCCTAAAGGATACAATTATCTAAAGATTATTTTGAATTCCTATCAAAGATTACTAATGCTTTCCAACAAAAAGCCATTCACTACATAAATGTGTCAAACATTTTTAGAAGACACTAATAGAAATTGATCTAGAACCTGATCAATTATACAATCACAAAAATTATTTGTATTGAATTTAAATGTAATCTATTTATCTATATTACAATATATACTAATAATCCAAGCACGTCAAGTTATAGCCTAATTTATTTTATTTATTGCATAAGTAGAAATTCGATACTTATGTGATCCATTAACATGATATGGTTTGAAAGAGTCGTACTTGAAAACAAATATCATGGAGAAAATTTTGGATGAAACACAAGATTATGAACAAAACACTTAGAATATATTGGCACATATGCAAGCCAAAGTCTTGACCATGTAAATACTTACATTATCATAAGCATATAACTGCTTTCCAGCATGAGTTACATAGATCACCATGTCCCCAACTATTTACATTTCCAAAATGGATTACAAGGATCTCCCTAATTTTACAACAACAATAAAAATAATTTATTAGGGAAAACTTCACTTAAAACTTCAAAAACTAGATTTCTTGACCAATATATTTTCTAAAACAAATCAATGAAGATTATACAAAAAATTGACATATGGTTATTATATTAAACCTATTTTAAAATCTTTAAAATCACTACATATGTTCCCTTAATATTATATTGAATTTAGGTAGAATAAATTACCTTCACAAGGATCCAAAACGTATGCTACAAGAAATCGTGCCAAAGAGAAATAAAAAGTTGAAATAAACACAACCAAAAAGATAGTGTTTTTTTGCATTCTATAGTTCAAATGCTAACTCCCTTTTATTGGTTGGTTCACCCATTATAGACCAAAACAAGGCTCCATCTAATCCAAAAACATTTATTGTTATCTTTGCATGTTTACAAGTAAAAAGGGTCTGAAATCCTACAAACTAATTTGTATATGACCTACTCTTCCATGTTGTGACAAAAAATATTCATTCAAAAAATGTTGGAGAACTATTTGGGATAAAATTCCAACACCCATAAAATATTATTGGGTCCATATTGAATTTATCCTTCGAATGGGAACCCTGATCAAGAAGTATTCAATGTTGATGACAAAACTAGATGTATAAACTGATTGAATGTATTGAAATATTTAATGGGTGATGAAAACCCTAAAGTGAAGTAAACAAAACCCTAAAATACCAAAATATGTTCTAGAACAACTGAGATCTAACTTACACAAAGTGAGGTTTGGGGTTTGAAACCCAATTGAGTCCTACAAAAATAAATTTAAAATTAATCTAATTCAATTTGAAACCCTTGTCACCCTATTTGTTCCATCCTTATCTTTGTCATTGAAAATGTGGGATCCTTATAGGCCCAATGACCTTCTTAGAAAGCCATGACCTCTACATGGATGGCCTTCCCATTATGACATGTCGGGGAACAACATCTTCTATATCTAATTTTTTCATTACTCTATACAACCAACAAAGAATTTTAAAACCCTTATAAAGTTGTACCAAAAACTAAAAAAGTAATCTAATTTAATCTCAAACCCTTGATTCAATAGTAAAACAAAAATAATCAAAAAACTCAATGGTAGCAATAACAATTCCCATGCCACCACCTACTTGGCCTCCAAATTCACCCAATTATCTCAACGAACATTACAGGCTCTATATCCACCAAACATTCATCAAGTGATGTAAATCCAAAATACTCTTGACCACTTCTACCATTACAAAACCAATATTTGTCCACATAACCATTGTACATGGAAAAAACCACCAACCTCCACATAACATCCCAATACCAACAAAATGCTCTGTATACACATGAATTAGACACAATCCAAAAAAAGTAATGCATGAAAAATAAGTCAACCACCTCAAAAAATGATTACCCTGCACTTTATTGCACTCCAACATTCTTTTTTTAGATAGAGGAAATGAAATAAAGGAAACAAACCAACATTTCTCTATCACAAGAACAAACTAACATAACAAAATATTAAAAAATAAAAGCAATACACATTCTTTGAATCTCAAAAAATAACAAATAACCACCATGGAAATAAGGCTTACCATTATAAGTATGTGATTTTAGAATAATTTCAACCTGATATTAAAATTGCTCTCATAGATTATGCCATATTAAGCCTATAAACCTAATTTTGATAACCTAAGTTGATTTAGGGCTTGATATGTGGTAATTGAGTGCTTCATTCAACCGATAACTCAATCAATTATATGGGAGACATAAATAGGGAATATTGAGCCCATTAAACATAATTATGACATCGTAATGTGACTTGGGGTTCCTTATGCCCTTATTGAGTGCCCAATCGACCAATCATTTGATTGGTTATGTGGGGTATGTAATTGGGGTATATTGGGCCACCTAAACATAATTGTAAAAAATTATTATGATTTGGGGCTATACTATCCCTAATTGAGTGTCCCATTCATCCAATCACTCGATTGGTTACATGGGTGACATAATTAAGGTATATTTATCCCCTTATACATATTATGATAACCTAATGTGATTTGGGGCTCTATTTTTTCCAATTGAGTTCCCTATTCAACCAATCACTCGATTGGTTATGTGAGGGATGCAATTAAGTAATATCAAGAAATATAAACATAATTTTGAAAACCTAATGTGGTTTGTGGTTCTATTTTCTCTATTTGAGTGAATCATTCAACCAATAACACACTTGATTGTGTGGGGGATACAATTAGGGCATATTGAGCCCCTTAAACATAATTGTAAGAACCTAATATGATTTGGAGCTCAATATCACATAATTAATTTCCCCATTAAATGAATCACTCTATTGATTTTGTGGGTCACATAAGTAGGACATATGAAATCCCCTAAATTATATAATTGTGAGAACCTAATGAGATTTTCCATGCCCAATATGGCCTACTTCAGAGTTCATTTAACCAATCTCTTGATTTGTTATGTGGCAAATGGAATTATGAAATATTAAGCCACCTAAACATAATTATGACAACCTAATATGGTTTAAGGATCAATATGCCCTAATTGAGTGCCTATTTAACTAATCATTTTAGTAGTTATATTAGGGGCCCAATTAGGTCATGTCAAACACCCTAAACCTTATTGAGACAACATAATGTGATTTTAAGCTTAATCTACCCTAGTAGAGTTCCCTATTCATCTAATCATTTTATTGTCCACATTTTGGATATAATTAAGGCATATCGATCCCCCTAAACATAATTGTGACAACCTAATATGATTTGGGGCTCAATATGCCATAATTGAGTGCTTCATTCAAACATCACTTAATTGGTTGATTGGGGAATGAAATTAGAAAATATCAAACCTGCTAAACATAATTACAACCTAATATGATTTGGGGTTAGATATTCCCTAATTGAGTGCTCATACAACCAATCACTTGATTGGTTTTGTTAGTAAATTAATTAGGGCATTTTGTCAACGTAATGTTATTTGGGGATTGATATGCCCTAAGCAAGTGTGTAATGTTATTTGGGGATTGATATGCCCTAAGCAAGTGTACTATTCAACCAATCATTTGATTGTTTGATTTTGGGATGTAATTAGGGAATATCAAGCCTTGTAAACCAAAATTCAACAACCTAATATGATTTGGTTCTTTATATACCCTAATTAAGGGCCCATTTGACTAATCACTCAATTATTGCATGGGGGACACAATTAAGGCATATTGAACCTCCTAAACCTAATTTTGATAACCTCTTGTGATTTCAAGATTGAATGTCCTAATTTAGTGCCTCATTCATTTAATCAATTAATTATTTGTGTGGGGGATTTTATTAGGTCATATCAAGCCCTGTAAACCTAAATATGATAAACCAATGCAATTTATGGCTCTATATGTCCTACTTAAATGTATATTTAACCAATCACTTAATTGGTTGCATTATGGACAAAATTAGGGCATATAAAGACCTATAAACATAATTTAGATAAAATAATGTGATTTAAGGATCGATATGACTAAGTTTCCCTTTCAACCAATCAATCAATTTATTGTGAAAGGAATATAATTAGCGCACATCAAGCCACCTGTACCTAATTATGACATCCTAATGTGATTTTGTGCTTGATTTACCTAAGTGTCCCATTCAACTAATCACTTGATTAGTTGCACAGGGGATTGAATTAGATCATTTTAAGCCCTATAAACATATTTAAGATAACCTATTATGATTTATGGCTTGATATGCCTTAATTGAATGCTCCATTTAACTAATCACTTGATTGGTTGTGTGGGGGATGCAATCAGGCATATCAAGCCCCATAAACATAATAATGATAACTTAATGTGATTCAGGGCTCGATATGCCCTAATTGAGTGCCACATTCAAATAATAACTAGATTGTTTGAGTAAGGAATGAAATTAGGGCTTATTAAGACCCTTTAACATAAAAAAGACAACCTAATGTGATTTGGGACTCAATATTGCCTAATTTATTAACAAATTCAACCAATCACTTAATTAGTTATGTGGGGGAAGTAATTAGGTAATATTGGGCACCCTGAACATAATTACAATAAAATAATCTAATTTGGATCTCAATATACCCTAATTGATTGCCTTATTCAACAAAACACATTACTAGTTATGTGGGGGATACAATTAGGGCATATCGAGTCCCTTAAAAATAATTGTGATAGCTTAATGTGATTTGTGGCTTGATATGCCCTAATTAAGTTTCCCATTCATCCAATCACTTGATTGGTTATGTGAGGGATGAAATTAGGGCATATCAAGCCCCATAATTATAATTTCAACATTTTAGTGTGGTTTTAGGCTTGATGTGTGCTAATAAAGCTCCTCATTCAACCAATCATTCGATTGGTTTTGTAGGGGGATAAAAATTAGAGTATATTGAGCCCACTAAACATAATTAAAATAATTTAATGAAATTTTAGGATTGATATGCCTTAATTTCATACCCCATTCAACGAATCACTCTATTTTTTTTGTGAGATGTAATTAGCACATATCAATCCCATTAAACATAATTACAACAACCTAATGTGATTTGGGGATCAATATTCCTCAATTGAATGTAGCATTCAACTAATGACTTGATTAGTTGAGTGGGGGGAATAATTAGGGCATATCGATCCCCATAAACATAACTGTAACAACATAAAGTGTTTTATTTCTCAATATTCCCTAATTGAATGCCTCATTTATCCAATCACTTTATTAGTTACACGGGGGACACATTTGGGACAAATTGAGTCCCCTAAAATTAATTATAACAATCTAGGACTTGATATTCCCTAATTCAGTGCCCCATTCATCTAATCATATAATTAGTTATGTGTTGGATGAAATTGGGGTATATTGATCGTATTAGACCTAATTGAGAGCTTTATTTATTCAATCACTCAATTGGTTGCATGGGGGGGTGAAATTAGGGCATATTAAGCCCTTAAACACAAATACTACAACTTAATGTGATTTGGGGCTTGATATGACCTAATTGAGTTCTTAATTTAACTAATAACTTGATTGGTTGTGTGGGGGACATAATTAAGGAATATCAAGCCCGTTAAAGATAATTGTGATAACCTAATCTGATTAGGGGCTCAATATGCCATAATTAATAAGCCCATTCAACCAATCACTTGATTGGTTATGTGAGGGATGTAATTCTGGAATATAAAGACCTATAAACCTAATTATGACAATCTAATGTGATTGAGGGATTGATATTCCTTAGTTGAGTGGCCCATTAATTAAATCAATCAATTAGTTATGTGGTGGATGCAATTAGGGCAATCTAGCACCTAAACCTAAATGTGACAATCTAATATAATTTGGAGCTCGATATATCATAATTAAGTACCCCATCCAATAAATTTCTCTAATTTTTTAAGGGGAAAAATTAGGGCATATCAAACCCCCTAAACATAATTATGATAACCTAATATCTTTTAGGGCTTCATATGCTCTAATTCAGTGATCTAATCAACCAATTACTTGATTGATTATGTGAGATATGAAATTAGGATATGTTGAACCACCTAAACATAATTTTGATAACTTACTGTGATTTGAGGTTATATTTTACATAAATGAACCCTTAATTCAACCAATCAATTGATTGGTTGTATGGGGGACATAATGATGGCATATGGAGGCCCCCAAACATAGTTATGACAACCTAATCTGATTTGGGTCTTATTTTATATAATTTAGTTCCATTCAACCAATTTAGTTATGTATGGGATGAAATTAGGTCATATATATCCCTCTAAACATAAATGCAACAAACTAATGTGATTTTGGGCTCAATTTTCCTTGTTTAGTGTATCATTCAACTAATTGCATCATTGATTGCATGGGGGATGCAATTAGGGCATATCAAGCCCCCTAAACATAATTACAAGAACGTAATGTGATTTGGGGTTTACTATTCCATAATTAAGTGCACCATTAAACCAATCACTCAATTGTTTATGTGGGGGAAAGAATTAGGGCATATTGAGCTCCTGAATGTAATTACAAGAACCTAATGAAAATTTTGGGGTTTGATATGGCCTAATTAAGTGCATCATTCAACCAATCACTTTATTGGTTATGTGGAGAGTATGACATACTAATAATATTAAACAAAATTATGACAACCTAATGTGATTTGGGGCTTGATATGCCCTAATTGAGTGCCCATTCAGTTGATCACTTGAATTGTTGCATTAGGGACACAATAAGAGAATATAAAGGCCCCTAAAAAGTATTTGCAATAATATAATGTGTTTTTTACTTTAAATTCCATAAGTTAGTGCCCCATTCAACCAATCCATTGATTATTTACATTTGGGATGCAATTATGGCATATCAAGACACGTAAACCTAATTACAATAACCTTATTTAATTTGGTGCTTGATATGCCCTAATTGAGTTCCCCATTTAACCAATCACTAAATCGGTTGTGTTGGTGATGTAATTATAGCATATCTAACCCTATAAACCTAATTATGATAACTTGGCATGATCTTGGGCTTGATATGCCTTAATTAAGTGTCTCATTCATTTAATAACATGATTGATTGCATGGGGGATGCTATTAGGACATATCAAATCCCATAAAAATAATTGTGACAACTTAATGTGATTTGTGGCTTGATATTTCTTAATAGAATGTCCCATTCAACCAATCACTCAATTGGATACATAAGGGATACAGTTATGGCATATTGATCCCCATAAACATATTCAACATCCTAATGTGCTTTGGGGCTTGATATGTCCTAATTGAGTTCCCCATTCAACTAATCACTTGCTTAGTTATGTAGAGGACACAATAAGGGCACATTGAGCCCCTTAAACATAATTGATACAATCTAATGTGATTTTTTGCTTTATTTTCCTTAATGAAGTAGCCCATTCAACCAATCACTCAAATGGTTGTTTTTGGGATGTAATTATGTTATATTGAGCCTTGTAAACATAATTATAATAACTTACTATTATTTAGGACTCAATATGCCATAATTGAGTGTTTCATTCAACCAATCATCTAATTGGTTATGTGGGGTGTTCAATTAGGGCACATTGAGCCTCCTTAAAAATAATCACGACCACTTATTATGATTGTGACTTGATATGCCCTAATTGAGTGATCTATTAAAATAATCACTAGATTGGTTGCATGGTGGAAAAAATAGGTCATATCGAGCCCCCTTAACATAATTATGACAACTAATGTGATTTGGGCTTGATATGCCTTAATTGAGTACCTCATTAAACAAATCACTTAGCTATTTATGTGGGACACGTAATTAGGGCATATTGAGCCCCATAAACATAATTATAACAACCTAATTTGATTTGGGGTGCAATATGCCCTAATTGAGTGATCCATTCAATCAATCAATCATATTATTAATTACATGGGGAACACAATTAGGGCATATAAAGCCCTTAGACATAATTACAACAAAATGGCATAATCTGGGGCTCAATATTCCCTAACTTAGTGTAAAATTCAACCAATCACTCAATTGGTTGTTTTAGGACATAATTTGGGTATATCAAGCACCCTAAACATAATTTTAATAATATAATATGATTTGGGGCTCGATATGCTCTAATGGAGTGATCCATTCAACCAATGATTTGATTAGATGCATGGGGGATGAAATTACAGCATATCAAGTCTTCTAAACATAATTTTAAACATCTAATGTCATTTGGGGCTTGATATTAATTAATTAAGTGCCCCATTCAACCAATCATTTGATTAGTTGTGTGGGGGATGTATTTAGGGAATATCAACCATATTAAACATAATTACAATAAATTAATATGATTTGGGTGCATTCTAACCTAATTGGGTACACTATTTAACCAATCACTCAACTAGTTACATGGGGGACACAATTAAGTCATATCACACCCATTAAACATAATTGTGATAACTTAAGTTGGTTTGGTGCTTGACATGCCCTAATTAAGTGATCCATTCATCCAATCACTTGATTATTGGTGTCAAGAAACAATCTATTATGATCCACACTTACAATAATTTAATTATGTAAAATATAATGTAGATCAACATAATACAATAGATATTGGTGGGCCAAGATGCCTAAATATTCAATATACACAAAAATATAATAATACCCTTATGGTAGGGAAACACCATACAATACTCCTTTAGGAAGGAATAACTCCACAATTAAACTTTTAGGTGGACACCTCCAATATCCTTCTACCAAATAGAATACTCAAAACTTCAGTCATTGATTTCCTTTACAATCAGTTTCATTTGCTTTATATAGACCTCTATAAAACTACTGGTGAAGTGGTTAAGGAAGGTTAGGCCTAATATCTTCTTGACTATAAATTTTAAATAAAAGAAGAATATTTATGATATAATAGCCTTTTACGCATTCATTTCATGTTAATTCAACTCATCATATTGATTTATACCTTTATCCCAACTTGAAAATGCAAGAAAATAGGAAAACTAGGTTTCTAGGCCTTATAAGTAGGCATGTAGACTCATAAATTGAAATAATTTTGACTCAAGATGGAAAATAAATTAGAAACCAATTTTAACACTTCACATACATTTTGATACACCTCTTGACAAAGTTTCAATGTTTTTGGCTAGTTCATTTTTATTTTAGACGGTTTTTAATGTTCCAAAACTCAAGTTTATGGTATTCAGACTATGCACAAGTTGAGAGCAATAAAATAGTAGAAATTTAAATTTTGAGATATTTTTTTGAATATTTTTTATTGGATAATACTATTCATGCATATATCCTACTCTGTCAATTGATCTTACCACTTAAACAATTTCAAAATTGGTGAAAAATAACTTTTCTTGACTATTATAGGCACTTTTCATTGATTGTAACAAACATATATTGTCTTTTCAAACCTACAACATGAATGAAAGATATTGAAAAGAAAATAAATATGATTTAAAATCCAAAATACATTCTATTAAACATAATAGGTGGTAAGGTTTATCAAATTCCGTGCAAGATTAAGCTAATAACATATTGGAAAAATGGAGCCAATATATAGACAAAACATTTAAAACCACATAATAATATTCCCACTATATTATTTTCTATTGATACGTACAAATCATTCAAACATAATTACATATATATATGGAATGTCTACCCTATAAATATTTATATCGATATCCCTTCAATCTCTCAAATAATAACCTCCAATCTCCTAATAAGACAACGAAACCAATGCGATAATATAATATCTTACCATATTATCCATACGGTTACACACTAACCTATAAATAAACCTATTAAAAAATATAACAACATTATATAATAAATTTAAATTATCAATTTTTCACACTATACCTTAATAATAGGAACTTGAAATTGAAGAATGGAATCCAAATAGGCATTCTTTCATTGTTTTAAATGCAAACATGTTACAATAACACCATAAATACCCTATTTTTGAAAAATTCTTAAATTTTTTAATATTTTTTGGAGTTTATTGGTATTATTTTCTTATATTATCCTCATTTACATTTACTCCTCACTCTCTTGATCCTATCTCCTTCATTCAAAACTCCTAAACTATCTAACTCGTAAACTTAATCTATGTCTTTACTCAAGATAGCAATCTTGGTTAAGTTTGACATAGTCACTTATGAGTTAAGACATTTGAATTGTTATAAAACATGAAAAAGACCCTAATTTAATCCTATAGGAATTATCATTACAAAACCAAACATTATGAGATGAGAAAAGTTCTTAAAACACTCAAAACAAGTTTAAAAATTCAAATTTCTAGTTTTGGTGGGAAAATTGAAAACAAGCAAAAATGACCCAAATAAAGCAAGGTGAAGCATGTAAAAGCTTCAAAAATTCAAAATATGACCCCTAAAACCTATTCAAGACTATTTTTATTAAAAATCATAACTAAAACCTAATGCTCCTGCATCAGGCTCCCTAAGTACAAAAGCATTCACAAGCTCCTACTCTT
Organism: Torreya grandis; assembly: GCA_037957365.1. Lineage (NCBI taxonomy): Eukaryota > Viridiplantae > Streptophyta > Pinopsida > Cupressales > Taxaceae > Torreya > Torreya grandis. The sequence goes on along the minus strand of JARHVA010004676.1, from coordinate 534,769 downwards.
GAGGTCTTCAATGGTAGTTTCATACTAAAGTATTTATGATAAAGTCAACCAAGAATCATATTCAAGTGGATTATTCTTATACTTGACTATATATATGAATTACTCCTTACCTCTGGTTCTCTTGACAACCTATTTATCCAAAATAGCTTATAGTTCATCTTTTTATGTCTTGGGTAACTATTATTCCCAATTAATGCCCCAATCATTGTCATATTTAGATGATTTTGTTGTGTTTTATTTTAATCTCTAATGATAGAGGTAGGTTACATTGAAAATGGGTGAGATCCCAATATCATGTGGGAGTTCTAGTTCATAGGCATTAGCAAAAAACTTTCTCAAGACCTTATAAGGTCTTATCTTCTTTAGTTTCAATATATTATACTCTCCTTTAGTAAACATATCCTTCTTAAAATATAATACATAAAAATTCACTTCATTCTTTTATCAGTATCTCCTTTATACTTACTATCACACAACTCCAACTTCTTCTTAACTTGCTCAGGTAGCTCTTGCATGGTTGTAGCATAGTCTTCACCTTCAACACTCTTCTTTTCTTGATTACCCAAATCTCTAAGATCATAAAAACCTCTTGGATTTATCACATAGATAATTTGAAATGGAATAAAATTTGTACTCCTATTAGGTGAATCATTGTATACAAATTTAGTTTGTGTTAATACCTGATGCCATTGCTTTGGATTGTCATTTACAAAACATATTAGTAGATTCTCTAAGCTTCTATTGATAACTTCAGTTTGACCATCAGTTTGGGGATGGTAGGATGAACTAAAAATCAATGTAGTTCCTAACTTCTTCCAAAGTGTTCTAAAAAAAGTCCAACAAACTTTGTAACCCTATAAAAAATAATGCTTCTAAGAATTCCATGTAACCTTACCACTTCTTTAAAAAATAAATTAACAATGTGGGTAGTATCACTTGTCTTCTCAGAGGTTATGAAGTGTGCCATTTTAAAAAATATATCAATAACAAAAAATTAATCATTGCCTCATTGTGTTCTTGGATAAAATCCATACGTATTGCATTCTATGGCTTGCTTGGAATAAGTAGTGGTTGATATAAACTGCATTTTGACTCTTTCTTTTAGCATGTTGAAAAATATTGCATCTTTACACAAATTTATTAACATTATATTACATTCTTGGTCAATAATAATATTCATTTAGTTGAGAAAAGGTCTTTGTTTATCCAAAATGCAGTGCTAAATTGCCATTATGCTTTTCTTTCAACAAATTAACTCTCATAGACCCCCTAGGTATGCATAGTTATTTGACTTTAAATAACAATCCTTCTTGAATCATATAGTCCATCCATGAAATCCTATCCATGCTCTTTTGATGTACACAAGCCTCATATGCTTCCTTGAAATATGGATCTTTTTCATACAACTCCTTTAGTGACTCAAATTCCAAATTACTCACTTGAGATTCATGTATGATCATCCTTCTCCTACTCAATGTACCATCTACCTTATTAGACTACCCACTCCCATGTTTGAGAACAAAATAAAAAAATTGTAATAACTCCATCCATTTCACATGTCTTTGACCTAGCTTAGTTTAACTATTGATGAATTACAAAGCATGATGATCTATATAAATCACAAAATCCTTAAGCAATAAGTAGTTCCTCCATTTTTTTAATTCTTGGATGATGACATAGTATTCTTGATCATAAGATAAATACTTATTCTTAGCTTCATTTAGTTTTTTAATAAACTAATCAATAGACCTTACTTCTTGGCTCAAAATAGCTCCAATGGCTAACCCATTAATATCACACTCAACTTTAAAAAGTTTGTTAAAATTAGGTAAGGCTAACATGGGCTGCTTAGTTGTATTTTTATTCAAAATATGAAAGTTCTTCCAGTTGATTTAGTTCAATGTATTTTATTATTGTCACCTTCTATAGTTTCAACAATAGGTGCACAAATACTGCTAAAGATTATAATGAACTTTCTATAGAAACTAGCTAATCCATGAAAACTTCTTACCTCAAAAACATTTCTTAGAGTGAGCCACTCCACTATTGCTTTTACCTTTTCTCGATCCATATTCAAACCATATTTAGAAATGACAAATCCTAGATAAACCAATTTAGTTTGCATGAAGGTACACTTATTGAGGTTAACCATTAATTTATCTCCCTATAGCTTATTCAACACCATCCTAATATGCTTGATATGTTCCTCCTTTGATTGGATGAAAATCAAAATGTCATCCAAGTAAAAAATATCAAATTTACCTATAAATGGATTTAACACCTCATTCATTAGTCTCATGAAGGTACTAGGAGCATTGGTCAAACCAAATGTCATAACAAGTCATTCATATAATCCATCATCAATCATGAAGACTATTTTCCACTCATCACCCTCTCTAATTCTAATTTGATGGTAACCATTTCAAATCTATATTTGAAAAATATTGTTATTCATTCAAAAAATCCATTATATCATCCATTCTTGGTAAGGGAAACATGTACTTGATAGTTATCTTTTTCATGGCTCTAGAATCGATATGCATTCTCCATTCTCCACTTTTCTTAGGAGTTAAGACTATTGGTATTGCACATGGACTAAGACTCTTTAATCAAACCTTTATCTAATAGTTCATGTACTTTCCTTTTGATCTCTTCATTCTCCTTAGGTGTCATTCAATTCGTTGCTTTATTTTAAAAATTAGTTGTTAGAATGACATCCATATGATGGTTTATGCTCCTCATTAGTAGAAACTCATTAGGCAAATCATCAACCATTATATCCAAAGATTCACCCAATAAATTCTAAATTTATAATGGCAAATCAGTCAACTTAGTAGCTATAATCATTGTCTTGGGCTTAACAACCAATGCACAACTAACCTCTTCTTTTTTAATTAGTTATAATAATTATTTTCTACTTAATATCAACACTTTAGTATTGTTTTCAACTATTTCATTACTATCTTTCAATGGTTTCATGGTATGCTTCTTGTCATTTCTCTCCAATGTATAGGTGTTACTCATTACATCATGTATATCCCTCCTATCTTTCAATGGTTTCATGGTATGCTTATGGAAAACATCCATAAGCATAATGTCACAAAGTAATTCATCTTTATACATACCAATCTGGAAATCAACTTGACATTGCTCATTAACTAGCACTTCATGTCTCTTTCGGAGGCAAGATACTTTATATGATGTAGGATGTGTCAATATTTTTAATCCTAGTTTTTCAACTATTTCTAAAGAAAACAAGTAATTTTTACTACCACTATCAATGATAAATTTACAACACTTAATCTAGATTTGTATGTAGTTTTGAACAAGGTCTTCCTTTGGGTTAGTTCTTTCACTTCTTTATTTGGATCTAGCAATACTTTTTTCATTAATAAGGACCCTCCCACTTCAGGTTATTCCACATGGTATGGTGATCCCACACTTTCTTATTCAACTTGAACAACTTGATTGCTACATTATTTTCTTGTATGATTTGTTTGTGGATTCTCAATACGTTCATATGACTCATAGAAAACATACTTGTTACATTTGAAATGTTTTCCCCAACATCTTAGTCATATGTCTCTTGTATATGGTCTTATTCCTTTGAATGAATAGCCTCATCTCGTAGTGTTAGATTTACCTTGAGATCTACTTACTTCTTTATTATGAGCTTTTAATTGACTTCTCACACCTTGTTATCCTCTAGCTCTAAAATTTTTACCTCTTCCTCTAGATTGTTGAGTTTGTTTTCTAGCCAACTTCTCTTCTACCTTGAGATCAATTTGATAAGCCTCTTCTATTGATATTGGAGATAAAAAACTAATCTCATCATAAATATTAAACCTCAGACCATTGATGTACCTTGTTATTTTCTCAACATCTTCTTCTACATGACCAGTTCTGATTGTAAGCTTTTAGAATTCCTCAGTGTAATCCTTTACACTCATATCTTTCTCATTCAAATTTTGGAGTTTCTTAAATAAGTTTGTCTGGTGTTCTACATGAATGAATTTAACTTGAGTTTTTATGTCATTCTATTCCATTAATTGAATTTTTCTTTGTTTCTTTTCTTTCTTTCCTCTTAGACACTATCTGGCCAAAGAGATGCATGTCCCTTCAACCTTGTATAAATAAACTTGCCCTTCTTGTCTTCAACTATTCCTTCAAAATCAAAATATATGTATATTAAAACTATCCAATCCAAAAGGTTTTTATCATATAGATTGCTTTCATGTATTGTAACCTCTAAATAATGCTTAGAACATATTCCTATGACTACTTTCAAGAGTCTTTCTTCCATTCTTTCTCCCTCTTCTTCTTCAAAAACTTCTTGTTTTTATTTCTTTCCTTCACTCATATAACCTATCACAACACCTCTTATTTGATCAGTTTCTATTTCCTTCAATCGTGCTTGTAAATTTCTCATCTCTTCCAACAATACATCTCTTGGTTGTCATCTTGGACTTCCTCTAGCACCACATCTAGTTGCTCCTCTAGTGCCATTTTGCACTTCTTGCAAGTTTATTTTTCACAACTTGCTCTTCACTCTTCTCAATGAAATATATTCCTCTTTATCTCACCTTTGAAGAATAAGCAAACCCTACTCTGATACCAAAAATGAAGGTGAAGTGGTTAAGGAAGATCAAGCCTTATATCTTATTGACTACAAATATTAACTAAACGGAGAATATTTATGCTATAAAGTCTTTTTCCACATTCATTTTATGTTTAACTTAACTCATCATATTGATTTATACCTTTATTATTATATTCATCCCAATTTGTTCATCTTATTAGGCTTGCTAATTTCAATACTAATTCTCATCTAATTCCATATAATAATTCACTAATTAATACCTCTTGTCACTATTCCATCTAACATAACCCATTTAACCTCCTCCTAGTCAATTATCTAAATCCCCTATTCATATTTCATATCCCACATATATCCCATCCATTATCAATTCCCTCATTATATCACCTATTAACATTTTATTTATCTAATATATCCCCCATGCCCACTTATGAATTTAAAATTCATAAAAATATACCTACCCACCTATCCCCTAAACTCTCCTACATGCTTGGTCTCCACCCTCTCCTTCTCTAAAGAATTCTAAGGATTTTAAATTCTTTAGAATTCCCTCCTTTCTCTCTAGAGTTTTCTTCTCTAAAGGCTTCCAATGAATTAAGAAATAATTAGAAAATTTCCCTCCATTGCCTATTTAAATCCATGAATCCCTCCATTCCAAACAATGACTTAAATGTGCAAGAAATCCATGCTAATATAATCCATTAATCCTTCCATCAAGCTATCACTTAATCCATTCAATCCAATTCTTAAATCAAGCCATCCATATCATGTTGTCAAAATTATGAGTCTGTAAGCAAAATACACAATCACTTAGTCTTTATCTTTTTTTTATCTTGATTTAGAGCACTTAGCTTTAGGATTGAAATGTTGGTTTTGAATGTTCATTTATCTTTGTATTTTTTATCCTGTTGGCTCTATATTTTAATTTTAGATTGATGTTTTGAGGGATTTTGATATAATTTACATATCATAATCAATTACTCAAATTTATCATATCATATTTGGTGACCAAAGTGGGAGAAATTTTTTAATTCCAAATATAATAGACAAGTGGGGTTATAATAAGAATATAAGATAAATGACATATATTAGAAGAAAGATTAATTGACTTGTGGGGTATGAATAAGGTTAGCATGATGAGGGAATGTTAAAGAAATGATTAGAAGGAGACTAGTAATGTGAATTGTATGAAGTTAGGTGATATTAGTAATTATTAGATGAAATTGGATATGTTAGTGTCGACTAATAATAATATTAGTGATAATAATCAAAGTGAGCAAATTTATATGCATACATTTTTTCCCTCTTTGAAAGGGCATTGTGAGTGGACAAAGTAGGAGTAATATTCTTTTAAATAAAAAGATACCCCTGAATGAATGTTAGTAAACATGTGATGATACCCCCTCGAGGGGACATACTTGATTATCACTCGAGGGCTATAGTGGTGTATGCTATCCTCTTTGCATCCTTGCAATAAGTCTTAGAGGATAAATAAAAAATTAATGAACCCTCTTATTTTTATTTTTTTAGGAGGCCATATGACATAAAAGTGCTACCCATGTACTTACCATAGTCCTAAGGGGATTGTGACCATAGATTTCACCACCATGCACAAATCCACATTCTATGTTCTGACAGAGTCTTAATAAGAGGGAGAGATATCGTCAGGCCAAGAAGGAGACCCCATATAATATCTCATGAAAAGAAAGAGTTTATTCTCTGACCCAAGCATCATATAACACCCTATACAAATTTGGGACCCACATACCTAATGTATATTAGAGACACCCTTAGAGATCTTGTATAACTTAGAATAAGACCTTCAGTCGTAACATGTGACTTATTTTTGGAGTTAGTATCAACTATTAAGTGATCATTAAGTATGAATAGGGTTGAAAGGGTTTGGGAGATTCTATAATAGGTCACTAGCCTATAATATCACCCATAAAGTCATTAGATAGTGTAGTCATCACATTATACTCCTGAGTCAGTCACTAATTCTAGGTTTATGGCTTACTTATTTTGTTGTGTATTGTGGAAACCTATATTGTTGGCATCCTTTAAACTAAACACCTAAAAAATTATTCCCCTCAAGTCAAATATAGTCCCTAGATCAACCATCATCATCATACCTTATCCTAAACCTTATCATATACCCATCTCATCTAATTTTGGTCACATTTTGACCTCATCACACCATAGTCATACTTTAGTCTTAACCTCATCCATCTTGTGCTTAGGGTCCTAGTCTAAAATGGTCATGTGTCTTAACCTTTTCTAAACCAATCACCTTGTCCACCACTTTATACCTTACAACCTAGTATTAATCATAGTCCAACCCATCTTTAGATTATCATCCCCTTGTCAATACTAGTCATCTCATCAAGTCTATAGTCATATACTAATCTTCATTTATGTTGGCAAACAACTATTTACACATCAGGGTCCTGATTTTAAGCTTTCTTCTATCTAAATAAGTGTGACTCATACATAGAGTCCAATCATATCAACCAAGTCATCTCATTCAACTTAATAAAATCATCTTAGCCTTGAGATAGTCTTAATCTAGTCATCCCTAGTTGAAATTAGTCTCTTGGGCAAGTTTATCCCCTCATAAAGTCCTAGATATTATCATATCTCACTTAGTCAAATCTAGTCTAAATCATTGAAAGACTAGCTCATAGCCTAAGTTGGTCTACTTGATCTCATCTTACCTCATCGAACATCATATCACATCAAAATATCCAATCAAACATGAGATCAGACTAGAACAAGCCTTTGTCCAAAAAATTTCCACACATCCCATCTCCATTCCTCAATCTTCCATTCAATCCCTTGAACTTGTCGATTGGGGCTGATAAACCAAATCATTCATACTTTCTATTGTCTTGATCCATGGCTTCCAAATAAAAGTTAGACACCCTAATTGAGAGATGCCTTATTGCTAATAGGGATGTACTCATTTCCCACCTCTTTGAGATGATAAATACACATCTTATAGACTTTGACCACCTAATATTACCTCCAGTCCCATCATGTTAATCTACTCCTAGCCTCCATATTACCCAATTCCATTCAAATCCTCCATCCACCAGTCATATACACCTTCCTACACTAGCAAAGGGAATCATGACCTGGCAATACCTTCTAATATTAATCTATCCACCCAATTTTGACAACCATTTGATCTAAAAACTAGTGCTTCATCACCCAAGTCAAAAAATGAAAAGAGGCCCTATACTCTTCTTCTTATATTCCTAGAATCCCTCTTCTACTAACTTGTTATTATTGACATGATGGTCTATCCACCCATAAAACATCTGTATCTTGCTAAGCATAATCCATTTTGGTATAAAGCTAATCAATACTATGTATATCACCTAACCTTGGGGCATACCATTAATCAATGTCATAATTTACAAAACTATGTCTAATACCTCATCGATCATGGTGATATTAAAATTGAGAATGAATCAGATTAATCTCCACCTAAGAGTGAACAAGAAGGGGTATGCTAAGATTTCAATCTTGATCATGATCAAGCCCTTCTATTTTTGAACAAAGGTTAGGACACTGAGTCCATAATCCATGGTCCACCTCTCTTTGAAAAATCCTCTAAAAAAAACAAGTATGTTTCCCATGAACCTAATCCTCCCTTCTCTCATGAATCCTTCTTCCATGGAACTATCTTTTTTGAATCCATTGTCTCCTATTATCACATAAAAGACCCCATTTTGAGAGGTCACTTATAGATAAAGAATCTTCTATTAACAATATTGCATCATGTACATCAGATCTAGTATCAGAGTTGACACAAGTCTTATCTGCATTAGGATGATGTTCAACACAAGTATCTAAATAAGATCTTTTGTCAGAATCATCATCCTTGATTGATGTTGTAATTCATAACCATGCCTCCAATCTGGATGTCAACCAATCACAAGGCATATCTTTTTATCCCAACCAAGATGATGAAGTCATAATAGAGTTATTACAAGCTTTATCTATCAAAGTTAGTCAAAGTGGATCTAATTTTATCTCATATACATGTCTTAAAAATAATCTTAGTGATCCTTTTGTTCATATTAAGGATATTTTCTTCGATGTCAAAACTAGGTCTCTTAAGAACCCCTATGAGGACCAAGCTACCCCATCGCCACTCATTAACCTCATCATACCATCCCCCCCACCTTCATCCATCATAGATCCTTTTCTTCCTATCAATGATCATTTAATCACCTCCCTCTATAGGGATGAACAAGAACATACATTGTTCGACCCTTCCTCAAGTAACATAACATGTGACACAAATACAAAGGTCTAAGACCATATTTAAAAATTCATACATGATGATCAAATCATCTTTGATCAAATAAGTCATAGTGAAGAAAAGTTAAATCATTGGCCTAATTAAAAGGTGCCTTACCCTAGTGAAACCCTCTTTAAAGCACTAGGGGACCATAAAAGTCAAAATAATCATCATCTATCAAGTCAAAAATCAATCTCCTCTGGTGAAACCTAAATTCAGGCACCAGGGGTAGTCGAAATATAATAAGGTCTAAAAATCAAAACTATGTAAAAATTAATATTAATATGGCTGATAATCTTTCAAATAATTAGATCAAAGAATAATTGCACAATCCAAAAGTCTTAGCTATCTTAAAATCTTTGGTCATAAGACACCAATCAACTATGGAACATCCAACATGTCCAATGGTGTGTGTAACTAATAGTCCCACTTCCCAATCAACCATCACACTTCAATATCATGAACATATCATATCATCCAATCAAGTCCTATAATACACCATCACATCCAAACCCTAAATCCATCCATACCTCACTTAGATATACCATGAAACATTGACTCTCTTAGGTGTGATGAAGACACCTAGTATAGATGTCTATAGGGGTCTCAATCAAAATTCAATGAAGGCCACAAATATTTTAATGAATCCAACATGACAACATGGTCCTACCATCACCCATCTCTAGAATACGTGTTGGCTGAAGATCATGAAAGTGTTGACATTCTTGCATCTCACACCCATATCCAATAAATAAACAAGGCAAATGTTTAAAAAAAAATCATTTGTCTAATGGTGAAAACCATTCTTATGGTGCCTTGGGCAAGTACCATAATGAAAACCAATTTTTGACATCATCATAAACTAGTCTATTTTCTACATTGTACCTCAACACTTGAGGGCAAAACCCACTCCATCTCTATAGTCATATCCCACGTTCTTTGACAACCCCATCCATGTCATGGTATAAACATCTTTTTCTATCATGTCTATCTATCCCTTATCCCTATATGGTCTATCATTCCTTCCTATCTTGACCTTCTTAAGGATGTGGAATATGTCTTGAGAAATTTTTTGGAATCATCTTGGCGTATCCTCCAATGGACACTCAATAAACTAGATATTTGGTTCCTTCATGATATGGTTATTGGAAATCCATATCCCATTCTTCCTTGGTCATCATCCCCTTTTCAATCTCACCATCATCTTTTTATTATCCCATCTAACATTTAATTTGTCCTCATCTTGGTTTCTAGGCTCAATATTCCATTTACTAGTAACCCCCTTTATATAATGTACATACATATTCCAAATTTACCCAACAAATTATAAAATCTACAAAATCCAAAAATATCTAAGTTGTATTATCTTATATCTTGAGTATCCCAGTCATCTTATCCTATGTCCTACATTGACCATTTCATTATCATCCTACCTTGTCTTATGTCCTAATGGTCTCACCATATTGTCATCTTGCCTTGTCTCAACATCCTAATAGTCTTATCTTATGTCTTCCATAACCTTATCTTAATCGTAGTCCCTAGTCTATTCCAAGTCCATACCTTGTCCAAGTTTCTATCCTTAATCAAAATTCACATCATCATGACCAACTCATCACCTAATCAATCATATCATCAACTCTCATTAGGATAATAGATAAGAGACTAATCACAACACATCTCTATGTTTATATTATTTTAATTAGTATTGTATCATGTCTCTTTTTTCATGGGTGCAATGAATGAGGATGATATGATGGAGCCAAAAAAGTTATAATGATGCTTTTAGGTGCCTTCGATGATGTATAGTTCATTATTTACCCATTTTATCCTTATTCACTTTGGCACAATGTTCTCTTGGTCATACTTTTATCATGGGGCATATTTCCTAGTGATATATTTACATTAGATTGCTAAGACTATGATGAAACCTATTATAATAATGATGGCTTGACAATATACAACATTCATCATTTCACCTATCCTCTCTTATGTGTCTAAATGTATAATCATCTTAGTCCCATCATCAATTCAATCATTCCAATCCACTCATCTAATATCTAATCATTCCTCCAAGCCATTTATCATCCTATCTATTTATTCATCTATCATCTCTCTCATCACCAACATCTAACATCTCATCTCACATCATTTCTCTTAGTCCTCTATCTTCATGTCTATCATTTGAGTCACATCCTCTATCTAAAAACTGACATGTCTAATATCCATCATCATCATCTTTGTCTACTCTATCTTATCATCTATCATCTAGTTTGAAGTACATTACCCTAAGGTCTTTTTAGACTATGTAGGCAATGCTTGGTCACATAACATGTCTAATGTCAACTCAACCACTCTCTCCTTTTTCCCTAACATTCATCACATCTATCTTTTCCATCACCATCTTTGCATCTTACATCAATCAAATATTTGAGATATAATATCAATCATTAATAAATCAGTTTATTGATCAATCACCATCCCTGAAATTATCTCCCTAATCTTTTCATCAATCACTCACACCTGTCGATTGAGCTTGATAAATCATAACATCCATCTTTTCTTCCATCAATCATCCATTACCACTAGTTGGTAAATTAATCCTTTAAAGTTTATGCTTTCCTCCTTTGATTGAGACATGCTCAGTGATGTAAATTTATTTTTGTCTCTCGCTATTTTGTATGTGTCCTTGCTAGCAGCATTATTACTATCAATCACATTATAGTTTATTGATTTGATGCATTACAGACTAGCACTTCCCCTTTGTATTTTGGTCACTCAATCCTATCAATTATTCTCTATCATATCCTTCATCATATTTCCTAACTTTAGATTTGAGCTACACTCATCATTAATCTTATCAAATAACTATCTTATTCTGGCCTGAAGATCTCCCTTGCATGCATCCTTTTTTGGGATATGTTGATAGCTTATGGCCTTTTGTATCAATTATTTTAGTTTAGAACTCTCCCTAAAACGTGTCCTTGCCTAAGATACATTGAAATCTTGTAATATTGTGTCTTATCCTCATCATGTTATGGTTGAATGTGTCAACCAATATGACACAGCCATTTCTAGTCCTTGTGCATAGGTATTTGTCAAGGGCATCATCACTTTGTAGCTAACTACTCAAGTCAAGTTCATTTTCTTCATCATCAATCCCACATCTAGCATCCTAACCCATTATATATTCACACATCCCACCCATCATTTATTATTTTTGAGTGGCCATCCATCTCATTTTTATCTACATATCCTCTTGAGGGGGCATCATATCCATTAACATCATTTACTAACATTTATCCATGAGTGTATTTATTATTTGAAAGACCATTACTCCTACTTTCTCCACGCAAAATGCCCTTTCAAAGAGAAGCAAATGTATCATCCCAATTTTATTTCCTTATTAGGCTTGTTAATTTTAATACTAATTTTCATCTAATAATTCACTAATTAATACCTCTTATCACTATTTCACCTAACATAACCCATTTAACCTCCTCCTAGTCAATTATCTAAATCCCCTATTCATATTTCATATCCCATCCATTATTTATTCCCTTATTATATCACCTATTAACATTTTATTTATCTAATAAATCCCTTATGCCCACTTATGAATTTAAAATTCATAAAAATATATCTACACACCTGTCCCCTGGGCTCTCCTACATGCCTAGTCTCCACCCTTCTCCTTCTCTAGAGAATTCTAAGGATTTTAAATTCCTTATAATTCACTCTTTTATATATAGATTTTTCTTCTCTATAGTATTCCATTGAATTACAAGTTCATTGGAAAATATCCCTACATTACCTATTTAAATCCATGACTCCCTCCATTCCAAACAATGAATTAAATATGCAAGAAATTCATGCTAATATAATCCATTAATCCTTCCATCAAGCTATCAATTAATCCATGAAATCTAAGTCTTAAATCAAGCCATCCATATCATGCTATCAAAATTTTGAGTCTATAAGCAAAATCTATAATCACTTAGTCTTTATCTTGTTTTGATCTTGATTTAGAGCACTTAGCTTTAGGATTGAAATGTTGGTTTTGAATGTTCATTTATCTTTGTATTTTTTATCCTATTGGCTCTATATTTTACTTGTAGATTGATGTTTTGAGTGATTTTGATAAAATTTACATATCATAATCGATTACTCAAATTTTTCATCTCACATTTGGTGACCAAAAAGGATAATTTTTTTAATTCCAAATATCATAGACAAGTGGGGTTATAATAAGATTATAAGATAAATGGCATATATTAGAAGAAGGATTAATTGACTTGTGGGGTATGAATAAGGTTAACATGATGAGGGAATGTTAGATAAATTATTTGAAGGAGATTAGTAATGTGAATTAGATTAAGTTGGTTGAGATTAGTAATTATTAAATGAAATTAGAGATGTTAGTGTCGACTAATAATAATATTAGTGACAATAAAGGAAGTGAGCAAATTTAGATGCATAAATTTTTCCCATTTTTAAAAAGGTATTCAGAGTGGACAAAGTAGGAGTAATAATCTTTTAAATAAAAAAGATACTCATGGATGAATGTTAGTAAATGGTGTTAGTGGACATGTGATGATGCTCCCTTGAGGGGACATACTTGATTGAGTGTTGCCCGAGGGATACAATGGTGTATGTTATCCTCTTTACATCCCTGTGGTGTGTCTCAGAGGATCAAAAAATACTAACAAACCCTCTCACTTTTATTTTTTAGTAGGAAACATGACGTGAAAGTGATACCCATGAAATTACCATAGTCCTAGGGGCATTATGATCATGGATTTCACCACCATGAACAAATCCACATTTTGTGTTCTGACAGAGTCTAAATAAGAGGGAGAGATATTTTTAGGCCAAATGGGAGACCCCATATAATATCCCATGATAGGAAAGATTTAACTCTCTGATTCAAGCATCATATGTCACCTTATACAGAGTTAGGCCCCACATACCTAGCGTATATTAGGGACACCCTTAGAGAGCCTATATAACCTAGAATGGGACCTTTAGCTATAATAGGTGACTTGTTGTATTCAATATCAAATCCTAAGTGACCGTTAAGTTTAAATATGGTTGAGAGGGTTTGGGATATTCTGTAATGGGTTACCAACCTATAGCCTTACCTATGAAGCCATTAGATGGTGCAATCATCACATTATACTCCTGAGTCAGTCACTAATTCTATGTTTTTGGTTTATTAATTTTTTTGTGTATTGTGGAGGCTTGTATTGTTGGCATCCTTTAAACTAAACACATAAAAAATTATCCCTACCAAGTCAAATATAGTCCCTAGATCAACCATCATCATCATCCCTTATCCTAGACTTTATCATATCTCCATCTCATTTAATTCTAGTCACCTTTTGACCTCATCACACCATAGTCATACTTTAGTATTAACCTCATCTATATTATCCTTAGGGTCCTAGTCTAAAATGGTCATTTATTTTGCCCATATCTAGACTAATCACCTTGTCCACCATTTTATCCCTTACAACCTAGTCATAATCATAGTCCAACCCATATTTACCTTATCATCCCCTTGTCAATAGTAGTCATCTCATCAAGTCTATAGTTGTATAGTAGCCTTCATTGATGTTGGCAAAAATCAATTTCCACACTAGGGTCTTGTTTTCTTCTATCTATTAAATTTTTACTCATACACAAAATCCAGTCCTATCAACCAAGTCATCTCATTCAAATTAAGAAAATCATCTTAGCCTTGAGCTAGTCTTAATCCATTAATCCCTAGTTGAAATTAGTCTCTTAGTCTAGTCTATCCCCTCATCAACTCTTAGATCTTATCATATCTCACTTTTTCAAATATAGTCTAAATCATTGAAAGACCAGCTCACAACTTAAGTTGGTCTATTTGATCTTATCTTACCCCATCGATCATCATATCACATCAAAATATCCAATTAAACATGAGATAAAACTAGAGAAATCCTTTATCTAAATTTTTTGCGCACATCTTATCTTCATCCCTCAATCTTCCATTCAATCCCTCGTACTTATCGATTCAGGTTAAAAAACCACATCATTCATACTTTTTGAAATTTTGATCCATGGATTCCAGAGCAAAGTTAGAGACCCTAATTGAGAAATGCCTTATTACCAATAGGGATGTACTCATTTCCCACCTCTTTGAGATGAGTAATCCATGTCCTATATACTTTGACCACCTAACATTACCTCCAGTCCATACCCATCCATGTCAATCTACTCCTAGCCTCCATACCACTTGAACCCATTCAAATCCTCCATCTACCAATCATATACCCAATCCTGCACTAGCAAAGGGAATCATGCCCTAGTAATACCTTCTAATACTAATCTACCCACCTGATTATGACAACAACCATCTGACCTAAAAACTAATGCTTCATCACCCAAGTCAAGAAGTGAAAAGAGGCCCTATACACCTATTCCTATATTCCTAAAATCCCTCTTCTCCCAACTTGGTACCACCGACATTATTATCTATCTACCCATAAAACATATTGATCTCACTAAGAATAAGCCCTCTTGGTATAAATCTAACCAATACTCTATATATCACCAAACCTAGGGGCATACCATTAATCAATATCATAATTTCCAAAACTATGTCCAAGACCTCATCGACCATGGTGACATTAAAATTGAGAATGAATCAAATTAATCTACACTTTAGAGTGAACAAGAAGGGGTATTCCAATATTCCATTCTTGATCATGATCAAGCCCTTCTATTTCCAAGCCAAGGTTAGGACACCAAGTTCATATTCCATGGTCCTCCTCTCTTTGACAAATCCTCCATAAAAAATAGGTATGTTTCCTATGAACCTAGTCCTCCCTTCTCTCATGAATCCTTCTTCTATGGAACTATATTTTTTGAATCCATTATCTGCCATTATCACATCAAAGACCCCATTTTGAGAGGTCACTTACAGACAAAGAATCTTCTACTAACAATATTGCATCATGTATATCAAATCTAGCATTAGAGTTGACACAAGTATTATTTGCATCAAGATGATGTTCAACACAAGTATTTTAATAAGATATTTTTTCAGAATCATCATCCTTGATTAATGTTGTGATTCATAACCATGCCTCCAATCTAGAAGTCAACCAATCACAAGGCATATCTTTTGATCCCAACCAAGATGATGAATTCATAATAGATTTATTACAAGCTTTATCTATTGAAGTTAGTCAAAGTGGATCTAATCTTATCTCATATGTATGTCTTACAAATAATCTTAGTGATCCTTTTGTTGATCTTAAGGATATTTTCTTTGATGTCAAAACTAGGTCTCTTAAGAACCCCTATGAGGACCATGCTAGCCCATCACCACTCATTGACCTCATCATAAAATCCCCCCACCTTCATCCATCATAGATCCTTTTCTTCCTATCAATGATCATTTAATCACCTCCCTCTATAAGGATGAACAAGAACATACATCATTGGACCCTTCTTCAAGTAACATAACATGTGACACAAATACAAAGGTCCAAGACCATATTCAAAAAGTCATACATCATTATCAAATCACCTTTAATCCAACAAGTCATAATGAAGAAAATTTAAATCATTGGCCTAATCAAAAGGTGTCTTACCCTAGTGAAACCCTCTTTAAAGCACTAGGGGACCATAAAATTCAAAATAATCATCATCTATCAAGTCAAAAATTAATCTCCTCTAGTGAAACCCAAAGTCAGGCACCAAGGGTAGTCGAGATATAATAAGGTCTAAAAATCAAAACAATGTCAAAATTAATATTAAGATGGTTGATAATCTTTCAAATAATCAGATTAAAGTAGAATCACACAATCCAAAAGTCTTAAACATCTTAAAATCTTTGGTCATAAGACACCAATCAACTATGGAACATCTAACATGTCCAATGGTGTGTCTAACTACTAGTCCCACTTCCCAATCAACCATCACACTTCAATATTGTGATCATATCATCCAATCAAGTCCTATAATACACCATCAAATCCAAACCATAAATCCATCCATACCTCACCTAACTATACCATGAAACATTGACTCTCTTAGGTGTGATGAAGACACCCAGTATAGATGTCTATAAGGGTCTAAATCAAAATTCAATGAAGTCCACAAATATATTAATGAATCCAATATCAACAACATGGTCCTAGAATCACCCATCTCCATAACAGGTGTTGGTTGAAGATCATGAAAGTGTTGATATTCCTGCATTTCACACCCATATCCAATAAATCAAGATGCCAAATGTTTAAAAAAACATTCATCTAATGGTGAAAATCATTATTCTGGTGCATTAGACAAGTACCATGATGAAAACCAAATTTTGGCATCATCATAAACTAGTTTATTATCTTCATTGTACCTCAACACTTGGGGG
Source organism: Torreya grandis (assembly GCA_037957365.1). Lineage (NCBI taxonomy): Eukaryota > Viridiplantae > Streptophyta > Pinopsida > Cupressales > Taxaceae > Torreya > Torreya grandis. Next base: position 517,465 of record JARHVA010004676.1, on the reverse strand, counting down.
CAAAACCCACTCCATATCTACAGTCATATCCCATGTTCTTTGACAACCCCATCCATGTCATCGTCTAAACATCTTTGTCTATCATGTCCATCTGTCCCTTATCCCTATATGGTCTATCATTCCTTCCTATCTTGACCTTTGTAAGGATGTGGAATATGTCTTGAGATTTTTTTTATAATCATCTTAGCATACCCTTAAATAGACACTCGAGAAATTAGATATTTGGTTCCTTCATGATATGGTTGTTGGCAATCCATAGCCCATTCTTCCTTGGTAATCATCCCATTTTCAATCTCACCATCATACTTTTATCATCCCATCTAACATTTAATTTTTCCTCATCTTGGTTGCTAGGCTTGATATTCCATTTGCTAGTAACCCCCTTTGTTTATTGTACATACATATTCTAAAAAAACCCAATAAATTATAAAATATACAAAATCCCAAAATCTCTAAGTTGTCTTGTCTTATGTATTGAGCATCCTAGTCATCTTATCCTATGTCCTAAATTGACCATTTCATTATCATCCTACCTTGTCCCATGTCCTAATGGTCTCATAATTTTATCATCTTACCTTGTCTCAACATCCTAGTAGTCTTGTTTTATGTCTTCTGCAACCTTATCTTAATCATAGTCCCTAGTCTATTCCAAGTCCATCCCTTGTCCGTGTTCCTATCCTTAATCGAAATTCACATCATCATGACCAAATCATCACCTAATCAATCATACCATCAGCTCTCATCAGGTAATAGACAAGACACTAATCAAAACACATATCTATATAGATTCATCATGACCAAATCATCACCTAATCAATCATACCATCAGCTCTCATCAGGTTAATAGACAAGACACGAATCAAAACACATATCTATATAGATACTTGTGTATGTTACTTGTATATTTTATGTTGTTTGACTTATTCACATGTCTTTTATCATGTATATATCTGCATATATTTGTTTGTCTATCTATCTATGTTTATATTATTTTATTAGTCTTTTAATTAATATTCCATCATGTCTCTTTTATCATGGGTGAAATGATCAAAGATGTGATGATGGAGATAAAAAAGCTATCCTAATGTTTTTAGGTGCCTTTAATGATGTAGAGTTCATTATTTTCCCATTTTATCATTATGCACATTGGCATAATGTCCTTTTGGTCATACTTATATCATGGGGCATATTTCTTAGTGATATATTTACATTAGATTACTAAGACTATGATGATACCTGTAACAACAATGATGTCTTGACAATGGACAACATTCATCATTTCACCTATCCTCTCTTATGTGTCTAAATAAATAATCATCTTAATCCCATCATCATGTTGATCATCCCAGTCCACTCCTTTAATATCTAATCATTCCTCCAAGCCATTTATCATCCTATCTATTTAGTCATCTATCATCTCTATAGTCATCAACATATAACATCTTATCTCACATCATTTCTCCTAGTCCTTTATCTTCATGTCTAGCATCTAAGTCACATCCTTTATCTAACAACTATCATGTCTAACATCCATCATCATCCTCCTCCTCTAGTTTATATTATCATCTATCATCTAGTCTAACCTACATTGCCCTAAGTTCTTTTCAGACTATGTAGGCAGTTCTTAGTCACATATCATGTCTAAGGTCAGCTCTACCACTCTCCTTTTTCCCCAACATTTATCACATCTATCTTGTCCTTCACCATATTTGCATCTTGCATCAATCAAATATTTTAGATATAATATCAATCATTAATCAATTAATCTATTGATCAATCACCATCCCTACAATCATCTCCATAATATTTTCATCAATCACTTACACCTATCGATTAGGCTTGACAAATCATAACATCTATCTTTTCTTTCATCAACCATCCATTACCACCAGTTGGTTAATTCATAATTTAAAGTATATGGTTTCCTCCTTCGATTGAGGCATGACCAAGACCATAAATTTATTTTTGTCTCTCGCTCCCTTGCATGTATTCTTGCTAGCAACATTATTACTATCAATCACATTATAGTTTATTGATTTGATGCATTGAGACTAACACATCCCCTTCATATTTTGGTCACTCAATCCTATCAATTCTTTTCTCTCCTATCTTCATCATATATCTTAACTTTAGATTTGAGATACACTCATCATTTATCTTATTTTGGCTTGAAACTCTCCCTTGCATGCATTTTTTTTGGGATATGTTGATAGCTTATGGCCTTCTTTATCCATTATTTTGGTTTACAACTCTCCCTGACACATGTCCTTGCCTAAGATACATTGAAATCTTGAAAATTTTTGTCTTATCTTCATCATGTTATGGTTGATTCCCCCTTGAGATGTGATAACAACCATGACACAGTCATTTCTAACCATTGTACATAGGTTTTTATCAGGGGCATCATCACTTTGTAGCTCACTGCTCAAGTCAAGTTCATTTTTTCATCATTAGTCCCACATCTATCATCCCATCCACTTATCTCTTCACACATCCCACCCATCATTTCTTATTTTTGAGTGGCCATCCATCTCATTTTTATCTGCATATCCCCTCGATGATCATCATATCCATTAACATCATTTACTAACATTCATCCATGAGTGTCTTTCTTATTTGAAAGACCATTACTCCTACTTTGTCCACTCTTAATGCCCTTTCAAATAGAGGTAAAATATATTCATACCAATTTGATCAAATTATTAGGATTATTAATTTCAATACTAATTCTCATCTAATTCCATCTAATAATTCACTAATTAATACCTCTTGTTACTATTCTACGTAGCATAGCCCATTTAACCTCCTCCTAGTCATTTATCTAAATCCCCTCTTCATATTTCATATCCCATATATATCCCATCCATTATTTATTCCCTTATTATATCACTTATTAAAAATTTATTTATCTAATAAATCCCCTATGCCTACTTATGAATTTAAAATTCACAAAAATATACCTACCCACCTATCCGTTAGGCTCTCCTACATGCCTAGTCTCCACCCTTCTCCTTCTCTAGAGAATTCTCTCTCTAGAAAATTCTAAGGAATTTTAAATTCCTTAGCATTAAATATTTTATCACTAGAGTTTTATTCTTTAGAGGATTCCAATGAATTACAAATTCATTGGAAAATCTCCCTCCATTGCCTATTTCCATGGTTCCCTTCATTCCAAACAATAAGTTAAATGTGCAAGAAATGCATGCTAATATAATCCATTAATCCTTCCATCAAGATATAATTAATCTATGAAATCCAAGTATTTAATCAATCCATCCATATAATGTTATCAAAATTTTGATTTTATAAGCAAAATCCATAATCACTTAGTCTTTATCTTGTTTTAATCTTGATTTAGAGCACTTAGCTTTAGGATTGAAATGTTCATTTTGAATGTTCATTTATCTTTGTATTTTTGATCCTATTGGATATATATTTTAATTTTAGATTGATGTTTTGATTTATTTTTCTATAATTTTTATATCTAAATTCCATTGCTCAAATTTACATCTCACAATCCCAACTTGTAAATGCAAGAAACTAGGAAAACAGGGTTTCTAGGCCTTGTAATTAGGCCTCGAGGCTAAGAAATTGGAATAACATTTCCTCAAGATGGAAAATAAATTTGAAACCACTTTGATAAACTCCCAAAAATCCTAATACAACTCTTAAAAAAAAATTAATGTTTTTTTGCTAATTCATTTTTTATAAGGTTTTTAATGTTCCAAAACCCTAGTTTAGGGTATTCAAATTATGTACTGGCTGAGAGCAATAAAATAATATAAATTTAAATTTTGAAATATATTTTAGAATATTTTTTTATTAGATAAGACACTTCATGCATATATCCTACTCTGTGAATTGACCTTAGTACTTAAACGATCTCAATATTGCTAAAAAGGAACTTTTCTTGACTATTATAAGCACTTTTCCTTGATGGTAATAGAATTGTACTATCTTTTCAAACCTAAAACATGAATGCATGATTTTATAAGTAAAATAAATATTATTTCAAAGACAAAATAAATTATCATACACATAATATGATCTTAAATTTAAATAATGGAACCCAAATTGGCATTTTTTCCTTGTTATAAATGCAAACATATTGCAACAACACTATAAATACACTATTTTCATAAATTCATCATTATTTTCATTATTTTCTTGAATTATTGAAATTTATTGGTCTTATATTATTTTATTCTTCTCCACATGTACTCATCCATATTTTTATCCTCTTTCCTTTGTTGAAAACTCCTAAATTATCTAACTCATAAACTTAACCGATGTCTTTACTCAAGATAAAAACCTTGGTTAAGTTTGACATAGTCACTTATGATTTAAGACATTTGAATTGTTATAAAACATGTATAATACATTAATTTACCCATCCATGAATGAAAATTAAAAAACTAAACATCAGAGATGATAGAAGTTTTAAAACACCAAAAACAAGTTAAAAATTTTAAATTTCTAGTTTTGGCAAGAAAACTAAAAACAAGCCAAAATGACCCAAAAAAAGCAAGGTGAAACATGAAAAATATTCATAGAGACAAAATATTACCCATAAAACCTATTCAATACCAAAATTTTAAAAAATAAAAAATAAAACCTAATTCTCCTTCATCAATAACTAAGAATGGATGGGTAACCTCCTAATCCCAATGTATGCCAACCATTACCTAATAAACTAATTCCATAAGTTACTCATTTATCCTAATATTGGACCCATATAACTAACCAAGGGGGATGTTTTCCAATTTTGGCATCTCCATCAAACCATATACATTAATATATCATATCCTTAGGTACATAACATTCCTTCCCTTGATATGTTTCATTCTTGAAACATAAGAAGAGACCAAAAAATGAGTGTAATTAAAATAATTACACACGTGTCTCCATGATCAATCATCTAACCAAGCATATGCTAAATTGGTAGGTGTTATCCATTCAAAATTATTATCAAATTCCATTGTGATAATCTAATTTCATTCATGATCATAATTGTACCTCCTTGGTGTCCATGCATAAAGATTCCTCCTTTGATTCCATGTTCCATATTTCATTGCACTATTTTTATTACATGCTCCATATTATGTTGTGTTACTTTGATTCCATACATTAGCATATTATTTATTATGTGGATTTCATACATAGTCATAGTGATTTCCCCATTGATTCCATGTCCCATAATTTATTGTGTTATTCTAATTCCAAAAATGATCATAATAATTCTTCTTTGGATTTTATGAATAGCCAAAGCGATTGCTCTATTGATTTCTTGTGTAGCCATACTAATTGGTGATATGACACTCCCTGACATGCCTCCCTAATTATTTCCTTTCAAGATGATGTGGGTGTCTATATGCCTCAACCTTTTCTAATATTTTTACCTTATCGACCTTTTATTCTACCTCTTCCACCTTTGCATTGGGTGGTTCCTTTGTCATCTGAGTAGATTAAGTTATTATTTTCTTGTATTATTTATTTATCTATGTCTTCATATGAATCTTCCTCATGCTCTTCTTCATCCACTTCAATCTCAACCTCATGATCTACCTTGACTGGTCTATGTTCCTTTCTAACTATGATATCATGTAAAGTAACCTTCCCTTTTTTGTACCAAAAATTCATTAAATGAATTTGAACATTAATCTTTATTGTTCCTACTATATCTAACCAAGGATATCCAAGAACCATATCCACATTATTCATATGTAAATCATAGAAATTTGAATGCAAAATGCTTCAAGTCTTTAAAAACTTGAACACTCTTACCATCTACTTAAACTTACTTGATATTGTTTGCTTGAACATGTAGATTTTGAGAAACATTGATATTGATGAAGTTATACTTGTTTCTAGGGTTTGACACAATGATTTTATTTCATTGAATGCATCTAAGAAATTGAAAAATTGTCTCTAATTTTTTTGGATCCAAATTATTTAAATCCTTATCATCTAATCCTTATTCTTCATCTTCGAGATCCTCTACCTTTCCTTTTGCACCATCTGTATCCTCATCATCATCATTATGTTCTATTTATTCTTATTCATCACCACTTGCATGTTCTTCCTCATTGCCATCATTTTCATTAGTTTCTTCCTCTTTCTTTTCATCTTCATTATCTACAATATCTTCTTCATTATCATCATCATTATTTTCATCCTCTTCTTTTTCTTTTTTATCATCTTGAGCATCTTTGTCCCATTTATCTAGAATACCTATTCCATTTCTTTCCATGAAAACTTCCATCATTTTACTCCCAACTCGTCCCACCAAAGTGTTACAAGACCCTTTAAAAAATGTGATAAATGTTTTTTTCACCAATTTTTTTGAACATTATACTTCTTAGAAAGGATCCACCATTCTCTAGCATCAATATCATCTTCCCTTGGAAATAATTGTAACTTTATGATCCATAAAAAAACTAAGGTCAATGAAAAAACCTTAAAATTTTAGTAACTCATGTGAACTAATTTAAATAGTCCAAAATTTTGATTATAGCTTCCATATATGATATCGAAACTTCAATGAAAATTTGGTATAAAAATATCAAAATTTAGGCCTATAGAGAGATTTTATAAAAAATCATAAAATCATAATAACTCACACAAAATGTATAAAAAAAATGTCAAACTTTGATTGTAACTTTCTTGTATAATGATATCGAATCATTACAAATTTCACATAAAAATTCTTAAAATTTCAGCAAATATGATGAATTTATTACAAACCCTAAAATAACAATATCTCCCCCAAAACTAATCATAAAACCTCAATTTTTTTATTGTAACTTCTTTGGAATATTCTTCCATACCATAATTTAAGTGATTCTCCATAATTAGGGTTATACCCATAATATTTGCCCAAATCAATGCTCTGATACCACTTTTTCTGAACCACACTTATAATAATTGAATTATGTAGATTATAATGTAGATCAACACATTAAAATAGATATTGGTGGGCCAAGATGCCCAAATATTTAGTATATGCAAAAATAGAATAATACCCTTATGATAGGGAAACACCGTACAATATTCATTTTGGAAGGAATAATTCCACAATTCCAATTTGAGGAGGACACCTCTAATATCCTTCTACCAAATAGAAGACTCAACACTTACCTCATTTATTGATATTATTTACAATCATCTTCATCTCCTTTATATAGACCTCTATATAACTAACAATGGATGGGTAACCTCCTAATCCAATGTAGGTCGGCCATTACCCATTGTACTAATTCCATAAGTTACTCATTTAACCTAATATATTGGACCCATATAACTAACTAAGAGGGGTGTGTGCCACATGTCAACATCTCCATCAACCCATACATTAATATATCATATACATAGGTACATAACATTCTTTTTATGATCCACACTTATAATATTTGAATTATACAGAATATAATGTAAATCAACACAATACAATAGATATTTATGGGCTAAGATGACCAAATATTTAATATATGTAGATATACAATAATTACCCTTATGGTAGGGCAACACCATACAATACTCTTTTAGGAAGGAATAACTCCAAAATTACACTTTGAGGGGGACACCTATAATATCTTTCTACCAAATATAAGACTTGACACTTACTTTCTTTATTGATCTCCTTTACAATCATCTTTATCTCCTACTAAAAATGGATGGGTAACCTCATAATCCCAATGTAGACTGACCATTTCCCAATTTATTAATTCCATAAATTACTCATTTATCCTAATAAATTGGACCCATATAAATAACTAAGGGGGTTGTGTGATACATGTCTAGATCTCCATCAACTTATATACATTAATATATCATACCTCTAGGTATATAGCATAATATGATTATATTGGGTACCCTAAAACTAATTATGACAACTTAATGTGATTTGGAGCTTGATATTACCTACTTAAGTGTCCCATTTAACCAATCATTTGATTGTTTGTGTTGGTTACCTAATTAGGGAACATAAATCCCCTAAAATATAAGTGCAAAACATAATGTGATTTTGGAATTAATATTTTCTAATTTAGTGCCCTAGTCAGCTAATCAATCAATTGGTTGCATGTGGGACATAATTAGGGCATATAGAGTCCCTTAAACAAATTTATGACAACATAGTGTGATTTGGGCTCAATATGCCCTAGTTGACTCCCCCATTCAACTAATCACTCATTTTTAAATATGTGGGTCATACTTAGTGCACATTGATGCACCTAAGCCTAATTATGATAATATAATGTGATTTGGGACTTGATATGCCCTGATTGAGTGCACGTTCAACCAAACACTTGATTGGTTGCATAGGGGACATAAGGAGTGCATATCAATCCCCTTAAACATAATTTTGACAATATAATTTGATTTGGGGCTCAATATTCCCTAATTGAGTGCCCCATTCAACTAACCACTTGATTTTTTACATGGGAGCCATACTTAGGGAAAATTTTACCCCTAAAAATAATTTTGATAACCTAATGTTATTTTAGGATTTATATGCCCTAATTCAATACCCTATTGGATTGGTTTCATGGGGGACACATTAAGGGTATATATATACCTTTAAATATAATTGTTATAACCTAATGTTTTCATTAGGGGAAATCGAGCCCCATCAATCTAATTGTGACTAGTTAAAGTTATTTAGGTCTTAATTTCCCTCATTTAGGACCTCTTTGAACCAGTTAGTTGATTAATAAAATGGAGGATGTAATTAAGGGATATGAGGTTTCCTCAACCTAATTATGACCACCTAAAGTGATTTGGGACTTATTTTTCCCTAATTGACTCCCCATTAAACCAACTAGTCAATTGGTTTAATGAGGGATGCAATTAAGTGAAATCAAGCCCCCTTGACATAATCATGACTAGATAATGTGATTTAGGGCTCCATTTTCCATAATTTAGCCCCTGATTGAACCAATTATTTAATATATTTGATAAGGGGTGACATTAGGGGCAATTTAGCACCGTTAACCTAGTTGTAACCACCCAATGTGATTTGGGGCTCAATTCACCCCAATTGAGGCCCCCATTGATTCAATCACTGAATTGGTTTGGATCGAGATCTAATTATGAAAAATTGAGCCCTATAAACCTAGTTACAATTATGTAATGTGATTTGGGGCTCAATTTTACCTAATTAAGGCCCTCATTGAACTAATTAGTCGATTGGTTCAATGGGGGATGCAATGAGGGGAAATCAATCCCTTTCAATAAAATTTTGATCATATAAAGTGATTCAGGGCTCAAATTTCCATAATTAAGTCCCCCATTGAACTAATTAATTGATCAATTCAATAGGAAATAACTCATATATAATTTGTCCATCTAATGCAATATTCCTTATACATAAATAAACAAGTTTGCATTAAGGGAAATCGAGCCCTCTGAACCTAATTTCAACCACTTAATGTGATTTGGGGATAAATTTTCTCTAATTGAGGCCCCCATTGACTCACTCATTGGTTTGGTTTAATGGTATATTTAGTTATGAAAACTAAGACCCTCAACCTAATTTTGACATGTAATGTGGTTTGGGGTTCAATTTTCCCTAATTGAGGCCCTAGTTGAACCAATTAGTTAATTAGTTCAATGGAGAATGCAATCAAGGGAAATTGAGCCCCCTCAACCTAACTCCAACCACCCTAGAGTGAGTTGGGGCTAAATTTTCCCTAATTGACTCCCCCATTAACTAATTAGTCAATTAGTTCAATGGGGAACACAATTAGGGGACAACTCATATAATCTTTCAATATCTAATGCAATCTTCCTTATAGGAAAATAAATAAGTTTGTATTAAGATAAATTGAGCCCCTTTAACCTAATTTTGACTTCTTAAAGTGCTTTAGGGTCTAAATTTCCCTAATCAAGTACTCATTAAACCAATTACTTGATTGATTCAATGTGGCTTGTAGTTGCGATAAATTGAGCTCCTTGAAACCTATTTGTGACTAGTTAAAAGGAATTGGGGCTCAATCTAACCTAATTGAATCCCCTATTGAATAAATTAACTACTTGGTTCAATGAGGGAGACAATTATGGGAAATTGAGCTCCTTGTTTTACCTTAAGTTGGTTTTAAAAACTTGATAGGATAGAAACTAGTAGAATAATTTAGATTAATAAATATGACATTCAGGGATACATTTGAATGTAAAATATTGAAACCAATTGTAATGATTTGAAAAGTGGCATATAATAACTATAATAAATGGATGAGTAATTAAATTTTCTAGTTGGATTTATAGTTATGACTCTAATATGATAGTGGAAAACAAATTAAAAAAGCTTATGCTTCTTCAAGTTTTGGGAATATGTTTCTATTTGCACAAGGTTAGTTCTATTAGCTCTAGGTTAGTATTGAATGTCTATATTAACCTAAGTGATTGGTAGTGACTTTTATGAAAATATATACCTATGAATTTACATTCACCTTCACTTGTATCTTTAATATTTGTTTGTATGATACCAAACCTTGATGATACACATAACTCTATAAATTAGCCTCCTTCACCTTGAAACCCTAGGTGTGCTTGTGAGGGGTAGAAACCTAAAAAACTAGAAAAAATGTTATGGATAGAAATAACCCCAATAAAACTCATTTTATTATTGACCTTTGCCTACATATCTAATACTATGAGGATGTAAATCAAGCCACACATAGTTTGTTGGAGAGTTTTCAATGATGTGTGATGTCATGGAGGTGTCCTAGTGTGATAATGACAAAGTGTGCAATGTGCTTGTCTTAGTGTACTTGAAGTTGGTTGGGTTGATATTACATTTTGGCATGATTAAAGATGTTTAGGGATGAGTATGGTTATTTTATCATATAATAGGGGTCCTATCAAAAGTTTTTATTTGCTTTAAGTGCTTGTGTGTATGAGTGGATTTCATCTAGTTGATCATTGTTTTCATCCAAACATTTTGGGACTAGTGGCAAAAAATATAAGTAAGTAGTTTTATGACATCATAATTACCATGTGTGAATGTGTCAAGGGGATTTGGTAATATTTTGGTGATCAAATTATTCCATAGTTATTATGCACAAAGTCTCAATCCATGCAATGAAGCACAGTCAAAGATATGTATGTGCAAAGTTAGGATCCTAGGCAGTTTGACAGTGTTTTCCCATACTTAGCCAAATTTGAATAAAGAAAGAAAGAATCAAGTAAGAAGTTTGGTGATGTCATATCTCACATGTGTGGATGTTTCAGGATAATTTGATCAAACTTTATATAGATCCATGATTGGAAGTCTTTTGTACTCTACTGCTTCTAGGCTTGATATCATGCAAATAGTGGGTCTTCTAGGAAGGTTTAAAGCTAACCCTAGATAATCTCACTTAAAATAAGTAAAAAGGATCTTGAGATATCTCAAAGGCACCATAGAGTATGGTTTATGGTATCCTAGGAGTAAATAATTATTTTTGAAATCATATACTAATATAGATTGGGTAGGATGTGTGGATGATAGGAGGAATACTAATGGTGGGGTCTTCTTCATGGGGAAATGTTAAGTTGTGGAGCTAAAAGCTTCACTGTTATGCAAATGGTGGAGGTTGTTGAGTGACAAAGTAACTAACATCGGTCAGGCCAATCGACATCGGTCATATTCAGTTACACAGTAACTAACATCAGTTAGTAGTCAGTCAGCATCGGTCAGAAAGGAACCGATGTCGGTCACCTGTGTGTGTTTCCAGAATTGGTCTAATTTTAGACAGACAGTTAGTTTGCATGTAAAGACTAATTTTAGTCTTGAGTCTACGTTTCTAATTATTGTTTGTTTTGGGATCTATTTAAGAGACCCATGGGGCTGTATTGTAATCATGACTAAGAAGGATTAGATCCTCAAGTGTAAGATCAGTTGATCTGTAGGGTGTGCAAGATCAAGAAGATCTACATAGTAAGGAAGACCAGTTAGATCTGCAAGTGTGCAAGATCAAGAAGTTCTGCTTGGTAAATAAGGTCAATTAGATCTGGAAGGTGCAAGATCAAGGAGATCTACTGTAAGGTAGGCAAAATAACCATTGAGTTGATTGTCACCGGTGGAGGGAACAACTCAGTTATTGAGTTGTGATTGTAATTGATTGAGAGAGAGAACTCTTGAGGGAGAATTATTGTACACCCAAGAGGTGTGGGAAGAGTGAGATTTCTTCATTGTATTCTGGAAGAGTGTTAATACAGGATTGTATTATTTCTCGTATCTCATATTCTTTGTTCTTTCTAAATTTTAATTACTTATTACTTCTGGTTTAATTCCATGTTTAGTTGCTTATACAAAGGTAATCAATTGTACTCTTAGATTAGAGTAGGGGATCCTAATATTGGTATCAGAGCTTGGTTCACTAACATGTGGTATCAGAGCATGTTAGTGTTTGTTGATTACAGGTCACTCACGGGGGTTTTTGTTTGAGTGGCAGTAGAGCAATGGCAGAAGAAAGTAAGCTAAGAATGGAGAAATTCAATGGAAAGAATTATCAATTATTGAGGATGCAAATAGAGGATTATCTATATCAAAAAGATTTATACTTACCATTGGGTGGGGTTTTATGTAAGCCCACATGTATGCATGATGAAGAATAGAAGGTTCTTGATAGAAAGGCTCTTGGAGCTATAAGGCTGACCCTGGTAGCTTCTGTGTTTTCCAACTTATCTCAAGCAAGGACAATGGTAGAGTTAATGGAATCTTTGGCAAATTTATATGAAAAACCCTCAGCTTCGAATAAGGTATTTCTTATGAAGCAATTATTTAATTTGCAAATGTTGGAAGGTGGATCGGTATATAGTCATCTTAGTGATTTCCATGGTTTGGTAAACCAATTAACTTCAGTCAAAATAGTTTTTGATGATGAAATTAAGGCTCTCTTAATCTTATGCTCTTTACCTGAAAGTTGGGATAGCTTGGTAATGGCAGTAAGTAATACTGTGTCTGCTTCAAATATCTTGAAAGTTGATGATGTTGTTAGTGTAATCTTGAATGAAGAAATTCACAAGAAAAGCATAGGGGAGACATCAGCTAATGCTTTAAGTGTTGAAAGCAGGGGATGGCAAAGAGAGAAGGGCAAGCAAGGGAAATCAAGGTCAAAGATAGGCAGTAGATCCGAATCCAGGTATGGCAGTATAACTTGCTGGAATTGTGAAAAGAAAGGACATGCAAAGAAAGATTGTTGGTTGAAAGAAGATCAGCATGAAGGTAATGAAGAAGCAAAAGATGCAAGTATTGTTTCACAGGATGCTCTCATATTTTCTTTGGATAGTCAGGTAGAATCATGGATTTTAGATTTTGGTGCTTATTTTCATGCAACCCCAAATAGAAAACTTTTTCATGATTATGTCCATTGAGACTTTGAAAAATTTTATTTAGGGGATGGTGAGCCTTATCAAATGGTTGGCATAGGGGAAGTGTAGCTGAAGTTGCAGACTGGCAACACATGGGTGTTGAAGGATGTCATGCATGTACCCATCCTGAAGAGGAATTTGATTTCTATAGGGAAGTTGGGTGATGAGGGTTACATAGTAACTCTCACAGCAGAATCTTGGAGAGTTTCCAAGGGTGCACTTGTATTAACAAGAGGTAAGAAAGTAGGTACACTTTATCTATCTACTTGTATTACTAATTTTCTTTCTATTTTATCTACTTCAGATGTAGATGCAAAGATGTGGCTCTGTAGGCTTGGTCACATGAGTGAGAAGGGAATGGATGTTCTTAAGTCAAAAGGTATGCTTTCAGATTTGATAGACTGAGATTTTTGTGAGCATTGTATTTTTGGGAAATAGGTGAAAGTGAGGTTTCTCACAACTGGGTCAACAAAGAAGAAGCACAGGTTGGAGCTTGTTCACACAAAGGTGTGGGGACCAGCTTAAGGAGCTTCTATTGGAGGATCACAGTATGATGTTTCTTTCATTGATGATGCTAAAAGAAAGGATTGGGTTTATTGCAGAAAGTAGAAATTTGATGTTTTTCACATATTTAAGAACTGGAAAGCCTTGGTTTTCAAAGAGAAGATGATGAACAGAGATCAGCTCAAGAGGCTGAATAATTTTTGAGCAGGGCAATGTTGATTTGGACAAGGTTATGATCCAAAATGAGCTCATGGGTAAAAATCATTACTCACAGGAAAACATAGTTATCGAGTCGGTCAAGTGAGAACTGATGTCAATTAGGCAAGAACTGATGTCGATCCAGTGGAGACTAAAGTCAGTGATGTTAGGTAGGTTCAGGTAGGAACTGACATCGATCTATTGGAGACTAAAGCCGGTGATGTCAGGCAGGTGGAAACCAATGTCAGTTAGGTAAGAACTGACGTCAGTCAGGTCAGTCATGTGGAATCGGACATCAGTCAGGTGCAGACTAAGAGATGACCGAGATCGGTCACTATTAGAATGAAATTTGGGTGAACAGTAAGCTGTCAAGGAGTCTCAAATGCCCATGACGAGGTTTGAAAGGGTAATTAAGCGTCAAATTCATTATTCCCCTTCTTTATACTACTTGTTGCTCACTGATGGTGGAAAACCAAGAAGTTTTGAAGAGGCAATGCAGGTAGAATCCAAGAAATAGTGGGAGCATGGCATGAATGAAGAAATTGATTCCTTGGAAAAGAACCAAACGTGGGATTTGGTTGAGTTGCCAGTTGGAAAGAAAGCACTGAAAGATGAATGGATTTACAAGTTAAAAAAAGGAGAGAATGGACAGGTGAGACAAAAGGCTAGGTTATATGGTCTTGAGCAAGCTCCAGGACAGTGGTATTTGAGGTTTGACAAGTTTATGACAGAGCATGGCTTTATTAAATGTTAATCTGACCATTGTGTTTATTTTACCAGATTGGATAATGGTAGTTATATTATCCTATTGCTGTATGTAGATGATATGCTTGTTACAGGTTCACACATGCAGGAAATTACTGAGCTAAAGGTAAAATTAGCTCACACATTTGCCATGAAGGATTTAGGAGTAGCAAAGAAAATCTTTGGCATGAGTATTAAGATAGACAAAAAAAATCATAGGTTGATTTTGTCTCAAGAGGATTATGTGAATAAGGCATTGGAGAGGTTCTATATGTAGGATGCAAAACCAGTAAGCACACCTATGGCTGGACACTTCAAGTTGAGCAAAGAACAGTGTCTTAAATCACATGATGAGGTTGAGTACATGAGCTAAGTTCCATATGCTTCAGCAGTTGGGAACTTGATGTATGTAATGGTATGTACTAGACCTAATATTGCCCAAGTAGTGGGAGTTGTCAGCAAGTTTATGGCCAATCTAAGAAAAGAACACTAGAAAGCAATTCAGTGGATTCTCAGATATCTGAGAGGGACCAGTAGCAAGATTTTATGCTATGCAGGGTCAAACACTTCTCTACATGGGTATGTAGATTTGGAAATAGCAGGTGACTTGGATGATAGGAGAAGCACCACAGGATATGTGTTCACTGTTGGTGGAATGGCGGTTAACTGGATTTCAGAGTTACAAAAGGTTGTTGCAGTCACAGTGGCTAGCAAGGATAAGAACCTTGTAGATATGTTAACAAAGCTAGGAAAAAAGGAGAAGTTGAATCTTCATTCAACTTTTATTGGTCTTCAAGATTGAACTTGAAGAGCGATACGAGCTAGAAACAAATTAGAGGATGTATAGGTATAGGTACAGGTGCAGCCATTTATCTCAAAGTGGGAGATTGTTAAGTTGTGGAGCTAAAAGCTTCACTATTATGCAAATGGTGGAGGTTGCTAAGTGACAAAGTAATTGACGTCAATCAGGCCAACTGACATCGATCATATTTAGACTGGCATCAGTTAGTAGTCGGTCGGCATTGGTCAGACAGAAACTGACGTCGGTCACCTGTGTGTGTTTCCAGAACTGGTCTAATTTTAGACAGACAGTTAGTTTGCATGTAAAGACTAATTTTAGTCTTGAGTCTGTGTTTCTAATTATTGTTTGTTTTGGGATCTATTTAAGAGACCCATGGGGCTGTATTGTAATCAGGACTAAGAAGGATTAGATCTTCAAGTGTAAGATCAGTTGATCTGTAGGGTGTGCAAGATTAGGAAGATCTACATGGTAAGCAAGACCAGTTAGATCTGCAAGTGTGCAAGATCAAGAAGGTATGCTTGGTAAGTAAGGTCAATTAGATCTGCAAGGTGCAAGATCAAGGAGATCTGTTGTAAGGTAGGCAAAACAACCATTGAGTTGATTGTCACCGATGGAGGGAACAACTCGGTTATTGAGTTGTGATTGTAATTGATTGAGAGAGAGAACTCTTGAGGGAGAATTACTGTACACCTAAGAGGTGTGGGAAGAGTGAGATTTATTCATTGTATTCTGGAAGAGTGTTAATACAAGATTGTATTGCTTCTCGTATCTCATATTCTTTGTTGTTTCTGAATTCTAGTTACTTATTACTTCAGGTTTAATTATGTGTTTAGTTGCTTATACAAAGGTAATCAATTATACTCTCAGAGTAGAGTAAGGGATTCTAACAAGAAATGCTTGATGTCTTGGCTAAGCAAGAAACAAGCCTTCGTGTCTCTATCAATTGTCCAAACTGAGTATATAGTAGCTACTTCTTGTTGTTTGCAAGTTATGTAAATGAAACAAACTTTGGAATATTATAAGGTAAGAAAAAATGAACCTTGTCCTATCTATTGTAACAACACTAATGTAATTAGTATCTAAAAGAATCATGTTATGCACTCAAAAACTAAGCACATTCCTATTATATATCATTTATTTAGAGAACACGTGAGTAATCAAAGTGTTTAGTTGGAGTTTGTGCATAAAAAAGAGTAGCTTGTAGATATTATGACCAAGCCATTGTCAAAAGCTACATTTGAGTATCTAAGACAAAATTTGGTTGTCATTTATTTATCTGTAAATCAATAGAAGGTCTTTGGTTAAAAAGGAACAACAAGTTCATGTCAAAGTTTTGTAAAGAACTTATAATGCAGATGCAAAGTTGGTGGTCATGGAAGTGAATTAAGAGAGAAGGCTAGTAAGCTTGTATGGTGGTTATTCATGGTGTGTGGATATATAAAGATTATTAGAAGGTGAAATTGCTCAAAAATATTAGGGAGGGTTCCTCTCAGATGTTTCTTGGTGAGTTCCATTAGATTTCAATACTTTTGTGTGTTTTTTCTTCATTGGTTATAGTGCTTCATTGAATTGAGTGTTAGCATGGAGAAAGAAGAAGTTATCAAGGAAAAAAGAGGTAGGCTCAAAGTAAGGGGGAGTTTGTAATTTATTTCTAATATGGTCCTCTCTTGTTGTTAGTCTTTTTAGGTCCTCGGGATTAGTTGGTGCCCACTTTGTCATTGTGTCAAAGGGGGAGAAAGTTCCTATAATGGGGTGCTTGAAGAGAGAGAGAAGGAAGGTGAGTTGTATATTAATATATGATGGTTGATGACATAAATGATAAAAGGGGATATTTTTGAGAGTTTTAAATGATGTCATGGTGATGTCATGGATGTGTCTTGGTGTGACAATGACAAAGTGTGCAATGTGCTTGTCCTAGTATACTTGAAGTTGGCTTGGTTGATTTTCTTTTTGGCATGCTTAGAGATGTTCAGGGATGAGTATGGTAACTTGATCATATCTAAGGGTTCATATCAAAAAAATTATATGCTTTAAGTGCTTGTGTGCATGAGTGGATTCCATCTGGTTGATCATTGTTTTCATTTGGACATTTTGGGACTAGTGGTAGAAAATCTAAGTAGGCAGTTTATCAATGTCATAATTACCATGTGTGGATGAGTCAAGGGGAGTTGGTCATATGGTTGTGATCACATTAGTCCCTAGTCACTATGTGTAAATTCTCAAGTCATGCAATGAATCACAATCAATTATATGTGTGTGTAAATTTGAGCTTCCAAGTAGTTTGACAATGTTTTCCCATAGCCAATTTTGCATAAGGCAAGAAAGAATCGAGTAAGCAAGTTGGTGATGAAATATCTCACACGTGTGGATGTTTCAGGATAATTTGATCATATGGGTTTGTTCATATTTATTCTTATTTTATATTCACAAAGTCTCAATTCATGTGATGAAGCACAATAAAAGATATGCATGTGTAAAGTTAGCATTTCCAGACAGTTATAAGCATAGTTGGCTCTATGATAAATAAATATAAGGAGGCATTTTAATGTCATTATATCTCACACATGTGACATTTTTAGGAGCATATTGATACATGGTTTGATTCTCCTATGTAAGGAGATCATATGGTTCAGATTTGAGAACATGTGAGTGAGCAAGGAAAAAGTTATGACAGTCCAAAGTTGGCCTTCCATGTAGATAACAATGGTCCCCATACTTCGTTTATTTTGTAAAAGATAAAGATCAAGACCAAATGAAGATCTAACGATGCACAAGTGATCATACAAGTTTTATCTAATGGTGTGTGTTGAGTGAGATGGTAAGAAGTGCACTTTGTTTAATGTTGAACAAAGGTAAAGGATAAGGATCTAATGGTTTGCATTTAATCATGCGATTGAGATCAATGGTGCAAGTGAATTCAAAGTGATCAACCTATTCAAAGTTTAGCATTGTTAAAGGTTAAAATCATTAAAATAATATTTATAGTGCTTTATTTATCTAAGCATCAAGGACACAAGATTATACCAGAGTGTCTGAGGTTTAACCATGACCATTGGCATTTGAATATTTGAATTTTGTAAAGGGAAAAACTAGTGCTCAGTATTTTATCCATAAATTTTAATCCAGGATGAATTCAAAGATGATATAAATATAAAACTTGAAGAGGATTCCATGGTGAATCTAATAAACCTAGTTATAAGGTCTGAATATATTTACAGTCAAATATATTAAGCTCCAAATTTGATTGTGTTCGATTGTGTTCTGCAAGTGACCCAAGAAGGATGTTCAAACGTGTTTTATTTTTGGTTGGATGTAACATGATGAATTGGCTATTGGTTCATGTTTTATACTCCATTAAGACCATATATGTGCATTTTTAAGGTTTTACCCATTGTATGCATCATGAACATAGGTTTAGAAATTGATTATGTATTCATTCATAGTGACTGTGTGTACAAAGTGTTGTTTGAGCAAATTATACTTTAACAAAATAGCATTTTGGTGACTATGATCATTTAAGGATTTCAAAGGGGTCATGTTGAATGGGTACATGCATTTTTGAGTGGTACTATGTTCTTTTTTTTCTTAGATAAGTGCTAAAGAGGTGAATGGGTCTTTAGAGGACCTAAAAGGTAACTTAGGCCTATTGAGTGAGAGTTGTGCTTAAGTGTGACCCATGTTAGATGCCTTAAGGTTGAAGGCATGTATTTTTTTAGACATGGAAATATTGTGAACTTGATAATTCATGAATTCTCTATAAATAGTGAAACCAAATGTGATGGTTTCTAGACTTGTGAGATAGACTTGTAAGAGGTGCATGTGTGAGCGAAGGAAAGGGAGAGTGTTGAGTGGATAACTTGTTGAGAATAACAAATTAAGGACTATGTGTATGACCTATGGGTTATTTTTTTAATGATAAATTATTGCTCTTGTAGTTTGAGGATATGCAAATAGTTTTGAGTGTGCATATGAGGACAGTTTGAGTGAAGAAGGAGAGAGATTGTTGCATGCCTATGTGAGAGGCCTGTATGATATAAAAAGGGAGTTTGTACAAGGGTTAGATAATCATATATCCATCATCGGGTGTTGAATACATCATTACTAAGGTGGAGGTGTTCAAAATAGGGTATAAAGGACTTGATCTTCTTTAGGGGTAGTTGTTCCTTGTGAAACATGTGTTTCACTAAAGGCTTTTGGTTAGGAGGACTTGATCAAGGTTTTTGGTCTAAAGGAATTGAATAGTCTCTTATTTTTAATATTTTATAGGACAATTATTCCATGTGTTGTAGGCTTGAGAGTGGGTTTCATTCCCCATGAAGTTTTCCCATAGAAACTGTGTTGTATGTTTAATCTTGTGTATGCATTAAATGAACGAGCTCTCTTGTTATTATTGCTTGATCAAGTTGATATATGCTGATTTATTAATAGTTTGAAAGGATTGGAATTGAAATAAAAATATCTAGGATCACTGATTGACCCCCCCCCTTAGTGATTGTACCTATATCATAGTTATCCCACCTAGTGTGATTGTACAATTGTGCTCATTTAATATATATATGTAGCTAATGAATTGGATTGATAGTTGATAACGTTTGCTTTGACTTGGAATTAATATGCTTCAGACTTGGATTTTGAATGCTCACAGTGACTAATTTATAATTTTGGAAGAATAGGGTAGATTTTTTAATATGCAGTAGTGTATATATGCCTTAAAAATAAGTGGCAAGTCCCTTATCAAGTGAGACATTAATTTGCATATATATGAGTGCAATTGGATAACTTCTCATGTCACTAATATGATATGCAGATGGGTTGATCCTGAGGGAAGGTTTGATTTTTAAAAGTAGACATCGCTAGGAGAGGGTAGGTACCATATCACTTAGGTTGGTATAAATTGGTGTTACAACCCCTTGGGGAAACCATAAACTACACTACTAATTTTTATTTTTATTTCATTAACATCAGATTGTTGTAATTATTAGGAAATATACTCAATAATGTGATCTATTATATTTGTCATTCACACAACTACAAGTCTGCTAGTATAATTTAACACATTTATTTATAACAAAATTTATTACACTTAATTTATAGCCAACCATAATATACTGTATATTTAATGCAAATAGTCATTGTTCTAAATTGGTAGAATAATATTTATATAAATTGTAGCCTACACTTAATATTGTATAAAGTAACAATAAGCACCCTTATAAAGGTACATATGAAGTACAACTCAAGTAGTAATCCAACTACAACTAAAAACCATATAAAGTACAAGTAATAAGTGCAGCCATTATTGTAAATTAGTATAAATAATGTTTATAAAATTTATAGCCTCAACTGCCTCAACATAATTGTATAAAATTGATGAAATACATAATGCATTAATTACAATAGTACATCATTGCAAATAATATCTCTAAGCATATCTCTATAGTAATTGTACTCATATATAAGGTGGGAGAAAGCATCATTTGGGCACTTTTCCTCCAACCATAGACCGATGGTCCCCCACACACCTCCCCAATGAGAGTGGCCTTTGTTAGACCCTAAATTTTGGCTAAATCTTTTGAGAGAGGCATGCAGTGCAGAAGAAGCACGGTGCAGAAGGAACATGGTGCGAAAGAGATATAGTTGCAAAAGACCATGGCATAGGAGTTCATGATGCGAGAATACCTAGATAGATAATGTGTATAATAAATAGATAACCTGAGAATGGAGAGATCGAAACACTAGTGAAAGACTTTGGGAATGTGCAGGAAGTGAGAAATGGTTAAGGAGTAATTCTCAGGGATGAAATAGACTAAATCATGCATGAATCTAGCACTGACCGATGAGAAAATAGGCACTTAGCAACAAGGATCCAACACCAAATGGGAATACAGGGGCACAAATGCTAGGTCTTTAGGGAAATAATGTAGTTGGCTTACATGACTCTTAATCAACTAAAGATCATAGGCTAGTCACTGAGACTGTGATTATTATTATGACTACTTGGTCGGGGAGAACCAAGTATAAATACTCCTAATTATATCTTTATAATGTTATTGATTATTATTGTATGTTGATTGTTATTCCATTGATGTAATCAAGGATACCATTATAATATTTTTTGTATACTCCATTTTATAGCTAAGTTGTATCCCTAAGTTATACCATGCATTTATTATGTAACTTATGAATCTATTATGAATATGATGAATAAAAATTGCATTACCCAAATATTATCATGTGGATTTTCAAAATAATGATGTTGGTCATTTTAATCATGTTTATTCATTTAACTGAACTTAGGCCCATAACTATGTTTTTTTTTATGATTAGTCATTGAATAAAATGTATGTTCGAGCATCGATATATGTTAAGAACACCTTCACATGATAAAACCCATCGAAATCGATCTTTTACTACGTGATTTAGGAGAATGCACAAGAACCCTAAGTCTTGCATGAAATGCCAGTGCACCAACTTGTTGGGTCTTAGTCACTTTATCATGCACCTAAGTAAATTTTAGACTAGACATAAAATTAACTTAACATTTTTGTACCATTGTTGGGACATGAAGCATAATGAATATTTAATTTGAACCCATTTGTGCCAAGAATATTTTGTTGCCTTAAAGGATAAGCTTATCACCACACTGATTCTCTAGTTCCCATACTAGATTTAACCATTTTGTGTTTATGTTGATGTTTTCTACATGGTTTTTGGTGCTATACTTACTCAACCTGGAGAGGGTAATTTGGATTATCCTATATACTTTTCAAGTTGAAACCTTACTTTGGCCGAAATGAACTATACCACTATAGAGTGTGAGGCATTATCTATGGTCTATGCTCTTAAAAAGTTTTGACATATATGTTGTCAACCCACTTTATTTTCTTCAAAAACCATAAGGCATTGAAATATTTGGTCACAAAACCAATTTTATATGGTAAAAATTACCAATGAATAATGTTATTTCAATAATTTTAGTTATCAGTCATGGTCAAGCTTGCAAAGGCCAATTACGGTCCAGACCATCTCTCACAAATTGATTATGGTAAACCGATACATGCTATCAAAGATGACCTACCTGACATGTAGTTGTTTCATGTCTCATGCATTCATGAGGAATTAGAGGAAATAATAGGGTTTTTGACTACCAGATGAGCTCCAATTCATTTAAGCACTCCAACCAAGAAGCAACTCACCACTTGCATTGATCCATTCTAGCTTATTAAGGAAGACCTTTATAATCTTGGCCAAGATGAGGTACTTAGATTTTGCATCATGAGAGGATATTATGCCAAAGAAGCTACCACACAAAAGGTTCTATTATCCAGTTTATGGTGGCCTACCCTTTTTAAGGATGCTAAGCTTTACGCATGCCAATGTGACATTTTATAGCACATGGGAAAGCGCAATCGACAGGATGTAATTCCACTTCATCTTATTCTATCATGAGAACCTTTTAAAATGTTGACAACTAATTTTTTTAGCCCCATCAACCCAGAAAGATGGCATACAGTTCATGCTATATTATCATTAATACTAACCATCTCACTCATTAGGCTGAAGCTACACTGACTGAGATTGTAAAGTTGTTTTTACTGCATGATCCATCTGAGAACATATTATTACCAGGTTTGGTTGTCCATTGAGTTTTACTAGTGACTGTTGTACTCAGATCCTCAATGAGACTATTTGTGTCCTATTGGCCAAATTTATGATTGTTCACCATAAGACAACACCATATCATCCCCAAGCTAATGGTATTTTTGAGGCATTCAACAAGATCTTAGGCATGCCTTCAACCAAGATATGTAATATTAGATGCACTGACTATGATGATTAGGTGTTTGTATTACTTTGGGCTTATTGGACCACCTACAAGCACCTCAATAAAAGCACACTGCTTAATCTTATGTTTGATACCAAGACAACTCTTCTAGTAGAGTTCCTCATTCCCTCTCTTTTCATTGCATGTGTTGGGCAAATAAAGGATAAGGCATCATTGAAAGCACACCTCAATGTTTTATTACAGCTAGATAAAGTTCATTTTCTTGCACATTGGATTCAAGACGTGGAAAAATAAAAACAAAAGGCATGGCATGATCACCACCTCAAGAATAATACTTTTACTCGTGGAATGCAAGTCTTAATATATGAATTCAATTTCATGCACCACTCCAAGAAGCTTTGTGTCCACTGGGATGGTGCTTTTACTATTCATAATATCCATCCCACTGGTGCATGTCACTTGAAGCATTTATACGGCCAATTTCTTCTTGGTCATTAAAATGGTAGTTAGTTACAACCGTATTTTCTAACTAAGTCTTTCTTGTTTGTACCAATAAGGCATATGCCATTTATTTAGTTTAGTATCTCTTATTTTCAATAAAGTGCTACACTAGTTATGTGCCCATTTATGGTTATATAGTCAATATTTATAATTTGATACTTATATTCTCATGGAGGATCATGAAGCACTATTAATGTGGGGTAGGGGTATTACATGTATGAAGTGCCAGGATATGGTCTATAGGGATATGCACAGAAACAAAGGCATGCAAGTGAAATTATATAAGGATAAAGGCTACACAAAATGTGGTGCATAACCATAATCTTGCTAAGGTAAAGAATGATTCTCACCTTTGGTATGAATATTCAAATTTTATTTACAGTTGTCATACACTTTGGAAAAAGTGCAAGAAGGGACATGTAATTAATACAAGGAGGTAGTGATAATGGCAAGTATGCCAACATCACATCATGGAAATATCATTGATCTCATTTATTATGTGAATTGATGGTCGAAGAGGAGAGGTAGTAAATGTGAGTTACCCCTCAAACCTATAAACATCCATACGGTTCATTTTACCTTTTACTATTATCATGATTGATAATTTACAGAGTCGAAGGAGTGAACTCGATTTATTACAAAATGAATTCAGCTCATCCAGTCAAGTGTAGAGTGATGAATTTTGATTATTTCTTTATCTTGAAGTGTGTTTTAGATAAAACAAAAAACTAGATCTAGGAGAATTGGAATGACAAGTATAAGTTCTTGAGTTGCAAGTTGTAGGGGTTAGTGTCTACCTTTAATGAGTGTTGAAATAGGAGAGTCGAGGCACTTACAATAGTAGAAACATATTCATTTGGGAACATTAGATGGTTGTGCCTCAACCTTTAGGCTCCAATAAGGGTGATGCAACCTAATAAAAAGGCCCAATGAATTGAACCACTACCTATAATTCCAAAGGAATAAAATCTAAGTATTGGTAGAGAAATGATGTTAATCAAAGAAGAAACACCTAAAGAACAAGGCATTTGCATTAGATATGAAGGATCAGGGATGGTGTTCCAATTGAAAAAGAAATCTTAAGTGTCCCCACCTCCACTTTTGCTAATTAAATAAATGCAATACCCTAAGATGGTACTATGCATCAAAAATTAGGTATCTAGCATGCCAACATGTATTGTCTTTGACTATAACCATCGATAGCCCAGGAATGAGGTAGAATTGTAAAATGATTATAGAGTCAAGAACTAGAATACCAAGAGTGAGTTGGTTTATGACTTAAATATTTTCAACATGTTGGATACTGTTGGCCTCTTCCAACTCTTTAACCTTCCCTATTTTGGAAAGCCAATAGAAGTGGTCAATTTTTTAATCTCACAACCGCATGAGGACTACATCTACATCATTGGGCACAAAATTAAAATCATGACTAAAGTATCATGGTTTTAGTGCTTAGGCATGGACCTTGAATATGATATAGAGGAAATGAAGGAGATAACGAAGATGGTTATGGCACATGAGTATCAAAAATTAGGCCATGCTATGTACATCAAAAGTCTTTAGGATCCTGCCATCTAAGTGACCATGCACATCATAATGATGAAGGTTGGAGGCAAAGATAGATGGAAGGAGGTGGACATGTCCCACCTATACATTACATACCAAGTCATTAAGAGGTTAAAGTACAATTGAGCACTATACTTTGACAATAAAATCATAGACAATGCAGAGAAAGCTCAACAAGTGCCCAACACAGGTTTCCATGGGTCACATTTTTGTTATTAATGGTGTTCAATGAAATTGATGTACCTAATTACACCTCTATATATTTGAAATGGGCATACCCACCTAAGCATAAGTCTCTTATATAATAGTACAAGGCATTCACCTGCCATGGCCTAATTACTCCATCCTATAAGCTCAAGATGAAGTCATGGTATGATGGGATGAAGGAAGTTTTTAAGAATGAGTGGCACATTTCAAAGGACTTGCCTACATAGGTTGGTGATCAACCTAAGTTTTCTATAAAACAACACTACTCCCTCACGTGCATTAGGATGGCCCCATCTAGAATTTTTTCTTGGATAAAGTTGCCTTATGTTGTTATGATGTGGTACTTTATGAACTCTTTCAACCAAATATAAGATGTGTAGCTGGTGATACTTGACACTAAATAAATTGATTTCAAGACTCACACTCTCCACTAGATGTATGGATGCCCTAAGAAGAAAATTTATAGAGAAAGGGTTGAGTTGGATAGAATTAGCATAAAGGTTCATCAAACCTTGGTTGGGGATTATATTCATACTTTATTCTATATGCTAAAGCCCAAAAAAAAATCTTTGGGAAGCATGAAGCGTGAGAGAGAGAAACTCCCTTCAACACCACTGATCGAAAGGAGGTATAAATTTTATCTGAGAATATGCCAGCACAAGCTCTCAACTAGAACCTTTGAAAAGGCAAAGCACTACCCAGACACTAGCAAAGAGGGATCCACCAGCAAGTCAAATAGAATGCTCAATGCCAACTGCATAAAAACTAATCCCTTAGAATAGGAGATATAAGAGCCTAAGGACAGTGATAGGGAGGAAATGGAAGAGCTACCAGAGGGACCTCAAAGAGATTCAAATCTGAACAAGAAGATAATGACTCTAAGAAGACACCCTCCCTGATGCGGTAAGAAAAGACCACCTTTGAGGAAACATAGATGGAGATTGAGGATTTACTTAGTGAAGAGGGGGATAGATCTAAAGTATAGGTAGGACTGAGTGGCCTTGATAATGGGAACACTTATCAAGATCAAGACATGAATATTAAGACACTCAATTGGGATTATATATAGGGGAAAGATCTAATTCATGACTCTATTATCAAAATAGACAATCCTGATGTAGCCACCAACCTATGCACTCAATACTAGAAAGGCATCCCTGACAAGATGTTTTATCTATATTCTCATCTTGCTTAGGAGGATGTATCTGACCAAACCCAATGCGAGATGTCATTTTTCTTTGACATGTATAACAAAGAATGCCACTTTGATATGCCCTTCAATAGTCTTGTATAACATTCATATGTAATGGTGCTACCCACTACTCTTTGGGTAGATCACTGTCAGCTTACCTCTATACAGACTAGTGCGATACTCTTGAAATTGGCATCTGAGGTCACACGATAAAATGTCCTTACAAATTTTAATACATAACGAGCTGAAAATAAACATGCCAAGGTGGTATAGATGTATAATAAAAAGGGCATCACATGTACCAAATTGGAAGAAGAGATGGTTGAGTTGAAATGTTAGTTAGAATTAAGAATAGCCTCCAAGATGAAAATATTAAATATATGTAAGGAAATTCTATACCAAGACCCAATGCTTGTAGATGGAGTCCCCTTATCTAGTGAGGCAATTGAAAAGTTGAACACTCTCATGGACCTCCTTTTGAAATGGTGCAAATAATAGCCTGGCCTTAGAGATGAAAAATCAGGGGTAGTAAAACATTTTAACAAAGTTATAGAGGTGTGTAAGTGTGCCTTGTAAAGAGTTGGAGACCTGATTCCCATTTTATATGGGTTTTTTGAGAAGCTATCATGACCTAGCATTATTTTGGAAGCTTGGCTTCAAGTAGAAGAACTTCAATGCCATAAATTGGCTGATACAACCCTTTTAATAAAAGACCACTCTAAGTACACAAAGGCATTTAAAGATGGATAAGATATGAAAGAGACCATAAACAATAAGAAATAAATTCTAACTTTGTGGCACTCTGAGGAGAGGTTGTTGTCTAGGTCACCACGCTTTAGGGAGTTTATAAGGATGCTTCCACATCCCTTAAATGTTTGGTTGATAAAACAAGTAAGTGTTTTGACTAACCTGAGGAAACCAACAAGCTAAAAGTGGCCATTGAAGAAATAACAATGAAGCTGCTCAACACCTTATCACATTGGGAAGGCTTCAAGAAGCAAATCAATTATTTTAGCCCTAAATTTTTGTTAGACACTGAAATAGTTACTTTTTATGGGATGAAATAATGGTGTAGTGTGGGGTGATGTTGAACCCCAAATTTTGGCTAAGTCTTTTGATAGAGATACATGGTACGGAAGGAGTATGACATGAAAGAGATATAGGTGCAAAATACCATGGCATAGGAGTTCACGGTATGAGAAGACCCAGTTGAAGAATGTGCATAATAAATAGAGAATCAGAGAATGGAGGGCTCAGAACACTTACAGAAGACATAGGGAGCACACAAGAAGCAGGAGATGATTAAGGAACGATTCTCAAGGATAAAATAAAATAAGTCACATATGAATCTAGTGCCAACCCATAAGAAGATAGGCACTTGGAAATGAGGATCCAACACCAAATAGGAATATAGGGAAATAAAGGCATGTGTCTTTAAAAAATTAACGTAGTTGGCTGCCATGACTCTTAATCCACTAAAGATCATTAGCTAGTCATTGAGAGTGTCATTATTATTGTAACTACTTGGTCAGGTAGAACCAAGTATAAATACCCCTGATTAAAGCTTTGAAATGTTGTTGATTATTAGTGTATGTTATTTTATTAATGTTTATTGTTATTCCATTGATGTAATCAAGGATATCATTGTAATATTGATGTTATACTCTAGTTTATAGCTAAGTTGTATCTCTGAGTTGCACCATGCATTTGTTATGTAACTTGTAAATTTGTTATGAATATGATGAATAGAAACTACATTACCTAAATGTTATCATGTGGATTTTGGAAATAATGGTGCTGGTCATTTTAATTGTGTTTGTTCATTTAACTAAACTTAGGCCCATAACTATATATTTCTATTTTGAGTTGGTCATTGAATAAAGAGTATGTTCAAGCACTGATATATGTTAAGTACACCTTCGCATGAAAAAAAATAAGAATAAATCCTTCATTACATGCTTTGAGTGAGCAAGCAAGAACCCAAAGTCTTGCATGAAATTCTAACACGTCAACTTGTTGGGTCTTAGTCACTTCAACACGCACCTAGGGAAAGATAGGACTAGATATAAAACTAACCCAACAACCCTTCCCTTCACAAAGGGGTAGATAAAAGTGATGTGAACATCAATAATCAATCTAGAATGATGTGTTATACATTTCCTTGCAATAATCATACAAAATCTGGACACATCCTCTATCAATATGGCATTATGCATGCATGTAATCTAGAAGGTACAAGTGGACTAACAATGTATATAGCTATATCATTACTTTGGCCAAAGTTTTTATTATTGTTACTAGCTTATTATTGAATCAAATCCATACAAACCCATACTCCCTACTACACACATCATCCTATACAACAACCAACAATGAGTACCATTGTGCAAAGACACTCCTATGATACTCGTTATCCTTTATTGTATAAAATGATGCATAATTAGACCTTTTAAAATTAAACATGCATAGGAACACTTTCCAAGCATACTATTAAATTATAGTGCATTTTATGTAGGTCTATTCAAAATTTCATTATTATAAACATCATTCATAGAAAGTACCAATCAATACAAGTAGTTCTATGATAGTTATACCTCATGCATTCATTAGATTGTACGTAAGTGACAGATCTTAAACATGTAAACACAAGCATACTAGATTTGGGCATCAATCCTTCATAATATCAAACCAATGATATCAATCCACATATCTTCTTTTGATTATTCTTAGTTAACTATCATGCAAGTTACAACAACTTCTAACTTATAAAGGAATCATGTTAAGTCTTACTGATGCAATATAAACCTCTTTCTTAGCCTCTATAATGCTTATTTGGTTATTCTTGCAACAATTTATTTAACTTTCATTACCTAGGGGGTTTCTATAAACTGCATAAGAATCTTAAAAAACATTATTATGCCTCCTCAAGGGATACTATAGGCCTTCAATAAGGTCTTTTTATGAGAGACTAAATATATAAAAACCAAACATGGGTAGACAAGATACAATCTAATATATATCTATTAATAATTCTTTTTTTTTCCTACCACTCTCATAATTCGTAAGTATTTAAATCAGCTCTTATTCTCTCACTTGTCCAGTCAAATTTAAAAAATTCATTCACTATATAATAATAAGTAATAAGCAAGAATTGGCTAATTCATTACTTTTCATTTAATATGACCATTTCCATCACCCTTATCATATTTAATTGGAAACTATCTTATTCACAAATCTTCTTATTAACTAATTTTTATTGACATCTATTCCCTTTAGGTTTGGAAATCAAATGAAGAAAAGACTATCATATTAACACATGATTTCAGCTATGAGTTATTTAATACCAAGGTGATGATGATTAAGACGTAAATTAATAAATCAAAATGCACAAGCACCAAATTATGGAAAGCCTATAGGTTATTATAAAAGAGGTACAACCAAGTGCATACAAATTGGAATGGTACTTACAGCGGTATATATGCAATTGAAATGTTACTAACAACCATATGTACGCAATTGAAATTTTACAATACAACCATATGTATGCAATTGAAATGTTACAACTGTATGTATGCCATTGAAAATTTACTCACAACCATATGTATGCAATTGAAATGTTACTCACTATTGTATGTATGCAATTGAAATGTTACTTACAGCCATATGACTCTTATAGTGCATTTATTTATGTTATAATCTTGTTGAAATCATGTCTCAATGCTAACACTAATTGTCTTCCTAGTCCTTTCATACAATATCTTAAATATAGCTAATATTTTTTTATCTCACAAGCTCGTAAATTTAGTTACAAGATTTAGTTAATGTTTAATAGTGGGAGTGGCCACCTTTTAGGCTTGTAGATGGATATTTTCAGCCACTTACAAGTCTAAAATTTGACCTGGTAATGCCTCTTTATGGTACCATTTTGTTCCTAAAAAAACAACTCATTTTTGTAACTATTAAGCCAACATTTTATGCCTTTATAACCTTCCATATGAAGGGATTTTGTAGGGAATATAGTTAGGCGAATGAACCATTATTTTGGCTATGGGTAAGGGTGAACCCTTACCCATAAGCCCATAATGCGGGTTCAAAACAAACATGTAAAACAAATATAATAAAGGGGATAAACATATATTTAAAACAACCTATTAAAATAAACCCCAAGCTTTACATATCGCTATTTTTTTATAGAAAAAAATCAAAATATTGATCAAGATTTACAAATTTGGAACCCCAAGAAAATATCTCGACCATTATTCCCTATTTTTCGCTAAAAGAGGTTTTTCCACTTCCTCACTAATAAGTTTTTAGATTAAATCCACACTCAAAAAAATTGTTTTCCTTGTTTGAAAGGAAACCCAAATCAAAATAATACATTACTTACCTATTATAACAAGTAGGTGTCATGATTCTTCTCTAGTTGCACCCTTGCTTCATATTTCTGCCAAATTATTGTGTATGAGCTGAAAGTATTCTCCCCTTTTTATTTTCCATCTTCCTGTTAACCCCCATTACTACCTTATGACCCATTTTAATCCATTGGTAGGTCACTATTTCCATGCATGCCACAAATCAGGCCATGGGCTATCTTTGTTCTACCTAAGAGAGAAAATGTGTAAGGTTTGTCATTGGTCACCTCCCAATTCACCTCCATTCATTTTTCCAAAAATAATGTTGTTTAAGCAAATTCTAACCCTAATCATTCCATTTTCATTTTCCAATATCAACAATATTTTAGTCATTCTATTTTTTACATAGTCCATTTTACCTTTTCAACCCTAACAATGTTTTAATCATTTCATATGCTATGTAAAGGTAAGTATTTTTATCCCATGCAATTTTTTGTTAACTAAAAATTTTAATTTTTTTATGTGTGATAAGATATCCTAAGGGATTAATAATTATCTCTTAGGGCCCAAGGTTTTAAGAAGGATTTTTCTTATCTAATATGAGTTCATACAATGAATTCTAAAACAAGGCATGCAACCCACCATATCGAGCAAGAAGTATTATGTAGGTTTTGCTAGATGCAAGATGATCAGACACTCAATAAATCAACACAATAAATACACTCAACAACTAACTTATGTATTCACGAAGATTAGTAATATTAATAATGTAAGCATGCTTGAATATGACTAGATAATGTCATACTAGGAAAACTAAGCATCAAACAATAATCATAGTGAGTGTGTGACTGTTCTAGATTTCCTCCTTTTTACTCACAACTATCACCATTTGCCACCTTATTCCCTATAATGATTTACCACCTAAATTTATTGCAGGGACATGTTATCCTACACCCACCTCATCATAAAAGAGGTGGTTAGTCCAAGTCATGTAAAGAAGAGATAACTGAAATAAATATAAGTAAACATATCAAATGAATTATCATTAAATACTATTGCATAAATCAGATATATGTACATGTATGCAAAGCCCATATCATCATATATGTTAAATTAGAAATGGAATAAAAACAAGCAAATAGAATATTCTTGATCACACTTATCAACTAGCTAAATTAATAAGTCTAATATCTATTTAAACTATTACTTGATTGTACAGAGCAAAACGAGATGTAACAATTAGCAATACTGATCTAGTTTGATGTTACCAACTTGTGTACAAAAAAACTAAACTGAAGGTCTGAAGATGTTTATGAAAGATAGTAAATAGGATTAAAATAGAAAGTGAGGTTCATGTTAGTGTGTATCTACATAATGGAATAATCAAACTCATAAGTTAGCATATAGGTGTGATAGAATGGTGGGTTAGGACCATATTTGTGCACATAAATCATGCATGGTAAGTGTATCAAGTTTTTTATTTTCAAACCTAATTGTGACTACTTAAAGTGATTCGGGACTCATTTTGTCCTAATTAAGTCACCCATTGAACCAATTAGCCAATTGGTTTGGTAAGGATTGCAATCAGGGGAAATCAAACCCCCTCAATCTAATTACAACCACTTAAAGTGATTTCAGGCTAAATTTTCCCCAAATGAGGTCTCCATTAAACCAATTAGTCAATTGGATTAATGGGGGATATAATTAGGGAAAATCAAGTCTCATCAACCTAATTGTGGCCACGTAAAGTGATTTGGGGATAAATTTTCCCTAATTGACTCCCTATTTGACCTAATTAGTCAATTGGTTCAATGGCAGATAACTCATATAATCTTTGTCTATCTTATGCAATATTCCTTATAATGAAATAAATAAATTTGCATTATGGGAAGTAGAGCCTCCTCACCTAATTGCAACCACCTAATGTGATTTAGGACTCAATTTTTCAAATTTGGGGCCCTTATTTATTCAATCACTTGATTGGTTCAATGGGGGATACAATTAGGGGAAATCAAGCCCCCTCAACCTAATTATGACCACATAATGTGATTTGGGAATCAATTTTTCCTTATTGAGCCCCCATTGAACTAAGTACTCCATTAAATCAATGGGGTTTGCATTTAGGAGAAATCAAACCCCATCAACGTAATTGGGACCACTTGAAGTGGTTTGGGGCACAATTTACACTAAGTGACTTCCCCCTTTGAACCAATTAGTTGATTGGTTCAATGCCCCTAATTTGAAAGGAATGAGACTTTTTTAGAAGTACCTAATTATAAGCAAATATTTTAATATTGAAAATTATGAAACATATGAATGGTAGGTGAATTCTAAGGAAAACTATAGAATTTACTATAATACATGTATATAGTGAAAAATTTAACAGCTTTATAGACATTTTATAGGAAAATTTCGTAAACATTTTTCAAAAATCTATTCATTGGAAAACTTAAACTTCAAGAAATTTGTCAAAAAATATCTAATTGGCAAAAAAATAACCCCTAAAAAATACCTAGGTTCAATGTGGGATGTAATTGGGAGATAATGCATATAATTATTATGCATTTAATGCAGTTTCCCTTATACTAAAATAAACAAGTTTGAAACAGGGTAAATCAAACCCCCTCAAACTAATTGTGTGTTACATCCTGATTTCTCATCAGGCAAACTTGCTAGATTATTCATGGATATCTATAGTTGACAAATTTAAATTTGACTATTTTTAATTCAACTGTGAGATATATGTTTTTATGGGGAAGTAGGATATTGCTTAGGTTACATGATCACACTGTTATGAGTTCGTTGTAAGTAAATATTTACTTTATGATTGTGTTGATTTGTCATTTCAACTATATTTTATGATGTATGTATATCATAGTTATTATGATTTAACTACCTGATTTGTTGTGAGATTGACACAGAAGAATCTATCCCTTAGAGTGTGACGAAATGAGAGCATCATCAGAGAGGGTGACGTAGATGGTGACATCAGGGGATGATAGAGAATTTACAAGAACCTTGCACATATCGCATAAATAATTCATGTTAGATGCATAATCTGAATGGTTAGTATAGTGTATTTAATGTTGTTATATTTAGATTTGCTTGCACATGGTTAGTATAATTTAATGGTTAATTAGGACTCATTTTGTGTGGTTGTGTGCTAGTCATATTTATAACCATTAATATTCTTGCAATTTATATAGTTAAAATAAAATTGAATTTATTAGTTAATGGATTTATCAGTAAATCGTATTAATGTTATTAACTAGTAAATATAATTTAAAAATGTATTAAACAAAAAAAATTTGAAAAAAAAGAAAAAAAAAAGGGGGAAAATAAAAATAAAGAACAATATAAAAACAAAAACAAAAAGAGGAAATATATTTAATAATGAAAAAAATAGATAAAAACAAAAATCTTTAAAGCAAAAGGAAAGGGGCTACACCTATTCATATAGGGAGCAAATTAAGAAAATGAGAGAGGTTCTTGGAATAAATAAATGAAGAGCAGAAAGAGAGCAAAAGATAAGTGTAGCGTAGAAGGAAGGAGACGTATTGGAGGAAAAGGCAGTCAATAAGCTCAGACAACTGAGAAAAGATAATCTGAATATTAGGTAGGCATTTTAGCCATAATGAAGAACAATAATTTCTATGTAGAAATCTGTTATTAGTAAATTAAATTTGGCCTGGAGTGTTGTTATGAGCATTTTTGTTAAACTATGAAAACATTAATTTTTATTATTCTATACAAACATCGAACCCCTCCCAAATTATATAATTTTAACAGAGCTGTAAAATGAAAATACAAGTGGTATATAGAGGTGTAACATGGATAGATGGACTACATTTTAAGTAAAATAAAAAAATACATGACAAAATATAGTAAAAAAATGTATACATAGTGATGGCCACTCATCCAATAATTATTTTTATAGCGATTATTATACCTAAGATATATAATCTACCTAGAAATACTCTTGTTATAAGCAGCGATTTGATTATTTCCACCATAAAATATAGGCTAGATTATTTCAACTGTAGCGATTACGAATACTCTTGATATAACCAGTGATTTAGTATAACCGATAATTTGTTACAACAACCTTATAATCTATGCAACGATTCATTTATAAGAAAGGCAATGACTTAGGTATTCATATATAAAAGCCAATGTGCAGGTGTAAGTCAAGAAAATTTGTGCAGGTGGGAGTAATTAATATACAACAATCCATATGTACCTAGCCATAGATATTTATTTCCTTTCCTATGGGAATTTAATTTAAGGTAGAAAAAAATAATATAAACAATATATAAAGCGACTTAACTATGTTTATGTAATGTAAGATGTCGTGGAAATGATATAAATGAGAAACATTATATACAATGATTTAACATCTAATAATCCTTAAAGGTGGATGCCACACATAAATGAGATTTGTATACAAGGATTTTGTTAGGATAGCAGAATTTTAATCCTCTAAAACCTTGAATTTTCATATTTAGCATGTTATGCTATGCTTTCTTTTATATTTATAGGAAATTACAGTACCATGAATGTGATTTATAATGTTTTATCTATGAAAGGTAATCATTTTAGTATAGAAAATATCTGAGTTTTTAAATTGTATTGACTGGATCAATTACTTCCCAAGAGTTGGTATCTTTGGTCTGTCTGTAAGTGAATCATGGAGGAAAATCTACTCCCAAGTTATTGTTGTTTTGGATTTATACAAGCAAACGTTGCCAACTTCTATCAATTTAATTGACTTTAGACTTATGCTGGTGGGAGTCCTAGAATCACACCAAATTTAATAAGCACGCCAAATTTGACTTTTGAAATTTCCTAATTTTTATATTTTTATCTATTTTGAGATTGTAAGCGACTCAATTCACCCCCATGTGTGTATGGAATATAAGTGGGTATAATTTTATGTTCCATTATACCTTTTTAATAGATTAAAAATACATAATGGGCAAATATATTGTGATCATATGAATATTAAAGCAAGTAGATATATAACGTTTTAGTTAAAAACATCAATTAATACATGATTAGGAGTTATCCCAAAATGTGTAAGTTATGATGGAAAGACTATAATTATAACTTGACTGAATCCTAAAAATAGTGTTTACTATGGTATAAGGAGTATAATTAACTCAATGTAGTCTTTTATTATCTTGTGATACCACATATGCTTGGGATCACTTATTATGATACTTAAATGAAGGGATGTGATCCTCTAACTATGGTTCCACAGGTGATTATAAACCACATAAATTTATATAAAAATTTATGTATGGCATATGTATAAATGTTAATGTAGAGAATCTTGTTCTTGTGTTTGACACAGATTGTTAACAAGAATCATATTACTGAGTTATGAGATAATTGACACCTTGAACCATAATTATATGTATATTATTAAACATATTTACAGGGAACATTGCTATTTGAAGGACATATGAGTGTTGGTGAGTATAAAATATAAGAATTTGGTAATGGAAATTGAGATTTGAGAAACTAAGTCAAATAAAGTTCTAGGCCCCTAACCTAGCATTTAAGATAGATGCATAGTTATAACTCAAAATGGGTCTTCACTATCTTGGGATAAGCTATGTGATTCGAGATCCTTAGAATTATAATGACTATAGGGAGCTCTTGATTAAAAGTATAAATGAATAGTGGTTCAGTATTTGCATAGCATTGGAATAACTACTTGTGATGCATAATATAAAGGTGTTTATACATAGGGATTGTACTTATAATTTAATAGATGGTTTGAGTAAGTCATTCAGTTTTTAATAAATCAGAAACTATAACCTTTTGGAACAGTCTCCTAGAAATAAAATGGGTTGTTTAAATGATTGTCATAATAGGTTTATGAGTCCTTTGCAAATGATTGATTGACTGTTAGTTATATGTATTCAGTATTGAATACTTGGTGCAGTACATATTATGAGAAAGATAATATGTATAAATTATTGGTTATATTTAGCATATAATGGTGCATCATGATGCATGCTTATAAGTTATATTTCTCTGAATGCTAGTATGCAGTTTAAACTTAAAGTATACTCAGGGGATATAATTCCATACTTTTATTATTATTATTATTATTATTATTATTATTATTATTATTATTATTATGTATGTGGGTCATTGAATTTTTAAAATGTTAAGTTTAGTTATGTGTATTTATGTAATTGTGAACTATGATAGTATGAGATATCATAGAATACTATAATATAAATATATGTTATACTCGGATGGTACATACTGTAATTGTTATGCCTAAACTCACATCTACATTTGACTGATTTATTGTATGCATATTGGTTATTATGATGATTAGCATGTTGTGATAATTAATAGGACTTTGCGTATGCATGCATATAACCTTGAAAGTTTAGCAATTGTATATTATGATATTTCGTGGGAACTGTGACTTGCTTCGTTATATCTAGTTACTTGAATAGAAGCTTATGTTTACATGTATTTAAGACTACTCTATATGACTGATTATGAAAAACTAGCAGTTATGTTTTAGATTACTAGACTATGATAATATGGGTTATCATAGGGTGTAATATGTTGGAAACTAGTTGGGTAGTGAAAATATACAGTTAAATATATCATTACTAGGGTGGTATAAATTGTAGTCATTACTAGGGTGGTATCCCCCCTCCCCTCCCCAGATAGTTATATAGGTCACCATAGTTACATAGTTGTAGTCGCGCCTACACCTAATGACTTAAGCCATTTTTCCCATTTACTCACTGACCCATTATGCAAAAGGTACATCATTCAGCACTACATTGACCACTCATGATGTATGACACACTCTCTATATATATTAGATTAGATTTAGATAGAGTTTAGTTTAGTTTAGTTTAGTTTATATAGAGGGGGGAAGGGACAAACAGGTGTCGGGGCCCCATTTCTATATATATGGGTATGGAGTGGAGTTGGATAGATTTAGTTGATGGGCCATATAACTAACTAAACTCTATATGGGAGTTTAAAGTTTAGATTTTAGAGTTAGTTATAGTTTAGTTAGTTTATTTTAATTATGTTTTAGATTACTAGACTATGGTAATATGGGTTATTATAGGGTGTAGTATGTTGAAAATTAGTTGGGTATTGAAAATCTACAGTTAAATATGTAATTGTCTAGGTGGTATAAATTTTAATCATTATTTTTTGTATAGGATAGAAAATAATGTAAAATTTATTCATACATTTGATAAAATAAATGTATGCTTTGTTACTCTTATGTTTAGCATGTAGTATGTTGTGTTTGTAAGTAGGATGTAAATTAAATGAATCTTGTGGTTGAATTATATTTGACCAATCTGCATTACTATTTTGGAATAAGGAGTGAGATGGACTTCATTGACTTATTAGTATCACAATGACAGATGAAAATAGTCCGATCAAGTTGTGTGTAAGAATTTGATTGATCTATAGATCATTATTATTTATTATTCATAAAATTTTGGGTCAAAGTTGTTTAGTGAGACATTGTCATTTCATGAACATTATTTACATGTTTGTGGGATATTTTGCAATAGAACGATTTTCTATGATACACTACATGTTTAGTTTAAAAATTATACAGCACATGGATATTTGTTTGTTTCTCTAGATTCTTGCGTCATCACTATCTACTCATCCATGAAGGGAGAGCTATTTCATGATGGAATTAGTGTGGGGGATCATTGGTCTATGGTTGGTGTGGAAAAGTGATCAGATGATGCTCTCCCTCCCTACAATAGTACTACATATCGGGATGACACTTGAGATTGCCACAGATACTTGAGTTTGAGAACTATGCTCCGGGGGAGTCATGTATCTATATGTACATTGGATTGTATTGTACTTATAATTGAATATTTTAATGAAGAGTTCTAATTACTTATTAATGTACTTTGACAATGATGGTCGTAGACTTGTTTCAATTTTAACTGAGTTAATGTGATTACTTTCTATATCCATATTATGACATGTACTCTCATGATATCAGAGATTGGTGATATGTGATGTATTATGCTTGTTGCTATTATCACAACTTGAGTATTTCTTATGGTCTCTATAGATTTCTATGGTGTAATCTATTTTTGGTATATGTATTTAATTTTTTTTTTTTAAATCCATGTATTTCTACTTAACCCCAGTGGGGTTATTATATTGTGACTAATTAAAGTGATTTAGGGCTCAAATTTCCATAAGGATCTATTGAACTAATTACGCCATTGGCTCAATGGGGAACATAATTAGGGGAAATTGAGCCCCCTAAACCTAATTACAATTAGTTAAAGTGATTTGGTGCTCAACTTTCCCTAAGTTACTACTCCATTGAACAAAATAGTTAATCGGTTTAACTGGGGATACAATTAGGGGAAATCAAGCCCCCACAACCTAATTATGACTACATAAAGTGATTTGCAGATCAATTTTCTTAATTGAGTCCCCTATAAAAACCAATTACTCGGTTGGTTTAATTGGGCATGCAATTAAGGGAAATTGAGCCTGCTTAACCTAATTGTGACTACCTAATGTGATTTGGGGCTCAATTATCCATCATTCAAGCCCCCCATTGAATGAATCACTCAATTGATTTAATGGGGGATGTAATTAGTGGAAATCAATCCCCTAAACCTAATTGCAACTACATAAATTGATTTGGGGGTCAATTTTCCCTAATTAAGGCTTCCATTGTTTCAGTCACTCAATTGGTTCAATGGAGACCTAATTAGGAGATGTCAAACCCTCTTAACCTAATTGCAACCACGTAATATGATTTGAGGCTCAATTTTTACTAATGAAGCTCCCCATTGAACCAATCAGTTGATTGATTCAATGCGAAAAATAATTTAAGAAAATTGAACCCCTCAACCTAATTATGAGCACCTAAAGTGATTTAGGGCTCAGTTTTCCCTTATTGACTCTCCCTTTGAGCCAATTAGTTGATTGGTTCAATGGAGGACAACTCATATAATATTTTCTTGTCTAATGCAATCTTCCTTATATGGAAAAAAACAAGTTTGCATTAGGGAAATTGAGCCCCCTCAACCTAGTTATGATTACTTAAAGTGATTTGGGGCTCAATTTGCCCTAAGTTTTGGGCAGTTAGATAAAATACTCAA
Organism: Torreya grandis; assembly: GCA_037957365.1. NCBI lineage: Eukaryota > Viridiplantae > Streptophyta > Pinopsida > Cupressales > Taxaceae > Torreya > Torreya grandis. The sequence goes on along the minus strand of JARHVA010004676.1, from coordinate 477,111 downwards.
TTAGTTCAATGGGGGATGTAATCAGGGGATATCAATCGCTCTTAAACTAATTGCGACCACCTAAAGCTATTTGAGGCTATGTGTTTCCTATTTAATTTCCCCATTGAACCAATTAGTCAAATGGTTCAATATGGGAGAAACTCATTTAATTTTTTTCCATCTAATATAATTTTTCCTATACAAATATAAAGAAGTTTGCATTAGGGGAAATCAAGCCCCCTCAACCTTATTGTGCCTACTTAAAGTGATTTTCAACTAAATTTGCTCTAATTGAGGACCCATTGAACCAATTACTAGATTGGTCAACGGAGAACAAAAATAGGGAAAATCAAGCCCTCTCAATCTATTTATGACTACCTAAAGTACGTTGGGCTAAGTTTGCCCTAATGTACTCCCCCATTGAACCAATTAGTCGATTGGTTGGATGAGAAAATAAATTAGGGAAAATTGATCCCTCCACCACCAAATTACATCTAGTTAAATTGATTTGGATCTCAAATTTTTCTAATTGAACCAATTAGTAAATAGGGAGCACAATTAATGGAAATTAAGCCCCTTCAACTTAATTGTAACTAGCTAAAGTGATTTAGAGATTAAATTGACTTAATTGAGTCCCTCATTGAACCAATTCCTCAATTGGTTAGATGGAGGTATACATAAGGGAAATTTGATTATTATTTTTATTCCATTGGATTACATATTTAATTGATTTTGTTAATTCCTGACTCAAATTGAGGCTATAAATAATGTTTACATTTGTTTTAAAGTTCATTTTTAATATGAAGGTACATATTTAGATTAGAGAGCTTTTTATTTTAAATTTAGTTTATATAAATATTGTGTTCTTTGTTTTAGGGGACGTTTTATTTTAAGATATAAATTTATTTATTTATTTTGGCTTGAAATAGTACATTATTTTCTCATATTTAAGTAGAATAATTTTTCATACTTTAAAAGTATATGTTAAAACAATATTTCTTATTATTTATGGTAATTTTTTCACTTTATATTGGTAACATCTCACCTTAATAATTCCTTATCAAAAATGACATAGATGTATCTTCTTCCTACCTTCCTCCATTCCTAAAATCCATTCTATTTTCGATAACAACCGACATTCAACAAGAACATACTTTCTAACCACATAGATATTGATTTTATATAAAACATCCTATTTCTCCAAGAATTGAAATTCAAAAATATATTTTTAAGAAATCCTTAAAAAAAAAAAATGTAAACTCATTTCTGTGATTACTTACAATGTCTAACTTATCCCCTAATTGACCCATTTGACCATAGCGTTTGTATGCTTATAGAACTCTCTTAGGTGGCCCTTTTCAACTTAGTTACTCCATCACAACAAGGTGATAATTTCAATTCAATTTAAATATATGGAAACATAAAGTTAATGTAGACAATTTAGGAAGTGCAACATAATGGAAACACTAGTGGGTAACATTTGGGGCAACGTAGGGATTTTACCCCCATCAAGCATTAAAGAAGTGATGATGATGATGATGATGATGATGATGATGATGATGATGATGATGATGATGATGATGATGATGATGATGATGATGAAATTTGGGTGTGACTGTTGAAATTTTTTTAGGCTGTGATTTGTGAGTCTGATTGTCAATTTGAGTGAATGATTTGGAGATTTTGAATAACAAATGTGGGTGTGAGTGTTTGAAATTTTTCGAGCTATGGTTTGTGAGTCTGAGTTTTTGACTTTAAGATCTTTTGGGCTAGGGTTTGTGAATTTTTTATTAGATTTTTATTTTATGTGTGGAGTAGAGGTTGATTAACAAAAACCGTACAGTAGAAAAATGGAAAAGACAAATTTAGAGTGGGGGAATGACTCCGAGGATGGATGAAATAAGTGGAATACACCAATTAAACTATAGCAGGGACGAGACAATCTTAAAAAATCTTAGTTTTTATTTAATTCCATAAATTATATATATAAATAATATTAAGTGTTTACAAAAATTAGGGGAATTTTAAAAACTTACATAAAAATATAGATATTTCAAAAAAATAGGGCAAAATCAACAAATTTAAAGAAATTTTAAAATTTTATGGAAATTTCAACAAATGTAGGGAAAATTATAAAAACTATGAAATATTTAATAAATTTATTTACAATTACACAAAATATAGAAATTAAAGGAGAATTCTGAAAAGTATGTGAAATTATTGAAAAGTAAAAAAATAGGAAAATTTTAGCAAATTTAGGAAACATTAAAAAATTATAGTAAATTAGGGAATTTTAGGGGGAATTCAAAAAATATATAAAATTTAAGACAAATTTAGCAAATTTAAAGATTTTTTTTTAAATTATGGCAAATTACATTTTAGGGTGACTTTGAAAAATTAGATTAAATTAAAAAAATTTAACAAATTTATGAAAACTTCCAAAATTTAGGATAGACTTGACATTTTAAGAGGAATTTGAAAAATTATATATATATATATATATATATATATATATATATATATATATATATATATTAAGGGAAATTTCCAAAAAATTATGACAACTTTGAAAAAATAGGTTAAATTTTAAAATTCCCACCATTATAATTAATGCAAGAGTGTGTCATCCTTGTTTGCTTGCTTGCTTCGTGCACATCTAAGGTTTAGGTATTGAAGGTTGTGTTTGCACTTTGTTTCTTAGTCACAAATGGGGTATACTTCACAAGTTACAACCCTTTTTTTAGGTTTTTGAAATGAAAGTGGACATGCATAAGTTCAAATCTAGAAACAACATACTCTCCCAATTAACCTCACACACACAACGAGATTTGATCTTGGGTGGAGCTAGAAACAACCAAGCTACTTTACCAACTCACCCACATCTCATTGGCAATTTTTTTAACTTTTTAATAGTATGTAAATCTTTTTAAATCCTTTAATTTTTGTTTTTATTTAATTAGTAAAATTTTTAGTTGTTTGATAAATTGGTTAGCCGACTTAAGGGTTAGCTTGGATTTATTAAAAAATTTAAAATCAACATATGATGAGATCAAAAATTATTGGGAGGTAAATTTTGTTTTGTGACTTAAACATCTTTTCTTTATTTAGAAAAAATGTTATATATTTTTAAATTATACATCTCAATTTTTTAAAATGTTGTACTAACCAAGTTTGTAATGTCTTTCATTACAAAGATCATCATTGGAAGAGATGTATTGAACATTGAGACAATTTTGACCTTCCAAGGCAACCAAGGTAGCGAAAACTAGCCGTAGGCACTTGACTTTTGCAGGGGAAAAGCTGACCTATCCCAAAGATATTTTGGGCTTAGAATATGTATATAGTCTAATAGTGGTTTGTGTTTTAAGAGATTTTTAACAGTTATTTCATTGTGTTTTATATAGAGGAAATGCTTCTGGGGGAAATGTTTTTCATTGTGTCTGTTCCTCTAGTAGTTTCAACTACGACAACCAACTTCAAGTGATGTATAATGTTATTATTATCATATTTAATTTATTATTTCTTTGTTACATATTTAATTTATGTTTACATTCAAATTACTTTAAAAGTCACAATTAAACTATTCTCATTTTTATGCATGACTCTGCAATTTAGATTAGCATTATAATTATATAATTATACATATAATAATTGTAAATGTACAATATAAGAATATTATTTTATAATTATAAAATAATATTCTTATATTGTACATTTACAATTATTATATGTATAATTATATAATTATACATATAATAATTGTAAATGTACAATATAAGAATATTATTTTATAATTAATAATATTAAATAGTTTTAGTTGAATGAAAACTAGTATATTTTTTATATAATTTATACAATTAAATTTGGATTTAAATCAAATTTAAAGTCGGTGATGTGTCACACTTAAAGTCAAATTCAATGTCATAAGTAATGTCATAATCAACGTTGCGCTTAAAGTTGGAATGAATGTCACACCTAAAGTCAACTTAAAGTCAAATGTAGTGTCACATTTAAAGTTAGATCTAGTGTTGCGCTTAAAGTCGAACGTACTGTCACACTTGAGCAATAAATTTAAAGTCACATATATGGACACTTTTTAAGTCACCAGGAAATGTTGGCAAAGTTGTGAATGATGACTTTGTCAATGTTATCTTAAAGTAAAAAAATGTCACTACAATGTCACCTGAGTGACATTTTTTTCCGACTTTAGGCCATCTTTAAGTTGATGTTGTATTTGTATAGTTTAAAGTCGGTAGTAGAGACAACCTAAAGATGCTTATCCAAAATTAAATCACACTCTAGGCATGATATTTGACCATCTTTAGGTTGATGTTGTATTTGTGTATTTTAAATTCAAAGATAGCCTAAAGACACGTCCAAATTTAAATTTAACATTAGGGATGAAACTTTTATGTTTGGTGACTTAAAAGGAGATTTTAATCATGACTTAAAACAATAAAAATGTTGTAGTGGTAGGTTGAAACCTTTTTACAAGAACAAGAGAAGGTTGTGGTTTTTGGTTAAATTATAAGCAGAAGCAAGTTTTGATTACTACAAAGAGGGCCAAGGCAATCTCAAATGTGGATTTTGTTGCATATGATCTTCTCTTAAGTTCCTTTAAGATTAGAATCCAAAGTACAAGTAAAATTTGATATCTTGTGAGAATATTTAGGTCGGACTTTCACATATGCGATTGCCCATGGTCTTTGAGGGGAAACACTTGCAAGCATGTTTTGTCGGTGTTGCAAGTGAGTAAGAGAAATGTGGCTAGTTTAGCTCAACAACCACAAATGGTAGAAGGTAATGCAAGTTCTTTTCTTTTGGATGTGGCTAATGTGAAGGAATGTTCGTCTTAGTCTAAGATGCATGTCCAGTTCAAGGTGGAGGGCTCAACATGAATCTTGCAAATGAAATCACACTTGATTGCAACATTCATGATAGGGTTGAAAATTATGACCATTCTCACTCCTTGCAAGTGCTTAAGGAGTCAACAAACTTCTTAAAGTCCTTATTTGACATGTAGCGGAGAACCAAGGAGCAACTTCATGATTTTGGAATTTGTGTCTAGAACTTTAAGAGAGATCTCTAAGAATCAAATGCATTGTCATTTGATTTCATTTTATATCCTAGTGTTGATGAAACCATTCTTGTTTGAAGGTCACCATGGTTCAATGTAAGCAAAGAACGTGTTCATGGTGCATGACACAATTTGACGATTGTAATTTTTTTATATAATGCAAGGAAATACTATAAGAGCTTCACATTCACTAATAAAAATCATGCAAAGAGAAAATAAAAGTACAAACCCATGCAATCTAACAAAGCAATCATAGATGAATGTCATGCTATCATGCAAAACATGGGTTAGCATGAATGTTAAAACACAGTATGTTTTACAACCATTGAAATTATTTTTTCTTTGCAAAAATTGAATTTCCACCCTTTTTTAAAAATGCAAACCTCACATCATCCACCACATAGTCTTCGATGTCGATTGTCTTTCACAGTGTTAGTGGAAATCGAAGGTATGTATGTGCGATTATTTTTGTTTTTTAATTATTTATCATGTTTGGTAGGGAACTTAAAATCATTTATAATGCTTGCACTTCCAATACTTATGTTTTTTTTGCCATGTTTGTGACTATAGATGCTATAAACCTCCATGGGGGTTGACTATACATAAATAAATAGCTAATTCCATCACAATTGAATAACAACCATAGCTGGACTTGTTAGAAATATTATAGCTTGATGGATGATTGTCATTTCCCTGTGGAAAACCAAGTGGAGTGATGCATTAAAGAAGATTCTTGAATTGCTTCATCTGTATGTGTTGGCACACCTCCCAGCTGACCCTACTCATGGTGCGTTAGCAGCAAATGCTTTATTGCTCACGATGTTTCGGTATTGTATGTCTCTTAAATTTTCATAGTACATTGAATTTGCACATAGTAAGACATTTCATAAAAATAAGCAAGAGGCGTGGAATGGAAAGATCACTTTAAGATTTGCACTGCGAAGGAATAATAAAAAACATCGGGCAGATCGCAGAGCCATGATATTTTTCACATTTTAATGTAACATTTTGGATAAACCATTTGATATATGACAGGGTACCTTGGTAGTTTCATCTTTAATGAAATTATATTGGATTATTTTACATGTACAAGCTATAAGAAAATTTGAAAACACCAATCATTGTATTGCTTTTGGCTTGAATCATTTGACATGTACGAGCAATATGAATTCGAATGATTAGGCCAATGCATGGTCAATTTATTAAAAAACTCCTCTTGTTTAATATTAGGGAACCAATAATTTAAGCTGTGTGTATCCTTGTTAATGAAAATGATTCTGAACACACTGTAATTTGGTATTGGATTGCAGGTCTTTGTTCATGGTTATGGTTTCGTGTTCAACTTGATATTTATCTTACCAAGATGAAATCGAACAAAATACACTACTGGAAGTGTACCTAACGACAGAACAGCCTATTGTAATATTTTTTCCATGATTTACTCATTAGAGCAATCAAAGCAATGGATCAAGTAGAACAATTCAAAGTCTATCGTTTATTTATCAAGACGTTCGTGGTGCTGGCTCTGTGGACATTGAATTTTTACATTTTGTATGGTTGTTATGTTACGCTTTAAGGCAGGATTTACTGGTACAATATTAATTCTTTTTAGGCTAAAAAATTGAAGGCAGAGAATAAGGATCTAGCTCGAAGTTTAGAATAGATAAATGTCAAAATGACAAATTTGTAAGCTTTGTTGAAAGACAGACTTAATTTTGAAATAAGTAAAGCTTTGAGGTGAAAACTCGTGCATTTTACCCATGTGCAGATGGCCGGAAGAAAGTTAGCAATGCAAAGAATAAGCTATTGAAGGTAGCAGAAGAATCTGAAAGCTTTAGTGGTGTGCATGAAAGAAAATATGAAGAAAAACAATAGAGGTCTCTTGGGATGATTGAACAAGAAAGGTATTATAAAAAGCATAAACAAAGATTGCGATCTTTGCCTGTGACAAACGAATCAATACCAAAAACTTATTTGGATGGTTCCATATTCGTTCGCAAGCACAGGTTATATTGTGAAGAGACGAATCATATTCTGCCGGTGGATGCAAGCTAACTGTTCTGTAAGGCACACGAAAGATGCAAGCTAAAACCAGGAGTGCGTAGTTTTCCCCAGCAAGATGTTTCAGAAACAAAGAGCAGTCAACCTGAAGACTTTCCCATTGTGGTTGATAAGAACGTCTCTGAAACACTTAAGTTCAATCAAAAAGAAGTCATTCGCTTGCTGAAAAAACATAATTTCTGACAATGGAAATGAAATAGCAAATTCAATCAAACCGCACAGTTCTTTATGCCATTCGCTTGCTGAAGAATCAAGTAAAGAGATATCAGACTGTGTCTGGAAAAATTGATGACTTGCGCAGGAGAATGTTGAGTTTTTCATCTGCTTTTGTAGTTATTATTGTCCTTCCTTGAACACTGCACTTACAAATTGCACTAGAGCCTTCCAATTGGCAGATTTTATGGAAAAAACTTCCATACCTAAACATGAATATTTCCGTGTCACATAGGTTCATGTTTTGACTTTGCAATAGAATTAATGGACAAAATTAGCGGCAGTAGACACAGGAACATGTTGCAGCAGAATTAATTCTTATGGAAACTTTCCAGTTTCAACATTATGTGGTTCCAATGGAAAAAACGACAATCATAGATTCCACATAACTCGTGTTCTTTTTAGTTTGAACAATGGCCTTGCTATTCCTACTAAGTTCCATATGAGGCAGTCAACTGTGATTATTAAAAGTAATTTGAAGGAGATGCAAAGAAATTTAGAAATCAAGCTGACTAGAATCATTGGTAACCTTGAGGGGCATTAGCACGGGATGGAATACTGCATGCAAGGCATTAGTGCTCTCTCTCACATTCTTTACCTGAATAATGGTAGGCTGAAAAAAAACAATTGTAGTATTGTTTGCATTTTTATTTCACTAGAAAAGCTCAATTTATCTTCATCATCAGCGTTTTTTTAATTTTCATAATGGTGGCCACAGAAATCCTACATTCTACACTTTAGGAAACCCACATTGGAGTTTATTAGCAACTATTTTAACTCTGAATATCAATAGAGTTCACACAATTCCTATAAACCACGAAGAATGCTGATATTTCTTTCAGCCATGCCATGAAGTTCATGCATGTCCACAAAACAATTCTCATGATTTTCCTGGTGAGAATTCCACTTGGTATAGAAACTCCTTGTGGTGGCCATGTCTTCATTAGAGAGCTGTTGCAGGTCCTTTCCCCAACTACTTTAGGTATCAAAAAATCAAACTCAAAGTACCAAAAAATGAAACTTAGTTGCAATTACACTCATTATGAACCTTTGCTCATTTTGGAGGATTTTTCAGGTTTGTGGTTGCCTTTACCAAACATGATTCTTCCTACTAGAGCTTGACGTAAAATCATGCTGACCAACACCTTCAATAGTAGTATTATGTAGAGAAGGAGAAGCTCCAGTCTGCATGTACGTATTCTCAACAAATTTTAGGCCCACAAGTATTGTTTCGAGAATGATAACCATAGTCACGAGCATGATAGCTAAGGAAAAGAGCAGAATGAATGAGAAACCAACATGGAGTACGAGCATGCTTCTTGTAACAATAGAATCCCTTAAGTTAGTACTTTCTATGATGATACAAAACTTATACTTATGGGAAACTATGTGAGTGCGATCAGAACATTGCAACATCAAATAATTGGCATAAGAATAATTTAGAAAGGAGCACCCATGTAGCACAACCCAGCTGATTTGTATGTGATCTCCTGATGCTTAAGGTTTTGCGTTTCCTAGAAGAAGGGTTTAAAAATTAAGACCACACCGCAAAAAGTACATGCAGTTTTATATTTATACTACTTAAGGGTTTGACCTCATATTAAATCCATGAGTACTGATCAGGACAAATTTCTATCTTGAAATAAAAACCAATCCATCATAAGTTAGAAAATCAACCAATTTTAACTACACTATTCACTGAAAACAACAATGATCCTCATAGCAAATAACCAGTTTTAATGACATTCTGCGAAAGGTATATGCAGTTTTGTATTTATAATACTTAAGGGTTTGATTTCATATTAAATCCATAAGTACTGATCAGGACAAATTTCTATCTTGAAATAATTACCAATCCATCATAAGTTAGAAAATCAACCAGTTTTAACTACACTATTCACTGAAAACAACAATGATCCTCATAGCAAATAAACTAGTTTTAATGACATAATCAGTGAAAACAACAATGATCCAACCAGCTAGATGACTTTGCATTTGGGAGACTTTCATCTTTAAAATTAATAGGTAAAAACAAGGTACAAGGAAACCCTTTTTCAAAGAGAATCATAATTATATATACATGCAACCATGCCAATAAGTATTTTCCTCTATAAATGTTTGGAAATGTCCACAAAACTAACTTCCAATTTACATATTAATATTTTGACATTTATCTTATCAATACAACAATAACACAACTAAAGATTCTTTTACATTTGTCTGATTATTTTCATCGACAGTTTCCTCAGCAGTCTGACAAGGTTCCCTTTATGTACATTGATTTCCAATAATCTTTTTTGCACTCCTCAACACCCAACATGGCAGTGAGCTTACAAAATTGATTTTCAGCCATCTTGTTACTTGTTCCATGTAATGGCAAGAAGTAATTTTTCATCATTACAAGACGATGGATTTCAAGATCCATTTCCGGGCTCTTCTCTGTCAAATCTGCAAGCTTCATCTCCAGGGCATGTGTTACACATATCAACCTTTTCTTTTCTCTTTCGCATAATTTAGCCTTCTTTTCTAGTACTTTAACATGCATGACCTGGCATCCTAATTTCAAATGAATTCAACATATCCGAGGTCATTTCTATCATATATGCTATATCTCCAAAATTGACTGTTACAACCAATTACAAATTCAATTCCTATGTAATCACAAAAATTGCACACATAGCACTATCCAGGATGCAATAGTATGATGTACGTGAATTCTTGTGGACCCATCATATATGGAAAAACTCAAGTCTCATAAAGTTGTCCAATTATGATACACATTACATACATCTCAAAGGCATAGAGTTTCATGTTTCCGTCAATGAATAAAACACGAGAAGATATGAATGGAAAAGACAGGTTTAAACCTTGTGGATGCATCCAATTGACATCAATTATCCTAGAATGACGCAACCTTCACATTCACCACTATGGAAAACTTGGGTGGTGGATGCATCCAATTGACATCAATTATCCTAAAATGACGCAACCTTCACATTCACCACTATGGAAAACTTGGGTGTTAAAAGTCAAACAGTCTTACTTCTAGATGTTCCGTTATGTCATTAAGAAAACAGAGACAAAATATTTGCACCATTGTGTCACAATACCTACAAATTTTCACAAAGATCGCAAGGCCTAGATCAAATCTGCATTCACAAAAATTCTGAGCTCTAACAATGCAGCAGTCAACAAGCACTACTAAGCAATTTGGTCTTTATATCGATGGGCAAGCTGAAAAAATTGTGAAAATCTGTAAGGACATGAAGTCTGTGTTTTGAAAATTGTTCCTCATGTCCCTCTGTAATAAAAATTGAAGTCTCAAAAGTTAAGCTTATCAATGAACTTCCCAAAATTTGACCAATGTCTCAGAGGTTATTTACTATTTTTTAAATTAACTAACAATCATCCAAATCAATGTGACTCCAGATAAATTCAATGACTCAAAATGCTTCTAAAGGATGGCTGCATATATCTTCAAGAGATTGGATGAATTAGAAATGGAAACCAAATGATTTTGGGCAATAGACTGAAAAGTCTGGAACATTGACAGAATTTATGCAAAAACATAAACAATGAGCTCTAATTGCAAATATGAAAAGCTGTACAATTAAATGCTCTAACTTTGAACAAATTCCACCTAGACAAAGAGAGTGACAACATAGTAGCAAAAATCGTTTGGGGAAAAAATCGGTTTTTCAAGAGTGTAAGTGTTTATCAAAAAATCGTGATTAATTGGGAAAAAATCAGGAAAAAGTTGAAAAAACGTGATTAGGCAATGCAATGTAAAATGCAAACAGCTTGCCTGCTGAAAACACCCCCGGACAAACAGCTCCTACACTCCTCTGTGTTCGCAAAAATACAATTCTTTTTGACACCCCAAAGCACTATTTCCTCACCGGCCCACTTAGGATCATCATACATAGGGAAGCCCGCTACAATTATGAAAACACTGCAGATGAAAATAAACTTGATATTGATTTGATCAAAGGGATCACAATCTGATATGGCATGAGTGCTTGCCACAATCAATGGACAATAAAGGTAATTGATTGTTGGAAGAATTGTCTGCACTCATAAAAATCATGAAACTGCAGCATAAAACCGAGCCAATAAGACCATTATTATTTGATGAAGCTTTCCTTAGTAGCTGAATGTTTCATACTCAAAGTTTTTTAGACTAATTCTGCTCTCCAAATCCTAGACAATTTTTGAAAACATTGTTTGCCATCCATTTTACAGAGCCTCCTAATAATATGCCTTTCCTGCAAATTAGACTGCATCTTCAAGACGTGGTCTATTTTACTTTGCCTCCTTTCACTGACTCCCTCATTTTTTCAGGAGATATTGGAGAGAGTTTTCCAGTATACTAATGCCCGCACTTATGTGGTGAAGCGAAAGGGATATTATGTTTTTGCACTCTGTGGAGGTTGATTTTTTGTAGCTCCCAGAATTTCACAGCCCCAATCACACCACACTGACTGAATTCACAAAATTAAATCAATTTGTCGCCAGTATGCTCAGTCCTATGGTGAAGAGGGGCCTGAACAAACCATTAAAAACAGAACATAAGATGCACAATAAAAAATACCAACCATGAAATTTATATAATGGAAATTATAGAATAATTTGAAATATTTAATTTAACTCGGATGTCACATCAACCTCCTCCTTGTCATCGAAAAAATATTGTGGCAGATCCTCAGGGGGGGTCCTTATTTTCCCACACTCAAAAATTATGTCAGCAATCTAAACAGCTACATGTGAAGAAGTAGGAGACCTAAAACTTGAAGTGTCGTTGAATCCACACAGCCAGAGTAAGACCTTTATTCTGATTATAAATACTGCTTGCTAATTTTTTGAGCAGAAGCTATATGTTGTTTGAAAGTATTCAAACATGGCCAAGGATGGAAAAGAAAGTCTTATGGCAGGCTCAAAATGTACAAAACTATATAACATAATCTGAAGTGAAAATCCCAACACTGAGTCAAGTTGAAAAATTTAGGACTCTGTTCAAGACATTGAGAGGACTGAGACCTCAAGGGTAGAATGCAGATAAACATATTCTTGCTGAAGAAGTTCTCACTTCTACGTTTATTCTCATCCTGATTTGTGAGGAGGTCCTCCTAAATGTATCCTTCGGTATGTCTTATTCCAAAACAAGAGAGCAAATCACTTTAAAAAATGACATGCAAAGGGAATTAAGCAATTAAAAACATAAAACATTCTGAAGTACCTTCAGATTACTAACCAACAGAGGAGGAGATAAAAATTGGTTGCAACTTACCAAAATATAAGTTGTGGACATTGGTGAATTGATTCTTGGAGAGGACCTGGTGGATGTACCCTCCAATATGTCATATTCCAAAACAAGGGAAAATCAGTTTCAATTATTGACATGCAAAAGGAATTAAGAATATATGAAAAGTTATCATTCTAATGCATCTTGAGATGACTGTAACTTACCAACACCTGTGGCACATGGCCGTAAAAAATGTCCACAGATTGTGAAGGTAGCTTCTAAATCTAAAAGCTCATCACTATAAACTCTTAAAGCATTCTCAGTTTTGTTATGATTTCGAGGCATCTTTGCTGCAATCACAAATAATATAAAACATACCCAAAATAAAATTTCTTCTTCATATCATCTAACATACCACAAATGAAATAATGCAACAAATAAAGTAAATTAGGCAGTAAGCACAAAAAGTATTGAAAAGCACTATTTTTTCAAAAACAATTATGGCAAGATATAATTTCTACACTTGCAAATTCTTCAATATGCATATATCATCAACTACAGAATATTAGCCATAAAAACACACGTTTCCGCTTACATATAGTCATCGCACCATTCAAAACAAATAAGACTCAACTCAGAGACAAGTTAAAGCTAGAAGAGCTTCAATTAACATCAATAGATCCAACTACATCTATTGATTTAACAAACAACATTAACCAACAGCAACAAGCACAAAACAGAGTTTAAAAACTGTGTTTACTGAAATAGCTTAAATTAACATCAATAGATCCAACTATATCTATTAATTTAACAAACAATATTAACCAATAACATCAAGCACACAACATTGTTTAAAAACACAGTGTTTTCTATAATAGCTTAAAATAATATGAATAGATCCAACTATATCTCAGGCACATCAACTAGAATTGCTTTAATTAACATCCATAGATTCAACTATATCTAATTGTTTTACAAAAAACATTAACCAACAACAGCGAGCACATAACAGTGTTGAAAAACACACTGTTTTCTAAAATAGCTTAAATTAACATCAATAGATCCAACCATATCTACTGATCTCACCAAAAACATTAATCCACAATAGTAAGCACGTAACAGTATTGAAAAACATACTGTGCTTTCTAAAACTATGGCATACTTTTCATTCCATTCTCAATAAATCAGCATATCTATTATAATCATAGTTACCCGAGACTCCAGGACAGCGGGATGGGGTTCCCGGGACGGCAAAAGTTTTCCAAAATTTTGGGGACAGTGAGGGAACGACTAAATAAAGTAATATAAAAAAAAAATTGAATATACAAATAAAATAAAAAAATAACATAAAGAGACTAAAATGAAATGAAATTCAAAATCTTAAATGCAAAGTTAAACATTGGGATTGATTAATGAATATCATTAATAATTAAATTTTAAATTTTAATCAAGGAATAAAGGACCAAAATCGTTAATGATAGAGAAATTAGAATCTTCAATCGAGACACATCAACAATATTACAATTTACAATAAGAAAAGTACATGATCTAATGATAGACTATAGTAAAATTAGATACATGCATAGTTAAGTGAGGATGCGCTCCCCCGCTTTTGATCAGTACGGGAAATCCTGGACACTTTTGGGACTTAAGGACAGTAACTATGATCTTAAGTTTTAACAATAATGGCAAGATTCATTCCTAGTAAAATGACAGTGCTGAAAACCAGAGCTTGAATCTTAAATTTAATCGACATTTTTCAAAGAATGAATTATCAAAGAATACTGCACGAGAGAGAGATTCCAGGTCTAAAGGAGAATATTAGTACTTATTAAAGGCATCAGATATCTGGATGAATTTTCGCAAAGGAGATCATAGTATCATATAGAGATGGATAGTCAAACAGAATGGTTAACTAAGGTATTAGAAGATATGATAAGAGCATGTGAGGCAGTTTGCTTCCTTTCACAGAGTTCAGATATAAGAACAGTAATCGTTCTGCTATTGGTGTTTCCCATTTAATGCTATGCTTTGATCCTCTTCTGTCCATGGACTTGGATGAAACAAAAGGCATTCTCTCCTACTGCCTATTAATAGCAATGAACAGATAATATCAGATCTATTACAGGACCATTTTATGAGTCATTAATTACAGTCACTTGGTCCTAAGGCTAGTAACTTGTTAAAAGGCCTTTTGGACCCTATGTTATGCTCTTGGTGTGTTCATGAGTTTAGTGGTTGTAGCAGCTGTTTTATTTGTAATCAATGCATCTTATATTACAGTTTACACCAAGCATAAAAGTTACATCAGTTGAACATCAGAATTATGCATAAAATCTCATTATATGAAAGCTAAAAAGGCAAGCATTTGAGTCTTTGACCCAAGGGAAAAAGAATATATATCCTTCCTGATTAATCGGTATATCAATGAGTTCCAATTTATTTATTTATTTATTCTTTAAGATTTATAGAGGACGTCCAGTCCGTCCCCAGGACTCCCTCAACAGTCTTGGGGGCATCCTGGACATCCCAGACGTCCTGCAGATATTCTAAAACCCCAGACCGTTTCAGAAACGTGAAGGGGAGTTTCCTCAGCGTCCCGAAGTCCCGGAAGCATCCAAGACGCCCTGTACTTGGAAAAACGAGGGGGGGCACATCCACGGGTATTACTGATTATAATCAACTCAACAAACAAAAAATCCATTAACAAATCAAAAATTATGCTATTCCTTTTAGATCTCAACTATATGAACAGCCAATTTTCTTCATTCCAATATTCATCTCAAATTTCAATACACCTTCATCAGACAAACAAAAATTTAATCAGCCTATGAAACATTTAGTGAACACACATGAAAGTAGCATCATTCAATCAAAGTTTGACAAAAATAGGATATTTTTCTCCACAATTCACACATGGTTTATTATCAATTAGTGGATGCATGGCTTAACAAGTCAACACTACATTTATGTGATGCTGGACCCATCTGATCATCCCAGTTGTCATCATTACATATACCATTTTCATCATACCATCACAAACACTCGTACTCATGCTCTATGAGCCTTCTCACACATTCTCGTTCAGCATCCAACCATTCATAACAATCAATGGATGGTTCATTTGTGTCATCATTTTATTCAATGGCTTTCCCTTTATTTTTTTCGGTCAGGAGAGTTTCAATAGCATATTCAATTGTTTTTCCCTTACCTTTATCCTCTTTTGTTTTTTCCACTTCTTCCATCAAGAGAGCTAATTTTGAAATTGTGCACCAGCAAAGCAGCTGATTGTGAAGGTCTCAAAGCTGAGTTCATCAAATATGATATGGATTCCCTTGCCTTCCACCTTGCCATGCTCTTTAATAAGATGGTGTATTTAGGTCTCCCTCAGTCATGGTCCCATCACATTATTCACCTATTCATAAATTTGGAGATCTCTCTATCCCTGGTAACTATAGGACCATTATGATAGGGCATACATTTGCTAAACCCTATGCCACAATGTACATGCAGTTGTCCAAGTACCTAGAAAGGAATAATCTTAGACCTAGAGGTAGGCTGGCTTCAGAAAGGAATATCGACCACATTTTCACACTTCGAGCTATTATTGAAGAAGCTCGTCACGTGTCTTCCAAAGTCTTTTGTTGTTTTGTTGACTTCAAGAAAGTCTTTGACTCGGTTCCAAGACACCTGCTTTTCAAAAAGTTGAGAAATAGAAATAGAAATCATATTAATGTCCACAAATGACCAAAAGTAGGTCAATGGGACTGAAGCATACAACCATTAGCAATAGAAAGTTCTAGGAAGAGAGAATCCTATAGGTGAATCAAAGAAATAAAATACAAAGAAAAATAGAGAAGCGTGTCACACACACGAGTGGCAAAGAAACCAATACAAATAGTAATGAGGGGCAAACAAAATCCCCAAGGGCATGTGCCAATGAAGACTGGAGGCAAATCTCATCGAATGTCTCAATTTGTGCCTAAAGTAGAGGAGTCATCTGAGCCATTATCGATCACTGTGAGAGATTTGATAATGTCGTGCGTTGAATATACAAGGTCTCTAAAGACCTAGGTTGGGGGATTCTAGGAGGAAGCAAGACACTTCCTCTAGAATCTCCCCTACTATCCAAGGCCGATGTAACTCCCATAGTAAAGAAGAAGCTTGTAACATTAGTTTGCCCATGTGGTCTGGGGGCAGCTAGCAAGTAGTATATCCATGTTGTTGGAGAAGGGCAAAGCCACACCAACGAGGCATGGCAGAGCCACGATGCAAATAGATAGCAAATTGGAGATCTGAGTAGTTTGAGTGGTGATGCACTGAGAGAAGTGTCGCCTAATTGATCTATCAGTGTTGATGTGTGATGTATCGGTGTCCAAAGGACACTTAGTGTTGCCAATCAACTGAATGGGCTGAAAGAAAGAGGTGAATGGTTGTAGGGCTTTGCGCTACAAAGTGACACCCTGCGAAGATAAAGAGCCAGGCACCGTCGGTCTGTATATCTGAAAAAAGTAGCTAGAGTGTTGTTTGAGTCTCTATAGAGGCAATGATATCTTCCCCATATCTCATGATAAATGGGGCCTTTGAAAAATGAAGTGGTCCTCGATTTCCAACTCCTAGAGGGAGCAAAGACGACATATCTGATCCTGATGGAGAATGTGATGGTTTATTTCAACCCATAACTGGTGGGAACAAACTCTCATTTGGCCAAGGGGAAACCTCAAGCCATGAGACCAATGGCACTGGAGATAATAAAGGCTACGAACAATACCGTCCATCACTTGTAAGAAATGATTGGCATAGAAAGCAAGCTTGGGACTGAGTGGCTCATGAGGAGAGATCTAGATGGTTTGGATATACTGTTTGTAGATCTCCTCTCTGGCAGCCCTAGTGATGACGTCCTTAGTGGGAAGGAGCCCAGGAGGGGTGTCTAAGGAATACATGAAGGGGGGTAGCCTTTCAATAGAGATGCCAATAGAAAGGAGGACTAGCCCAATCTCAAAGTACCAATAGTGTCGATGTCTGGTGGGGACTAGTGAATCAATCCTCTCTGAAGAGCAAAGTGCTAAGTAGGGCTATCTCTCATGACCAAAAGTTAAATCCCCCAAGGCTCTAATTTTGTGGATGTAGAAAGTAAAACTAAAGATAGTCTCAAGGCGTAGCGAGTGAGCGACAAATTCAACTTGAATGATGCACTGAGGAACTATCTGTTTGCAACAAATCATGCGTTGAAACTTGAGAGTTTGGACCCTCTCAATATGGGCACAGTCAACAACCCCCAGACTAGGTTTCCAAACCTCTGAACCATAAAAAACTATAGGTTTGATGATAGAATCAAACAAGCGTAACTTGGAAGGGATGTCCTAGAAGTGGATATGGAAACATTGACGTTCCAAAACAGAGAGGCATACGCCTTGCAAAGGCATGGTTGAGTAGCTAACTTCAAGTTAAAGCATGGACCGAAAAAATGGACCCCCAAATAAGTGCACACTAATGTGATCTCAAGAAGTTCCCCTCTGAAGAAAAACTAGAATCTAGAGAGCACTTAGAGGTATTGAAGATCATGACCTTAGTTTTACTAAGGTTGAACACGTTGTCTGATTTCACATAAGCAAGCAAGGGCGTCAAATTGTCATTGTAAGCCCTTTGTAGTGTGTAAGAGGAGGACTAAGCCCTATGAAGAGTGTGAGAGGACAACATCATCGACAAAAACTAGGATGGCTATAAGCACCTCATGCAGAAGACAACTATCATCCATGTTATTGAAGAAACCCCTCTAACTCATCAAAGTATATATGCTAAAAAGGGTTAGTGAGAAAGGACATCCCGTGAGAGGTATGAAGCTGCCCAATGACCATTTCATAAAGCCTCCAAGCTGCGATAATCATAGAATCTAGGATGCCAAAATCTCTCAACTTTTGGAAAAACAAGTGCCTCAGAACCAAGTCAAAGGCTTTCTTGAAGTCAACAAAACAACAAAAGACTTTGGAAGACCTATGACAAGCTTCTTCAATGATAGCCATGAGAGTAAAGATGTGGTCAACAGTTTGGTAGTCCCTTCTAAAGCCAGCCTACCCATGAGCTCTGATATTATTCCTTTCCAAGTATTCTGACAACTGCATGTCTAACATTGTGGCATAAAGTTTGGCAAATGTATGCCCAATCATAATGGTCTTGTAGTTGCCAGGGATAGAGGGATCCCCTGACTTATGAATAGGGTGGATGATGTGTTGAGACCAAGATTGAGGGAATCTTGAAGACAAAACACCTAATTAAAAAGTGTGGCAAGGGGAAAGGCAAGGGAATCTACACCATATTTGATGAACTCAGCGTTGAGACCTTCACAATTAGTTGCTTTGCTAGTGCATAATTTCAGAATAGCTCCCTTGATAGAGGAAGTAGAGAAAATAGAGAAGGGTGGTGGAGTGGGGGCAATGGCAATAGGATGAGCTAGAACATCATAGAGGGAGCTGGCATAAGAGACCCACGCTTTGGGTGTGATGTCGGAAATGGCGGTTTTTCTTGGGAGAAGAGTATGAATCAAGGGCAGCATTCCAAAGGGTTTAATGTAAAAACTCATACATGGAATCAATGGTGGAAGAGGGAGGGAGTCAAAGCAGACATAAGGAGGGGGAGATGGGTAGCATAATCAATGGTGCAATCATCATCAAAATGGATTGTGGTGTGACAAGTGTTGGGCGCTGTGTGGGCGAGGGGGAAGTTGGGAGAGGGAATGGTTAGAACCAGTATGGAGGGTGAATGTCAAGACAACATGGTTAGCAAGGGGGTGCTGAGGCAAGATAAGGAAGCCACATATATGAGGGATGATGGATCTGCTAGTGAGAACATAGTCGACGACACTCGCACCACCATCGTGGGGGAAGTAGGGGAATGTACTAGATTCGGAGAAGTGAGGAAGCCCATTGAGGATGTGAAGGCTTTGAGATTCACCCAATCGGAGGTGTCTCCCATAAGTTGTGACTGTAGCATTCTTGTTAGCAGAAACTCTCTATAAACCGAACTCTAGATCTAGCTTACGAAGGCATAACTCATCTTGAGCAAGGTCATGAATAGGCATTCAGAGGTTCCCTGTACAAGCATTAAAATTGCCCAAGAGAATGATATCACCAATAGTGGAGTATCAAGAGATCTCTGGATAGAGATCAAGGTACAGGTCCCTATCAACATGAATGGTGAATGAAGATGTGGCAAGGGGGAAGTAACAAACATCTATGAAGATGTCCTGAAAAGGTGAATTTCTCTGAATCTGAAGCCATATGTATTTGGAGTGGACATCAGAATCCAAAAGTGAAACTCTAGACCTGACGCTATCCCAAGTGAGGCAAGCTAGACCACCTGAACCACAAACACCCCTTGATTTGCGTGTCTCATGATGAAATGCCAAAACCCACAAGAACCCTATGACTGGAGGGAGCGCCTACTCGGGGATCTCAGTGAAGGAGGTGAGATCTCGAGAAGCAAAAACATCTTGGAAAGTATGTGGAGAAGATCATAAAGCCTCGTTGCAGTTCCAAGAAGCAATGGAGATGCCATCACCACCCACTGAGACTCGAGTCATTGTAATGCTAACGGTTTGGGACGTGACCACTTGCGTGGGGGAGAATCGTGAATGATAGCCCTACAATCTCTAATAACAACCCACTTGTTCTCCTTCTTGGCACCTACCACTTGAATACGAGCTTTCCGAAGGTCTTCCACCTAGAGTCATGTGAGATTAGCATCTACATAAATTTTTTGCATAAATTTTTTGTGGTAGGATTTTTTTTTTGATTTAAGAGCTTGCAGACACTCTTCGACAATGTGCAATTGGATAACAAGGGTGTTGTTTGACAATGTCCAAGCTTTGTTAAGGGAGATATCTTTCAAGTCCAAAGATATTGGTATTCCAAATTCTTTGATTACCGTCGCTTGGAGGCTTTATGAGACAGTTCTTGGGCAATTCCATCCTTCTCACGATTTTTCTAAACTTTGTGAGGAATACCATTGGGGTCAAACAAGGATTCCCTCTTTCACTAACACTTTTAAAGGCTAGTGTAATTTCTTCTCCCTAATGATGCATCCAATATAGGACTTGAAATGTGAGATTAAAAACTTATATGGTCTCATCCATGAGGAATTAAACAATAAGGTTATGATCTTCAATATATCCAAAAGCTCTCTCTCCAAATTCAAATTTTTATACAAAGGGGAACTTTTAGAGATCACATCAACGTGCACTTATTTGGGGGTCCAATTCTCTAGTCCCTGCTTTAGCACCAAGTCTGCTTCTCATCCACACCTTAGCAAGGGGTATGCCTCTCTTTCTATATTTGAACATCAATGTTTTCAAATCCACTTCCACGACATTCCTTCCAAGTTATGCTTTTTTTATGCAATCATCAAACCTATTGTTTTATATGGTTCAGAGGTGTGGGGACCTAGCTTGGGGGCCGTTGACTGGTCCCATATCGAGAGGGTCCGGACTCTTGTGTTACAGTACATGATTTGTTGCAAGTGAACAATTCCTCAGCACATCATCCAATCTAAATTTTCCACCCACTATGCCTTGAGACTATCTTCAAGCTTACTTTTTACATCAACAGACTCAAGTCCCTAGGGGACTCAGCTTTTGGTCATGAGAGATATCCATACTTAGCACTTTGCTCCTCAAAGAGGATTGCTTCATTGGTCCCCACCAAACACAAGAATTATTGGTACTTTGAGTCTAGGTTGCTCCTTTATATTGGCATCTTTATGGATTGGCTACCCCTCTCATGTACTCCCTGGACACCTCCCTGGGTTCCTTCCCACAAAGGACATCATCACTAGAGCTACAAGAGAGGACATCTACAAACAGTTTATCTAGACCACCTAGATCTCCCCCCTTGAGCCACTCAACTCCAAGCTTGTTTTCTACATCGAGCATTTATTACAAGTAGCGAATCGTATTATTTGTCACTATCTCCAACACCATTAGTCCCATGGGTTGAAGTTTCCCCTTGGCCAGCGATGAGTTGAAACAGATCACCACATTCTCCGTCCAGATCAAATCTACCTCTTTGCTCCCTCCAGGAGGTGGAGACCAAGGAACACTTCATTTTCAAATCCCCCATTTAGTATGGGATCCAAGGATGATATCACTACCTCTACAAGGACTCAGTCAACTCTCTATCTACTTTCTTTGAATATCCAAACCAAAAGTACCTAGCTCTTTATCTTCACGAAGCCCTCACCCTTCAGTGCAAATCCCTAGAGGAGGAGCCTAGAGGGTCTTGAGCTCCCATGTTGATCACCTCTTTCTTCCAGCCCATCCAAACGATTGACACCACTAAGCGTCCCTTGGACACTAGTGCATCACACGTTAGAGCTAATATATCAATCAGGGGACACTTCTCTTAGTATAGCATTACTACTCAGAGTACTAAGATCCCCCATCTTGCTCTCCCTCAACACTGTGGCTCTGCGTCTTGCCAACATGGCTCTACCCCTTCTCGAAAACACGGACGTACCACTTACCAGCTGCCCCCAAAACCACAAGGACAAACTCACATTACCAATTTCTTTTGTACTATGTGAAGTACCTCAGCCTTGGATGATAGGGGAGATTCTAGATGAAGTGTTTTGCTTCTCCCTAAGATCTCCCAACCGAATCGCTCTGACATTGGGTACTCCCCAACAAACACTATCAAATCTTCTCACAATTATTGATGATGGGTCAAATAGCCCCTCCACTACAAGCACAAAGATTTTAGATGAGGTCTTCCAGTCTTCATCGACACATGTTTTTGGAGGCTCTTGTTCACCCCTCATTGCTATTTGTATTGGTTCCATCACCACCTTTGTTAGTGGCATAATGCTTTACTTTGTCTTATGTACTTTAGTTTCTTGGATTCTCTTTCCTTGAAATTTCTATTGTTAATGGTTGTATCCTCAAGTCCCGTTGACCTACCTTTGGTCATCCATGGAAATTAATATAATTTCTTTTTTTCTCTTCAAGTTCTTTCAAATTTTGTATTTTCACCTTTATGCCCATCCTAAGAGGAAACCTCTTGTTCACGAATTTCTTCAACAATTACCAAATTTTTGTGCTTTTTGGGGGGGGTCAAACTCTTTTTTGTCTTTTCACGTGCAACCAAAGAACTAGAACCTTGGTGAGGAGTGCTCATTTTGGACTGCAAGAATAATGCCATGGATAGGATTACAATTGTCTATTTGTTTACTTGGGAGATCAAATCCACAATCTTAAAACATATCATAAACTATTTAATAAATTCAAGAAACTTGAGCACAACATACAGAAATATATTTTTATGAAAAACATGCTGTGTTTTTTTAGTTGCAAATATGTTTTCATTGGCAAAAGAGGAAATTAGAGTATTCAATTGTGTGTTGATTTAGATTCTAAGAAAGGGATTTCTTTGATCGATATATGTTACATATATCAAAAATTCCAAAGAGAAAGATATCCCTGTTAAATAAGCATTAATCTGAGTTGGACCTGTTAATTGAGCTATTATATGTGATTGGGATCATGCTTTGATTATTTTATATTGGATTATAGGCAAAAGATATATGATTGTGATTGTGATAACAAGCAATTGATTAATATACTTTTATTTCTCTCTTTATACCATAGAGGTACCATGATGAGTTTGGTGTGTGTGTAGGAAATAAGGGTTTCTAAATGGGTTCCAATCTTATTTATATACTGACAATGAGATGATTTGATAAGGATTTTGCATTGAGTCCATCGTGTAGTTATTTAAGTCTATGCGATGGAAGTTGGAGCTCCAGCAGTGGACATCCAAAAGCAAGCATGGATCCCGATGGTAGGTTAGTGATGGGAATGACCTATGTGTAGCTCGTTATGGGACACATCAACCACATGGACACTTGGCATCTTATGATTGGGTGGCTGAATGCAAAGCAAATACATTATGTTCAATGTGGATAATAATCCATTGATGATAAAGATGTGAAATAAAATTAATAAAGCCAAATGTTTTATGATTACCAAAGTATCAGTATGGCAAAGTGGAAAAGGGGCCACATGAATTACGATAAAGAGCCACATATTCAGCGAAAGAAAATGTGATAAAAAACAAAGGGAAGGATTCCCATTTAATGCTATATTCAGCAAAAGGAAATGTGATAAAAAACAAAGGGAAGAATTCCCATTTAATGCTAAGTGTAAATCATCACCAAGTGAACCACAAGCCACAGTGGGTCATTACAACCACTAACAAAAAGATGAATAAAGTCCACGATTACAAATTGACATGGAGATCACCATAAGAGACAGCTATACACCAAATGGCAGCCACGGTGGAAATAGATCCTATAAAAAGGTATTTTAATATAGACCACAATAGCAAAAATTGTTTGGGGAAAACATCATTTTTTCAAAAGTGTTAAGTGTTTTTCAAAAAATCAGGATTAATAGGGAAAAAAATCGAGAAAAAGTCGAAAAAACATAAAACCATCAAAAAATGTGGAAAAATGAGAAAAAAAACTGTTTTTTTTAAATTTGAAGGCATAGAGATACATTATGGCATTTTGATTGCATAGAGAATAGATACAAATTATGAGAGGGAGTTAAATGAGATTGTACGCCATCAAAATTAGCTAACTATTTATTTCATTAATTTCTAGACTATTTAATTTGCATTTCAAAATGCATACTATTGTCGTTTGCAAAGGAATAAAAAATGGGAGGGAGTCAATGGCAACAAGATGGACTAGGGATCAATAGGTGTAGATGTTGAAGCTCTAGGGTTAGGGCCTCTCCTAATTTGAGAAACAACCTCAATGTCATACCAAAGCTTCTCCAACAAGTCAAAGTCAACTTCATCATAAATAAGGTCATCATTATTTTCAAGCCATTCGGATTTTGGATTGATTTTGTCAAGTTCAATCAGTTGATCTTCCTCGATGGTACTTAATATTATCAAATAGAATGCATGTGTTAATGACTTAGAAAATAATACTTTAGAAGAATATAAATCAACTTTCCATATAAATTAAGAATTAGAAATGCAACATTTCTTAACCTTGAGCTTTCTTCATCTTCAAGTAAAAATTGTGGTGGACAAGTACCAAATCATTCATCCGTTCTCGAATGCGTCAATTGCACTTTTTGGAATATATATGCTCGAACACATTCCAACTATGCTCGCAAGCACGTGAATTGCATAGTTGGCTCAAAATATGCATTGTTATCCATCGAATGTGTTTGATTTCTTTGCCAAAGAGATTTCACCATGGTGTTGCAAAAACAAATTTTGTCAACATTGTCACATGCACAATTCAATCAAATTTTAATCACCGCGTATATGTAAAAAAATTGTCTGCCTGGTTTGAATGTCTTTTTCCTTGTGATGGTTGCTTTAATAAAAAAAATCCCCTTGTCTACGTGTACATCAGACATTCTCCCATAGCTGCCTCAAAAAATCCCTAGAAAACATTCTCTCCATGCACTTAAATAGGCCCTCTATGACCTCTAGATCATCTTGAAATTAGCCGCTAAAGAACAACAATGGATTCAAGAAATATCAACCTGCATGAAAGAGAGAATGCATCTATCAATCCTATATTTTATCAACTATCTCCCATAATGACATGTACTTGACCCTGATATTCTCCAATCTACTCCTAATAGTGCCTTGAGCCCTATCAATTGCTTAATATAGATAACCCATGAGGGTTTATCCTCATCAATGAGTCTCAAAATTTGAACTAGAGGCTCAAAGAATAAAAGAATTTTATCTATCTCTTCCCAAAAAGATAGTGATAAAACATATTCAGCCACCATTCTGCCCTCCATATGTTTCACAAAGGAATATTCCATCCATTCAGTTGAAATGAACATTCATATTAAATTCATTTGTTGTTGAAAACGAGTTTGCAACGCAAAGAAGTGGGTTATAAACCTTGTCACCCCTCGCTGAAGAAGTTTCTTGCCATCTATGAATGTGTGCATTCTACTTAACTACTCCTACGTGGGCTTTTTTGCAAAACTTCTTTTATCGATAAAATTTTGCCTATCATCCAAGGTCAAATTAAGACAATGTAGCACATATAGAGTTCAAAACATAGTTCCATATTCGTCCATAAAATGCCTCCTAGCAACCACACAAACGACGTTATTTGTAATGAATTGAACCACATTTTTTGGCCCCAATTCAATCACAACCTTGTCAAATAGATGAAAGAGTGTCTTGCCTAATTTTATCTCAAATTCATCAACTCTTAATAAAAATTGTGCCAATGTCACATGACAAAAAGTTGATGAGTGTGCGGCTTCATCTATCCATCCATCTGACATTATAATGCATCCTAATTTTTTCCAATCCTTACGATGTTTTTGCAAGAACATCTTTCACATCCTATACAACATCGTTTAACAAATTAGTATGCAAAGTCTCGTATGATGGAGCAGTGAACCCAAAACTTGCAACTGCAACTACATCCGTCATATGGTAGAGCTGTTCCAAAATTTGGGGAATGCCTTCTTTGCCTACTCGTGACAATATTTTTTCTAACGTATACTCTTGAGCGTGTTTTGCACTCCATATGTAGTGCAAAAGATAAAGAAGGCATGAATGTTTCCCCTACCTACATTTGGCTCACAAGGTACTAATCCAAGGGTAAATTATTAAGGAGTTATAATGAAAAATATTTTCACCTTATTTCACAGTTAAAAATATTCAATATGTTCAAATGAATGTCAAATATAACATCTACCACAAATGAGGGTTAGGTTTACTGGTTAAGGTTAGGTTTAGTTTTTTTTAAATTTTGGGTGTATTTAAGTTTTTTTAACTGTAAACAACATTTCAAAGTGCCCCATCGTACGAGGCTTTGCATATTGATTTGCTTAAATAAGCACCAAAAAATTGCGTTGAAGAAAGCATTTTGCGCCAAGTATAAGAATTAATCGCGTTTAAATCGTATGTTCTGCTACTATGATATAGACAACAATTGCCACAAGGAAAGCACTCAATGAGAAATTAATTAAATGTGGATTGTGGCAAGCAATGATAGTCGCCCCAACATCAAGATGGTAAATGTGGACAAGAACAAAAGCAGCCACAAGGTGGTCACATTTGAGACAAGTTGCAAGAAAAGGAGACTACAGCAAGAAATGACAGCTGACCATGCTACCTCCAAAAAAGTAAGTATGAATAGAGGAAAGAATAAAATGCAAGGAACTACAAGTCAAGACAGCATGAAGGACGTCATCTCTCAATTAAATGTTAATTGACCAAAGTAGTTATGGCAATTAATGATTTCTAGGATACTCTTGAGAAAGGTTAAATTAATCAATAGGGGCAAAGGAATGAAATAGAATGCCACCAAGAGAAAGAAGAGGAAACTGTGACCGAACTCAATTTGAAATTTCATTCACAAGAGGTCATAATATCACAGTAAGCCATTGCTTAGTCGAACTGAACTTTCTCATGGTGGTTGCTCACTATTAGCAAGTTGAGCAGATGGATTAATTGCAAACCGAGTCTCCGTTACAAACTTCATACTAGCCTGTATTATCACCATGTGTTGTTGCTCAACAAAACGGAGTTCACTTCAATGGAATGTATATGCAGCTCAATTGAAAAGAATAGCAACAAGATTCCTTGATATCACCTTATGGACTCCATGCAAACATCGTGAGAGCAGCCGGTTTGAACATGACACCAAACACATCTCATTGCTTGGTATCCCTTGTGATCATGTTGAGGCTAGCCAAACAAGCGGAACAAGCAAACAATGAACTCGGTGATAAATGGGTGCATGCTTTCTAACTTTACACCTTGGCCTTTCTTAATCCATATATCCACTAAAAAAGTGAAAATGGTTAATTTATGTTTGTGATCTTTGTATATGGCTGTATACTTATTCGGAAAATAACTAACTTTGCTCTTCTTCGTATTTTTAATAGAGTAGAGACGTTGAAAGGCATTAGAAGGAAAGGAAACTTAGTTCATTTATCCAACTAGTAATAGATGATAAATTATAACAGCATGTATACAAAATATAATCTAGTATATAGTTGGAGAGGCAATAACTTACTTAAGAGGGCTTATGCCATCGTGGAGCATATTATATAAGCATAGAAAGCAAAAATTATGTTGTTTAATTTCGTGAAAATAAAGGATGAAGGAGAATTAGAGATTTAAAGAATTTGGGCTCTTAATGCATATAAGGATTTGCTCCTTTTAAAAAATGGAAATTTGAGCATTTTAAGATATGGTAAAAACATGTTTGAGAATGTGGAATTACCATTTACCTTATATCCCTTTTCATTAAGATTCACATATAAGTGATAAGTAGAGAATTGATTGAGTATTGGATTTATGTGCAATCCCAAACATGCATATAGGGCAAATCTCTTGACTTGTTTAATAAAGGAGATTAGCAAAGTCATAGTCTTGTGTACCCTGACCTTGGGTGTTAAAACATTAATGTGGTAGAACTCAATTTAGAATTTGACGGCTTTCATTCCATGCACTGTTCCAGAAGTATGCCATGTGACTGTTGCCTGGCACTTGAAGAGAAATAGAGGAAGATCACAAAGAAGCCTTGAATACTCTCTGGGACATGAGATGGTGCCACTTGGCACTACCCTGCTACCTGGAATACCCTGAGGTAGCCCCTTTTCTTTAATGACATAGTCCGCATGACTTCAGAATCCAGGGAGTCAAACATGTCTTAAAAGTGGCTCACAATAAATAATACCACTACATTAATACCTATTTAGTAGTTGAAGCCTTTTCATGGGCATTTTTAATTGTCATGATTGATCCAAGATTAATAAGTGGATCCCAGATATTGTACAAAATACAATAAGTTGGAGATAATTAAATTGAAACAAATAAAAGATACAATACCATAGCCACAGAGCAATGAAGCGATCACTCTTCACTTTTACACTCCATAGAATCTATGAGTCCAAGAGACCCTGATTGTGATAGGTGTCACCATCTTGGTGGCTTATTCCTAAACTCTTTCCGTGTATGCATAGGCAAGGTCGCTGGGATTTTTATACACGGTCCCATACCTTTATTAAAAGCAATTAGTTACGGGGA
This sequence comes from Torreya grandis, assembly GCA_037957365.1. Taxonomy (NCBI): domain Eukaryota; kingdom Viridiplantae; phylum Streptophyta; class Pinopsida; order Cupressales; family Taxaceae; genus Torreya; species Torreya grandis. Next base: position 448,454 of record JARHVA010004676.1, on the reverse strand, counting down.
TAGTCTCTAAGGCTTAGGTCACATAGGCACACTAATATTGTTATTAGTGTTTATATAACTTTGACTTTGACTTTGACCTTTTTTTGCCTTGAGCTGTTGGAGAAGACTAACCACGATCAAGCCACATGTCAAACATCTCGCGATCATTCCCATCAGACTTCTCGATAGGACTCAAGTGAGCTTTACCCATTCTATGATCCCATGCAAATGTGATAAAAACACGTAGGCAATTTAGATCTCTCCATCGTAATGAAGGCCATGGAGTATGTCGTTTACGCCATAGTTGACTTAAAAGACACATGGATAGGGTTGACCCGCTATCCTTTTATCTTGAACGCAATGTTGTACATCCTCACCATAAGGGTAGAGTGCTTTGGTGTTAAGTGGGACCCTAGAGCATTTGTGATCACAACATGTGCCATAATCCTGAGGCCTTGCATTTACGCAATGGACTTGGGCCAAGTCTTAAGCACTCGATAGCGCGGACCCTTGGATTATAAGCTGTAGCTTAATTTATTAGGGTTCTGCAGCAAACTGATGGCAATGAACATGTGGATATGCGATAAGCACTTAACATGCGGAGGCCACATAAATCACTGAGTGGGGACACTTTGAAGGCCACATGAATATTTACCAACAATTGTTGGTGGCCACATAATTGATCAACCTCGATGCCTTGTGCCTTGAACGCAGCACAATGAGCACTTGGGAACTCTGTAAACCTTCTCAAGTCCTTAGACCTGTTATATTATGTATTTTGGCTTATATTTTGGTTCGCATCCACAAGGAAGTGGTGGCAATAGCCACATGAATGCATTACGGTCACATTAATTCATAATGTGACTGCAACCACTCTATTTATAAATAATTGATGTGGTTAGAGGCCTTGGTCAATTAAGGTGGATTATTTTCGGACTGCATGGATTTATATTTCATATATATAATTGAATTAAGATAATTAATGAAGTGAATAATTAAGGAAGGTTATAACCTCATGTTAATTAATGACCCCCAGCCTAATGAGGGTTTTATATCCGTAATCACTCTCTATGTTTTCAAAGAATTACAATGGCCCTGATTCCACTTATTCTTGGGGCATAAGTCGGTATGTAGGCAGCACAAGAAATGGACTCAAACACATTAGAGGACAACACTCAAGGTGTTGCCATTTCACTTGGTGTGAGTTGTTTGACTTCAAGCAACTTAGGAGTCTATTGTGGACCCATAACCCACAGGGTCCAAGATATACCCTGGGGTGTGCTTGAGACAAACCAGGACTATCTCGATAACCCATCCATATTAATCTAGTAGGATTGATTATGGATGAACGCGCAATATTGTTGTTATGTATTGGTGTGCACTGTATGTGGAAGCATTTGTTGAGCAATGTGCTCATACGCTTTGCGAAAGCACATTTAAGTTAATTAAAAGAGAAAATTGTAGTTGGTTTTAGAGTAGCACAAGAGGGTGTTATAAAAAAGGCTTGTTACATTCATTGTTCTCTTTCTATAGCCCATAAAATGAATGAAATTCTATTTACCCAAACCTAAAATAAAATTCTATGAACATTTATATGGCTAATACAAAAAATATTAAGGTATGGCTCTTATATTCACTGTTGCAACCAAGGTAATTGAGCTCACATACAAAGGGGTGTATATATTCACTTACAGGATAATATCTCATTTGCAGTCGTGCATTGTACTATGTATATGATGCTACACTAACATACCATTATTTTAATAGGTCTTGTCTGAAGTTGATGCAACATAGTTTTCATTGTACCTTACATTTTAATCTGCAGACTGCATATGACTACATAAAAAAAGCTATTTCCTTAATACAGTGTTCTCACTGCAAAGCACCATTTTTTTTCATTATCATACTATATCTAAAATTTTAAAGCGCCTGTAGATTTATATATCTTGATGTTTTTCGGATAGTTAAATTTAAAATATTTGAATTTGTTTAAATATTACTATCTACTAGACGGAAAGAATGACCTATAGGGCTTAGAAACATGATACATAATTCCAGTATACTATGGGAGTGTCAAATGTATTTTTAAAAGAAAAAGAAGAAAGGAAAAAAAGATAAGATATATTTTTAATGAGAAGTAACTATTCTAATATTTGATAGCAAAAGGTTTTGGGACGAACATTAGCCATTCGCTAATCTATTGTCTGGAAATACAAATTTATAATCCTTAAATTATAAAAAATTATAAATTTCGGTAAATGTGATACTTATGATAGATTATAATTAAGAGTAAAAAAATAAGAATAATAATAATAATAAATATGATACCAAAAAACAAGCACATTCTTCTAAACTGCAAATGGAAATTGGACCAGTTGAAATCCTTCCTGACCTGAAGACCATGTTCACATGTACAAACTCTTACAATATATCCAAATTTGCTGAAAATGAAGTGTAAAATACGTAAAAAAACAGTTTACTCATAAGTATGTAAGAAACAACAATATAGGAAGAAAACATCTGCTTGCAAGCAAATAACAAACAACAATATATAGCTAGAAACATTTTAGCAATAATCATATAATATCTTTTAGCCCCTAAGAAAGAATTATGCGAAAGTTTTTAAAGAATGTAATATTTATACAACTATAAGTTGTGTAATAATTAAAGAAAGCGTAATGCCCAGATCCAGATCTAGAAGACACATGGTCTACCAAAAGCTACAATATAAATCTTATAAACCATGGTCCTAGAAATTTCAACTTTCCTTTCCAATAACAAATATATGTATTGGTATATACATTGACTTTAGAAGTATTCAAACATTTGTCTAAAGTCTTCTCATTTACTGATTTTTTTATTATAAGATTAGCCCATAAAGTTTTTCTTCATAAATGTCCAGAGGAACAAGTCAAGTAAATAGTTAAATTGATAGGAGAAATCGAGAAAGGTCTGATTAAGATGATAAAGAAAAAATTGGTAATCATGCCACTGGCAATTGAATCCTGAGTAAATATTGATAAGTATGACTTTTTAGTTTTGTTTACAGTTGGAAGCTCATCAAAACATAATAACATACTATGTTATTAACAAAGTACTACGTTGTTACCTTTCAACAATAAGATAAAGGATTCAATAGTGCAATCACACCAGGTAAACTTAAAGAATAATCCCCGTATAAAATTCACCCTTATTGAAATGTAATTTTCACTTTATTTGAAAGAGATGTGATTGGTACTAAAATCCATCTACTTCAATGGGAACATGGTATCAAACCCAAAGAAAAAGTCAATTATGGATAAAATTTGGTGATAACATTTACATACTACTACAGTGATACAGTGAACTCCTTTTAATTTATGAATTTCGTGTTATAAAAATAGCAGTATTAAGACGAGCTTAGTGGACGCTTGCAAACACAAGAGTTTGTCTAGTATTAGTAATTTAGGATTGCAGTGCTGCAGGTGGAGATGAAGATGAAGCTGATGCACCCAAAGATAAGGATGTGACCATTAAAGGGCACACAATCCCACCAAGCTTTCTTGAACACCTATGGATCATTCATTTCCCCACACACGCTACTAACACCATCTCTTCCATGGTACAGGGCCAGTCACCTCGTGCAATTCTCTCTTTAATCCAAATGAAATGTGGTCACATGGACTGTCATGATAGGGGATTGCTGGAGGCAAATTACACTGAAAAGGCCTTTCCTTTGTACAATAAAATGAAAAAATTAAGGCATCCAGCACAATGAATTTACTTTTACGAATTCTCTATTGGCTTGTGCCAATTTGGGGTTTCACCAAAATGCACGAGGAAATAATAGGTGGGTTTCAATATGATATGTGGATTTTGTTGATATATATGTGAACGTAGGAGTTTGGAGAAAGCACGGCAAGTGTTTGACGAAGTGCCTCAACCAGATGATTGCAAGAAAATAGACAGGCTGATGATACGGTGAAACTGTTTGAAGTGATGCCCAAGAAGAATTTGGCGTCTTCCGATGTGATAATTGTGAGGTATGGACAGATTGGGAATGTTGGCAAAGCTGTGAGGCTCTTTGAGGAAATGTCGGAGAGAGATTTGGTGTCGTGGAAGGGGATGGCTGCAGCATATATGCAGAATGGGTATGTTGAAGAGGCCCTTGTGATCTTTAGTTGAATGCACAGCAGGAGTTAAGATTTCGTGGAATGTGGTGATTAGAGGATTTGTGTTGAATGGACAGGTTGATGATGCCCTGAATCTCTTTCAGATAATACCTGTGCGAAGTTCAGTATCATGAAATTTGGGGCGGGCAGGGGGGTGGCGGGGGCGGAGACCGCGGGTTTGATAAGGTATTGTGGGTATGAGTAGAAAACAAAAGTGGAAATGTGGGTATGAGTAGAAAACAAAAGTGGAAATGTTGGCATGAGCAGAAAACATCAAATACACAAAAAATTACACTGAACACACATTTTCTTCGATACATATTTGTTATGTACCTATTCACGAATATATTTTCTCTCTCTCCTCTGCAATCGTTGGCTTTTCACCTCTGTAATGGCAGACTGGTTTCTCCCTCTCCTCTGCAATCGCTAGCTTTTCACCTCTGAATCTACTACTCCACTGCTCGTTAGCCACTCATAATAACAAACACCTGGTGCGATGTCCGCAGGGTTTGCGCTCTTCTGCCCTTCACAGCAAAACGAAACTAAAGGATCTGATGCAGCCCGTTGCCGCAGACCTTTCAAAATTGTTTGAAGGTATTTCACACGTGCAAAATGTTTTCGGATCAGGTAATATTCTCATCTGACCAATTTTAAGATAAACTAAGAGATCAAGCTAATGACTGTTTCCTTTCATTTCTTTATTTTTACATGAGCATCCCTTATCAACAAAAGTTTCTCCTATTTATAGGGTTTGGACTACAAATCCAGTGTAAATAACTCTAGCGGAGCACAGACGACGGCGTTGAACGTATTGAAAGGAGTGAGAAATGTTCATTGTGTTGCAGTAGGGCTTTTAGCAATAGCTACTGTGTTAGAAAGATTGGACAAAATTTCTAACAATGAAAAAATAATGCATTTCTGTAATTTGTAAAATCTTGTCGAATATTTCTAAGACACTAACCATTGCTAAAAGCCCCATCGCAGCGCAATAGCCGTTCCCCATTCCTTCCAGTAATTTTTAAAAAATGAGTATTTGAAGAGAAGATTCCAGTACCACTAGATCCAGATTGCTATGGTCACAGGGCTTCGATCCCCTAATTCGAACGGGAAGGACAGGGCAGAGCAGGGCAGCCCAGTATTTGATTCTGTGTGCTCCGTCCAAATATAATAGTGACTGAAGACTCCGGAATGAAGTTACCTCCAAATGAAATTATATTTATTTATGTTTCCCTGGTGCCCTAGAACGATCCAATGCAATTGAAAATTTTGTTCTTTGAATAACAATAAAAATAAAATTTATTATTTGATTCTCTTTAGTGCACCCTTTTCCATTTGAGTCGGGCCTTTAAGAGGTCATAATTGGGCACCCAATGTGGATTATATATATATATATATATATATATATATATATTTTCCATGTGTTTAGAAAATATTTTAGGAGAGATGTCATATTTAGTTAAGATTTAAGGAGATAGGGGTATTTTTATGTTAAAATTGCTCAGGTTTTGCACTTAACATGCGCTCTTTTGTATGTTCAGAAAGCACACTAATCAAAGATGAATAGTCATTGAGTCATATATGTATTGGCTAATAAAATCAACAAGACTGAAATCTTATGGCTCATGCAAAAACCAAGGTCAAAAAGAAGATCCAAAATAATTCTAAATAAACCCAGAATTGAAAGCACGCCCCACAATCACAAAAAGTATTAGAGAGGAAGTTAATGCCCAGCATAGGAGAACCAAAAATAACAACAACTCACTGAAGAGGAAAGGATAGCCTTACATAGATTCTAGCAATCAATTATATTGTTGTCCAAGGCTAACATGCACAAAAGCTCATTCCATAGCTTTGTCGGCCACCATAAGGGATGAGGACCAACGTCTTTCACTTCAAATTGGTCAAGAGCCTAATTAGCGAGTGCATCCGCAACTTTATTGAAACCTTGAGGAGTATGCAAATAAATAAACCTATCAAATTTCTCTTGAAGCAATTGAATTTTGTGGAGAATTCTACAAAATCTCCAATCCTTGGAACTATTAGAACCGGGATCCGAAAGTAGCTTAATCCAAAACTTAAAGCCAACAACCAACTAGATGTTCTTCCACCCAACCTTCCATGCAGTCTTAAGACCTTCCACAATAGCTCGCCCTTCAACTGAATTATTGGTGGAATACCAATTTTGGCAGGAAAAATAAATAAAACAATAGAATTGTCCAAATCCCTACCAATGCCACCAATGTTGGCTATGCCAGCATTTCCCATCAAAGTGCCATTTGTATGGATTATGTTGAAGACTAGGATTGGAATAAAGGAATTACCTTTGCCCCTAAAATCAACTTGGGAGTGAGGGGGAGAAGGAATAATGTGAAGACCTTGAAAAATGAGTTTCTCACGTTGGGAAGGAGTCGTGAGGTGTTTCATCAAGTGCATGATTGATTCTCTAATATTATTAAGAGTGTGTTGTTAAATCCAAACACTATCATTAGCCCTCTGTTTGAAAATTCTAGCATTTCGCTCCTTCCACGTGTTCCATAAGATGAAAGAAACACCAACCCAAAGAATATGATTAGAAAAAACATCAAATTGTTCAATACGGCTCTAATATTGAAGGGGTTGAATCAGAGATGAAATACATATACATGGGATGCCCAAAAGGCTCACTAAGAACTACCATTGCTCAGTAATGAAGTGATCTGTAAACTGAAAAATACAAGTGTATTACATTCGAAAATCACTTGTTCATGTTTATGAGATCCTTCAAATTTTCACTTTCTTGTGTTTAATTTACATAAAGAAAGTAAAATCATAATTAAAATGAAGATTAGAATGCAATAATAATCAGAGAAAATCAAAGATAACACCAGCAAGTTGATAACGGAGTTCGGTTTCAATAGCCTACATCTCTGGGTCTGCTCAATGGTGAGGACCATTCTATTAAAATGCTGCAACAAATGGCTTCAAAACCTTTACAAATCTTCAATTTCGCCTTCTCTAATCTTTATATGCCTGCAAATATTTCTCTTTGACCTGAAAACAAAAGTCCAAGGCCGTACAAGGCAAAAACAAGGCTCGAATCCTCTTAATTCTCTTTACACAGTCAGAAATCCATGTCAATACAAGTAAAAATAACTCACTTTTATAATGTTTTAGCCACTGTGGCTGAAGCGGTCAAGACCTTAGCCTTTTAGGCGCCAAGTCTCAAGTTCAAAACTCCCTCCTCATTTCTAGGCGCCTAGCTCTCCTCCCTAGGCGCCAAACATGCAGTTTGAACACTTTGACTTCTTCTTCCCTCCTTTTTAGTGCCTTGGACTTTGAAATTTCCTTGGGTGGTGTGATAGGCATGGCAAGGTGGCGTGGCATGCTTGAAAATTTCAAATAACATGTGATAAATAACACCTAACCAAATTTTTGCCCCCTAATTATTTGCCACGTGTCAAATGGAGATTGGTCCACTTGGCATTCTGCAACTGTGCCACGTCATTTTTGACACCAAATTTTTACCTGTTGAACCAAAACTTTAGCAGCGTATAACTTTTGCATACGGTGTTCATTTTGCAAACCACAAAAAGCATCGAAAAGCTCTCAACGAGTACTATAATGTGAAAATGATTTGAACTGAATTTGAAGACTTTTGCAAAATAGAAAAGTACATGAATCCATTTGGATCATTCCTCCCCACTGAGAACTTTTGGACCTCCGAAAGTTGAAATTAATTGGTAATGAGGTGAGGGTATTTTTCCCTCACCTTTTCGACTTCCATCCATCTAGCCTTGCTTGGGTGCATTCCTTTGAGACCAACATGAAGATATTCAACATTACCTCTTCGCGAAGTCCGCATATTCCTGTCAAGTATACTGTCTTCCTGCAATTCTGTTAGATATTCAAGAGAAAAATCATCAACAAAAGGAATGGATACACTTTCATCATTATCAATGATCATTGGAGGCTCATACAATTTCAAATTTTTCACATTTACAACTGAATAAATCTGCATGTAAGATGGTAAATCTAATCGCAAAGCATTTGTGTCAATTTTTTTCGTTATTCGAAAAGGACCATACCAGATTGGTTTCAATTTTTTACCTTCACCTGTCAGTCTTTCCTTACTAATGTGAAGCCATACCATATCACCTACAACAAATAAGTGATCAATACGATGTTTGTCATGCCTGGCTTTGTACTTGGCTTGACTTTTCTCCAATTGAGTACGAACACTCTGATGAATGAGCTGTATTTGTTCAATGAACTTCTTGGCTCGAATGGCTTCTTTTGGGTCACCAATAGCTATATCTTGTCCATAGCAAACATCTAGAGGAGATTTAGGCAAGTATCCATAACAAACTTCAAATGGAGATTTCATAGTAGAAGAATGAAGTGCCCGGTTATATGCATGTTGTATGTAACACAATTGTTCTTCCCATAACTTTGGATTTTTATTGTTATAACCCCTAAGCAAATGTACCACAGTGCGGTTCACAACCTCTGTTTGTCCGTCGGTTTGTGGATGAAATGCAGTGCTCTTTTTTAATTTAGTGTCCATTAGTCCCCACAAAGTTGACCAAAATTCCCCAATAAATCGAGAATCTCGATCAAAAATAATTGAAGTAGGCAAACCAAAATGAACCCATACATGTTTAAAGAACAAATATGCAGTGCCTTCGCCAGTAATCTGCTTAGTGCAAGGAATCAAAACACACATTTTGCTAAATCTATCCACAACCACATATAAATAGTCATGTTTTCTTTGTGCCATAGGCAATCCCCCTACAAAATCCATAGAGATACTTTCCCAAGGGCGAGTAGGAACAGGTAGAGGAGTGTAAAGTCCCAATTTCCTATTACTAGGTTTACTTGTGGCACAAAGAGTACATCCCCTTATATATTTAGCAACATTTTCCTGCATACGAGGCCAATAACAATACATTTTCAAATGTGCAACCGTTTTAGCAACTCCAAAATGACAAAAAATAAGAGAAGTATGCGCTTCTCTAATCATGTGCACCCTCTCATTTTGAGAAATACATAGTTTACCCAAATGATACAAAAGATCATTGTGTACATGATAGTCCAATTCTTCTACCTGTCTACTACTCATCAAGTCTTTATAAAAACCCTGAAAATCAAGATCATTCACATATTGTTTTTTATAACTTTCATGAGACAAAGAACCATGTTGTAAAAGAATAGATGCAACAACCATAGGAGGCCTAGATAGCATATCTGCAACCTTATTCTGAATTCCTTTTTTATACTTGATCACAAGATGAAACTGTTGTAAGAAACCCATCCAACAAAAATGTCTAGACTATTGTAGCTTAGTTTGTGATTGGAGATACTGTAAGGGCTGATGATCTGTATGTATTATTGTTTCTTTGCCCATTAAGTAATGTTTCCATTTTTTAACACTTTGAACCAACACATACAATTCCTTATCATAAGTTGGATATTTTCTTACTGCACTTGTAAAGGTTTCAGAATGATAATAAACTGGTTTCTTGCCTTGCATTAAAATAGCTCTTATAACATGCTCACTTGCATCCATCTCGATTTCAAATGGTTGTTGTATATCAAGAAGTGCCAAGACTGGAGTAGTACTTATCTTTTCTTTCAAAGTATCAAAGGCTTTTTGATGTTTGCCTCCCCACTGAAAGACCTATTTCACACTTGTCAAAGAATGCAAATGTGATGCAATATATGAAAATTGAGCAATAAACTTCTTCCAAAATCTTATTGCACCAAGAAAACTCCTAACCTCAGTTGTGTTAGTGGGTGTAGGCCAATTAACAATAACTGCCACTTTTGTAGGATCAATTTTCAATTTACCATGTCCTACAATGTAACCCAAGTATATCAAAGAGGTCTTGCCAAATTCACATTTTGACATTTTCAGATAAAGTTTTTCCCTTCATAATGCATCCATGACTTTCTTAATGTGGATCACATGCTCTTCCCATGACTTGTTGAAAATCAATATATCATCTAAGTAAACTATAACAAAATCATCAAGGAACTGTCTAAATACATCATTCATCAATCTCATGAATGTAGCCGGGGCATTACACAACCCGAAAGGCATAACAAGCCATTTAAACAATCCCTGTTTTGTCTTAAAGGTAGTTTTCCATATATCACCTTCATTAATTCTTACTTGATGATATCCACTTCTCAAATCCAGCTTAGTGAAATAAATAGCATGTTTTAATTGATCTAACAAATCATCTATACAAGGAAGAGGGTAACGATTCTTAATAGTAATTTTGTTTAAAGCACGAAAATCAACACACATTTGCCAAGTGCCATCTTTCTTTGGCACCAAAATAATTGGCGAACCAACAGGAGATGAACTTGGATGAATAACACCTTTAACCAATAGATCCATTACCTGTTTCTTGATTTCCTCATTTTCCACCACTGATAACATGTACATGCGAATGTTAGGGAGAGGAGAATCCTGCAATAGCTGAATTTCATGTTGAACTCCCCTTTTGGGAGGTAAGCCCTTAGGATCCTCAAATACATCATCATAAGTAGAAATGATTTCAACCAATTCATTCTTGTGTCTGAGATCACACTTTTCCAAAGCTTGAGAATATTCTTTTTCCTTATACTCAATCAACATGAGACAAAAAGTCTTGCTTGAATCAACTAGTCTTTTAATTTGCCCTATTGTAACCGAGGAAAGACTTGTTCTAATGTGATGTGCTCTAACTATATATTCAATGCCATCCTTAACAAGCAAGTACTTATTCTCCTCTCTATAGAAGATTTATTTTCTATCATAAAGATATGGGCTTCCCAAAACAATCCCACATATGTCCAATAAAACAACATCCAACTCAACCTCATCTACAAACTTGGATGTGATGGCAAACCTTAGCCTACAAGTTTGTGAGACTTATAGCTTCACATTGTCACACACCCAACCTAGTGGATAAGGCTTCGGATGGGGATTGGTTTGTAAGCCTAGCTTCTTAACAACCTCTTCAGAAATTAAGTTTGCTTGTGAACCACTATCAAATAGAGTGTCAATCTTAGTATGCTTTGAAACAACTCTAATGTGGAACAATTCATTTCTTTTCTTATCAACATGCACATAATTCTGTCTAGAAGAAGATGCATCATTTGATGACTTAGTGCTAGAAACTGAAAGAGAAAAATCATTATGTAAACCCATAGCTGTGATCTTAGTTTCATCACCTAAATCTGATCCTAAGTCCTGAACCATAGCATTAGCCTTCTTTTCTTTCTTTTGATACTTCTTAGGCCTTAACTCAGGATGTAATTTCCAACACTTAGACTCATCATGATTTTTTTTGCAATGATTACAAAATGGTTTTCCTTCTTCTTTTTTAACAGTATAAGTGGATTTCTGTTTACCCTTTCCTGATGAACTTTCCCCTTTGGAATGCTTAACATTAGATTGCTTACTTTTTACTTTAGGAAAAGATTCTTTTGATTGTTTTCCTCTAGCCTCTAAATGAGTGGCTTGAATACATACTACATCTAAATTAGTGGGATTGAACATAAGAATCATATGTCTTAAGTAACTATGCAACCCACCTATATATTTTAGCAGTGTTTCTTGTGTGTATAGAGGAACATTCAAAAGTAAAGCTTTTTTCCTAAAATCTTGTGTATAATCTTGAACACTTTGGCCTTTTCCTTGTCTGAAACTTTGTCAATCCATCATGGTTTGTTGCATATAGCCTAAAGGATAGAATTGCTTTATGAGTTCTTCAATAAATTCATTCCAAGTAGAAATCGAGTTACCTTTTTGAACCTCAGCTTCCTTCAACTTACTCTCCCACTAGATGAGAGTTGTACCTCCCATACAAAGAGTAGCCAAATGAATTTTTGACTCATCCCTTGTAATCTTTTAGACCCTGCAATAAACTTCAATCTGCTTGACCCAATTATCCAACTTTTTAGCATTAACTTTGCCATTAAACATTGGTAATTCAAACTCAATATCCAATTTTAGTGAAGGGAGAGATTCCACAGTTCTTTTATCGTCATCTGATGGAGAAGGTTTTTCGGCTTCTTTACCTTTTGATTCTTGTGAATCACCTTCTTTGTCATTCTCGAATTTCCTTTGTTTGTCACAATATAGTTCCTCAACCATGCTTCTCATGTCCATGAAAGCTCGATGAAAAGCTTGTTCAGATTCCACCTCTTCTTCGACCATCCTTGAAGCACGCCTTGAACCAATCTCTGGATTATACTCAATGAGTTTTCCTTCACCCTTTTGGGATTTAGACCTTGTCAACATACACTATCAATCACTGTTAAATAACAACCGCTCTGATACCAAAAATTTGATCTGTAAACTGAAAAATACAAGTGTATTATATTCGAAAATTACTTGTTCATGTTTATGAGATCCTTCAAATTTTCACTTTCTTGTGTTTAATTTGCATAAATAAAGTAAAATCAGAATTAAAATGAAGATTAGAATGCAATAATAATTAGAGAAAATCAAAGATAACACTAGCAAGTTGATAACGGAGTTTGACTTCAATAGCCTACATCTTCGGGTCTGCCCAATGGTGAGGACCATTTTATTAAAATGCTGCAACAAATGGCTTCAAAACCTTTACAAATCTTCAATTTCGCCTTCTCTAATCTTTATATGCTTGCAAATATTCCTCTTTGACCTGAAAACAAAAGCCCAAGGCCGTACAAGGCAAAAACAAGGCTATAATCCTCTTAATTCTCTTTACACAATCAGAAATCCGTGTCAATACAAGTAAAAATAACTCCCTTTTATAATGTTTCGGCCACTATGGCTGAAGCAGTCAAGACCTTAGCCTTTTAGGTGCCAAGTCTCAAGTTCAAAACTCCCTCCTTCTTTCTAGGCATCTAGCTCTCACCCCTGGGCGCCAAGCATGCAATTTGAACGCTTTGACTTCTTCTTCCCTCCTTTTTGGCGCCTTGGACTTTGAAATTTCCTTGGGTGGCGTGGCATGCTTGAAAATTTCAAATAACATGTGATAAATAACACCTAACCAAAAAATTTCCCCCTAATTATTTGCCATGTGTCAAATGGAGATTGGTCCACTTGGTATTCCGCAACTGTGTCACGTCATTTTTGACACCAAATTTTTACATGTTGAACCAAAACTTCAGCGGCCTATAACTTTTGCATACGGTGTCCGTTTTGCAAACCGCAAAAAGCGTCGAAAAGCTCTCAATGAGTAATACAATGTGCAAATGATTTGAACTAAATTTGAATACTTTTTCAAAATATAACAGTACATTAATCCATTTGGATCATGAAGGGACATGAAAAGAATGGATGAGAAAAAATTTCCTCGTGATTCCTACATAGCACACATCTAAAGGGAGCATTAAAGCCCCTTTTCGTAAGTTGATCTCCCGTAAGAGCTTTGCCATGAAGGAGAAGCCATATGAAAAACTAAACTTTAGGCCATAAATTATGACTCTGAAATTGCTTTAAAATATTTTTGACGGGTTGAATTGAAGGATGGCAAAGAGAACGATAATCATCTGCCACAATGTAGATTCCATTGCGTTCTCCTCCCAAAGCAAATAAGTATTCCTCGTCTGAGCAAGAAATATCTTTGTCTTTATGAATATGAAGAAGTTGGATTTTAGAGTCGAACTAAATTCAAATCGGCCAAGCCTCTAGGGAAATCAACTTCCTTTCAATTGCCCATTCTTTGCTGGGCCTATTTGAGTATTTAGAAATTGTAATCCAATCTTCGTGATGCATTTTTTCCATGAGATAATGAAAATGGGGATATTGTTTGACAGGGGTGAGATAACCATCCCAAGAATTAGTCTAGAAGTAGGCCTTTTTACAATTCTTGATGATCCAAAACAACTTGTTCTTAATCAAAGGCTCACCAATTTTCCAAATAGCCAGCACATGAGATCCTTTCGAGGGAAGGGAGAACCAAACAATTTGATTAGGAAGTTTACTTTCAGTATCTTTGGCTCTTAATATTTGTGTCCAAAGTTGTGATAGAGACTAAAGAATATGCCAATAAATCTTGACCATTTAACTAAGCCGAATGAAAACTCAAACCTCCTTGTTTATGGAGACAAAGCACAGTCCATTTCACCAAAGATAATTTTTTAATAAGTTGAGGCCCGTTCCATAAAAACTCTTGGCATGTTTGATCAAATATTTGAAGATGGCCTTGGGAACATGCAAGATGGAAGATAAGTAGATGGGAATAACTTATAGAACATTTTTTATTAAGGTGATTCACACCCCCCCATAGAGAGTCATCCATTGTTGCACTTGGAAATTTTAATTTTCATCCCATCCACTAAGCAACTCCAATTAGAAAGTTTACTTTCCCTCAAGGGAGCACTAAGGTAAATAACTGACAAAGAAGCTCTTAGAGAGTGAAGTTTGTCCAGAATCATAGTATCCTGTTTGGGAGACATGTGAAGGAAATAAATTTTTGACTTAACCTTATTGATAATCTAACCAATTTCAGCCTTGAAAAGTTGTAACTTTTTATTAAATTTTGAAGCCTCTTGAGTTGTAGCTTTGCCCTCAAGGAAGAATCATCCATAAACTACAAATGCGTCATTGGCTTAAGACCCCTAGCAAGAGTAACACCTTCAATAATTCTTTCTTATCTAGCTTTAGAAATAATTCTACCCAAGCCTTTTACCATAATGATAAACAAATAAAGATAAAAAGGGTCTCCTTGTTGAATATCTCTTGAAGCTTCAAAAGGCCTAGTGGACAACCATTAACCAGAATCGAGAAAGAAACTGAGAAAATACAGCGTTTCACCCAAAGAATCCATTCCTCAAAAAAATTGAAATGCTTTAATTTTCTCAAAAGTAAGGCCCAATCAACCATATCATAGGTTTTGAAAAGATCCAACCTTATAAGCATAGCTGGAGTCTTTTGGTGTTGCATAGAATGGATAACTTCTTGAGCTAACACAATCTCATCGAGGATTTGTCAACCAGCCACATATCCACCTTACTCAAGGGAAACAATTTTATGGTGGAGGGGCTGCAATCTATTATCCATAATTTTTGAAAATATTTTGTAAAAAACATTACATAGAGCAATGGGATGAAAGTCAAAAATATTTGTTATCTTTTGCACCTTTGAAACCAAATCAATGAAGGTTTTATTGATATGTTTAAGAATAAATTTAGTTGTTTTGGATTCTTCCACAACCTCTAACAAGTATTCCTGAATAACATCCTAGAATTCCTGATAAAATTTAATAGGAAACCCATCTAGCTTGGGGGATTACCTTTTACTCATGTTAAAGACAATGTGTCTTAATTATGCTAAAGAAATGCTATCAAGAAGAGAACAATTGTCCTCCATAGAAATAAGATTGGGAATGTCTTGGAGAATCTGTTGTTGTGCCACCATGTCCAAATGAACAACAATAAAGAGATTAGAAAAGAAATTGAGTATAATGTTAGAAATACCCTGTGAAGAGAACTCTGGAGTTCCATTATCCAATTCAAGAGTAGAAATATGATTGAAAGACCTCTGCATCAGCATGGATTTATGAAAAAACATTGAGTTTTTATCCTTTTCTTGTAGCCATTTAATTATAGATTGTTGTTTCCTCATAATCTCCTCCCTAAGATTCCATTCATCCAATGGATTGATTAAATCGAGTTCCCCATGCCTAAGCTTCTCATTGATAGTGCTCAAACAAATGGTTTCAATGACTTCTTTCAATCTATCAAAAATCTCTTGATTTTTAGATTTGATGTCCCCAAATTCCTCCGAATTCCATTTCATGAGTTAAGATTTGACATATCTAAGCTTCTGTATAAAAAGCAACATATTTGTTCCATGTTAAGGCTTACCTTTCATCCACTAGTGTTGAATATTGTTCCTAAGATCCGCATGCCGAAGCCACACCAGTTGAAAATGGAAAGGAGATTTTAAACATTGAGAATTCCAAACTTTTATCATAACAAGCTAGTGATGTAATCCAACATTGTTGAGAAATGAAGACTTGGGGATTTTCCCATTAACAAGAAACTCCTCAATCAATAAGAATCTGTCCAACCTTTTTGTAATGCAAACATTACCCGATCTCTAGTTGGTCCACATCAGGAGCCCATTACCAGGCTTAATGTCAATAAGATTGAAAGAAGATATGTATTCCAAGATGAGACTTGAATTAGCATCAAGCTTGTTATTGTCACTAGTTTTTTAATTTAAGGAAGTAATAATGTTAAAATTTCCTCCAATCAGAACCCAAGCTACATGAAAGAGCTGAATAATATATTCTAGATTCTTCCATTACTTTTTTCCTTCTAAAGAAGAAGAAAAGTAAACACTGATGAACAAAACCTGCTAATTTGAATGTCTAATTTGGATAAGGATTGCTATGATACCTTGCACAGCCAGAGCATTAACCACCACAATTTCCTTAAGGTTCCACAAACAATCAATGCCCCCAGAATCTCCCTGAGAATCATTGGACAAAACATTTGCCATTGGCCAAAGCTTTTGAGCTAGAGAGTTCATGCTACTACTAAAAACTTTGGTTTCCTAAAGAAACAATATATGAGGGCTATGATCATTCAACATTCTAATAATTTCATTGCATTTAGAGGGGCCACCTTTAAGACCCCTACTATTCAAATAAATGCACTTCATGTCTAGCTAGGTTTATATACCTGTGATCCCTCTTTTGCTTAACCTAAAGAGATTGATCTTTCTCCTTCCCTGTGAATGCGGGTCACAACAAATTTCATGGATACTTTTTTTAGTGTCCATTTTAATTTTTTTATTTGTGGATTTGGAATGGAAGGGATATCCACATAAAAAGAATAGGGGACTAACGCTCAAAGGGGAGGGTCATCCAAATCATCACCCAAATATGTGTTTGTTTTCTCACTTTTGTCCAATTTATAGTTTTTAACAAGACCATTATCCTTCCAAGCTATTATGGCCAAAATGTGATCCATTAGAGAGTTGGAAATAGAAATAATGTGTTTTCCTTGATCCAATGGAGTAGAGAGGATTTTTTATAAACTACATTTTAGGTATTATAGTTTTCATGACCAGGTCGTCATCCTCTAGAGGTTCATCAATAGGCAATGAAGTGAAATGATTCTTAGACACATAAGGCACAAAATTGGGGTACTTGTCAAGTTAAATAAATTATTGACAAAATGACAATGAGAAATATTTTGTAAACTATGTTTTAGGTGTTATAGTTTCCATAACCAAGTCATCATCCTCTAAAGGCTCATCAACAGGCAGTGAAACAAAATGACTCTTAGACACAAAAGGCCTAGAATTAGGGTTCTTGGATTTAATAGTGTGTTTTTTAATCCTAAAAACCCACCTTATTGGGGTTTGCCTTAGGGTTTTCATGCATAGAGAATTTTCAATCCTTTGCTAAATGCCCATACTCATGGCAGAGTACACATCTAAAAGGAATGTTCTCAAAATCAACTTTTTGTTCCTAGACCCTATCCCCAAATTACAAAGTTTTAGGAAGGGGATTGTTAAATTTTATTAGAACATATATTCTTGTATAGACAATGTGCTCAAAATGCAAATAAGTATGAATAGTCATCATAAAAGTTTCATATGTATTATCTATTGTTGCAAAGACAGAAAGGTTCCATAATTCAACCGGTAGTGCAAAAACTCTGACCTAGACTGGCCCCATAAAAGGTAAATCTTCTTTCGTCTTGAAAAGAGAGTGTTATGGCTTCATAAATAAACCAAATTGCCCCATAAACCAAGGACCACCTTGTAGTATCTAATGTTTTTCCTCTTCATGAGTGAATATCACAAGGAAATATCTGTTAGGGTAAACATAGATTTGATATTCTCCTAAAGTTAGCCAAGATTTTGAAGCTCGTATTTTAAAGTTTTGCAAGGTAGGCCAGAAGCCCAAAATTGATAGATAAAAGCATGCCTTTCCAAATTGTCAATACTTTTTTGAATTTTAGTATGCTAGATATTAACCATCAGAGAGTCATTTGCATCCTTCATGCATCCTATTTCGGTATTCATGGATCTATCTTTGGCATGCATAAGGGTTGGCAAATAAAACTTTTTTTTCTATTGGCTGCTTCAAAAGATTGAGGTGTTTGTAAAGTTAGTTTAAAGTTCATATTCCTGGGGTTTAAATCCATAGTTCGCATTCAAACCAACTACATTTTTTCTCAACCTTTCTAAAAATAATAACTCACACCTAGACAATATTCTGAATAAAATAAAATTTCTAAGACAAAGTAGAGCAATTATTGAGATGACTAAACATAAAGTGAAAAATAAGTGTATGGAAAATATGTTTCATGCATAGAATATCAACTCAGAATCAGAGATGCCATCACATTTTAATTTGATTCAAAATAAAAAGTTTGAAATACTCTAGACTAGCAATTTTACGATGGGGATGCAATGAAAATTCTAATAGAGCAAGAGAAATGAAGACCAGTTCAATGAAGAGAGTTTTGGTAGGAAATGTAGTTGTTGATCGTCTTATTCCCTGATGTGGATGTATGCTCTATATTATATTCTTGCATATCAATCAAAAGAAAAATGGGGTGAAAAAAGAAGGTCTTGCAACGATCACACTCTTGACATTGTAGCTAAAGTTAGGCCATGATGTTCAACAGTACTAATAATGATTGTTTCCTTTTACAGTGTTAGTCCCTATGACTTATGTATTGTTAGAGTCTAGGGCATTTTAAATGAACGTTGTTTACGGTTGCCTTATTTTATGGTAGGGATAGACACATTTTGAGGATTATTTGCATCATATGATGAGTTTGTATATATATTTTTCATATGTACAACCACAAACATTAGTAATTCAAGGGGTTTGGTCCCAATTATACAAATTATAACATGAATCTCACCAAGAAACAACCCACTCTTGATCCACAAATTCACTATAAGTAGATTGGTTCTACTTTTGATAGAATAATTTTAATCTCTAATTGGTCATCATCGGGATCTTCAAAGTTCATTTTCTCGATACACTATGTGCCTCTTCATGAAATTGGCATATTTAAATATTTTAACATGTCCTTGTTATGTGTTGAAGCCAAAGTATTATTTGCATGTAAGAGAGCTCGTAAATAAAATGAGAGTTTTTATTTAACAGACAAGCAGTTTTTTCAATGTTTTATTCAAAATTTTGTATATTCAATAATAGATTTCATAAATTTAGATGGTTTGGATTGGACCTTTTTTTACAAAAAATTATGTGAAATGTAATGACAGTGGTGAAGCTTTGCCATAGGGTTGAACCATATGATCTTGCAACATACATTGGTATATCACATATTAGAGGGCACTAACCCAAATCAATAATAATAATAATAATAATAATAATAATAATAATAATAGATCTTAAACTAAATGGCTCGTTAATGTGTTGTGGGAAGGCCTCTCATAAACATTGATCAATGTATGTCAAAAGCTTTGGCCCTATGATACTCATTTCATCAATCAAAATATATTAGATATATTTCAAACATTGTTGTAAAATTTCAAGTTTTTGCCCTTCTAATGGTTTTATTTAAACTTGCAAGGGAGGCATTGATCTAGATGTGGACGAAAGAGTAAATTAAAGCAAGACTCGTTACAAGATGTTGAACACAAATGAAATTAAAAAAGGTTACATTTTTCCCCTTTTAGATTTTAACATATGGACAAGAGGGGGATAACCATCCCAAGAATATGTATAGAAGTGGGCCTTTTTACCATTCTTGATGATCCAAAACAACTTGTTATTATCAAAGACTCACCAATTTTCAGAATGTCCAACACAAGAGAGCCTTTCGAGGGATGGGAGAACCAGATAATTTGATCAGGAAGTTTATTTCCAACATATTTGGCTCCTAAGATTTACACCCAAAATTGTGATGGAGACTAAAGAAGATGCCAATCAATCTCAGCGACTAAAGATTGACCATTTAGCTGAGACGAATGAAAACACAAACCTCCTTCTTACTTGTGGAGACAAAGCATAGTCCATTTCACCAAATACCATTTTTTAATAAGTTGAGGACCCTTCCATAAAAACTTGTGGCATGTTTGATCAATTTCTTTGAAGATGACTGTGGGAACATGCAAGACCGAAGAGAACTAAATGGGAATAGCTTGCAAAACATTCTAGATCAAGATGATTTATGCTACCATAGAAAGTCATTTATTGGTCCACTTAGAAATTTTAGTTTTCATCTTATCCACTAACCAACTCTAATTAGAAAGTTTGATTTCCTTCAAGGGAACATCGAGGTAGATAATTGGCAGATAAGCTCTCTGAGAGCGAAGTTTGTCAATAATCATAGCTTCTTATCTGGGAGATGTGTGAAATAAATAAGTTTTTGACTTATCCTCACTGATAATATGACCAGTTGCAACCTTGAAAAGTTACAACTTCTTATTAAAGTTTGAAGCCACTTGAGTTGTAGCTTTGCCCATCAGGGAAGAATAATCCACAAATTACAAATGCATCATTTGCTTAAGTCCCCTAGCAAGAGTAACACCTTAAATAATTCTTTATTCTCTAGTTTTGGCAATAATTCTACCCAAGATTTCTACCATAATAATAAACAAATAAGAAAGAGGGTTTCCTTTTTGAATACCTCTTGAAGCTCCAAAAGGCTTAGAGGGACAACCATTAACCAGAACTGAAAAAGAAACTGAGGAAATACAACCTTTCACCTAGAGAATCTATTCCTCAAAAAAATTGAAATGCTCGAGCATTCTTAATAGGAAGGCCTAATCAAACCTATCATGGGCTTTGGAGAGATCCAACCTGATAAGCATAGTCATAGTCTTTTGGTGCTGCATATAATGGATAACTTCTTGAGCTAACACAATCTCATCAAGGATTTGTCTACTAGCCACATACCCACCTTGCTCAAGAGAAATAATTTTATGGAGGAGAGGTTGCACTCTATTAGCCATAATTTTAGAAATGATTTTGTACAAAACATTACATAGAGTAATGGGATGAAAGCCATGGATATTCATTACCTCGTGTGCCTTTGAAACCAAATCAACAAAGGTTTTGTTGATCTGTTTAAGAATAAATTTAGTTGTTATAGCTTCTTCCACAACCTTTAAAAAGTCCTTCTAAATAATATCCTATAATTCTTGATAAAATTCAATAGGAAACCCATCTGGCCTAGGGGATTTCCCTTTACTCATGCCAAAGACAACATGTCTTAATTATGCTAAAAAAATGCTATCAAGAAAAGAACAATTGTCCTCCTTAGAAATAAGAGTAGGAATGCCTTGGAGAATCTATTGTTGTGCCACCATATGTAAAGGAACAACAACAAAAAGATTATAAAAGAAATTAAGCACAATGTTAGAAATACCCTGTGAAGATAACTCTAAAGTTCTATTATCCAATTCAAGAGAATAAATATGATTAAAAGACCTCCACATTAGCATGGATTTGTGAAAAAACATCGAGTTTTGATCCCTTTCTTGAAGCCATTTAATTATAGATTATTATTTCTTCATAATCTCTTCCCTAGGATTCCATTCACCTAATGGATTGATTAAATCGAGATCCTCATGCTTAAGCTTCTCATTGATAGTGCTAAAGTGAATGGTTTCAATGACCTTATTCAATCTATCATAAATCTCTTGATTTTTAACTTTTATGTCCCCAAATTCCTCCCAATTCCATGTCATGAGTTGGGATTTGACATATCTAAACTTCTACATAAAAAGGAACATATTTGTTCCATGTCGAGGCTTACCTTTCATCCACCAATGCTAAATATTGTTCTTGAGATCTGCATGCCAAATCCATATCAGTTGAAAATGGAAAGGAGATTTTAGGCATTGAAAATTCCAGACTTTTATCATAACAAGCCAGTGATCTGATCCAACATTGTTGAGAATTGAAGACTTGGGGATTTGCACATTAACAAAAACCTCCTCGATCAACAAGAGTATGTCCAACCTTTCTGTAATGAAAGCATTACCTGATATCTGGTTGGTCCACATCAGGAGCCCATTACTAGGCTTAAGGTCAATAAGATTGAGAGAAGATATGTATTCTAGCATGAGACTTAAATTAACATCAAGCTTGTTGTTGCCACCAATTTTTTCATCTAAGTAAGTAATAATGTTAAAATCTCCTCCGATCAAGACCCAAACTACATGAAAGATCTAAATAATAGAGTTTTCCACTGCGTTTTTTTCCCTTTAAAGCTAGAGAAAAGTAAACATTGATGAATAAACCTTGTTGATTTAAATGTCTAATTTGTGCAATGATATTTATGATACCCTGCACAACTAGAGCATTAACCACCATAATTTCCCTAGGGTTACACAGACACGCAATGCCCCCAAAATCTCCTTGAGAATAGTTGGACAAAACATTAGCCATTGGCCAAAACTTCTGAGCTAAAGAGTTCATGCTACTACTAGAAACTTTGGTTTCCTAAAGAAATAATATACGAGGGCTATGAGACTTCAACATTCTAATAATTTCATTACATTTAGAGGGTCCACCTTTAATACCCCTAATATTTCAAGGAATGCACTTCATGTCTAACGGGGTTTATGTACCTACGATCCCTCTTTTGCTTTACCTAAAGAGACTGATCTTTCTTCTTCCCTTTGGATGTGGGTCATAATAAATTTCATGTCGCTTTCTGATTAGTGTCCATTTTCATTTTTTTTAATCTTAACTAATTTCATTTGGATCTATAATGGAAGGGATATCCACATAAAAAGAGTAAGGGACTAACACTCTAAGGGGAAGGCCATCAAATCATCACCCAAATTTGTGCCCATTTTCTCACTTTTTTATAATTTATGTTTTCTAACAAGATCAGTATCCTTCTGAGTTATTATGTTTAAACTCTAATCCATTGGAAAGTTGGAATTAGCAATAATGTGTTTTCCTTAATCTAGTGGAACATAGTGAGGATCTTTTCTAAACTGCATTTCAGGTTTTGTAGTTTCCATAACCAAGTCACCATCCTCTAAAGGCTTATCAATAGGCAATGAAGCAAAATGATTCTTAGACATAGAAGGCCCAAAATTGGGGTTTTTGTCATGCTGGATAAATTATTGATGGAATGACAATGAGAAATCTTTGGTACAAGCCAAAATTATCTTCACGATTTAAATTAGAATGAGAGCAAACATTACAATATAAAATCCCAAAAGGTTTTTGATTTCACATTTTCAATGTGAATCTTCCTATTCCTATAGGAATGGAGAACTTATTGACTAAGATAAGAAAAACAAGACACCTAGGATTAATAACAATTTATATACAATATTGTTACATCCCCCCTTGCTCTATAGGGGTCTTTGTCATACCAAGCATTCCTTTATACTTTTCAAATTTTTATCATCCAATCACTTTTGTTACGATGTATGTTGGTTGCTCTACTGTCAGGTAATGTTGCAACTTGACACTGCCATCTTTCACATAGTGCTAAATCATATGAAATTTGGTATTGATGTGCTTGGTTCGATCATGAAAGACTAGATTATTTTCCATGTAGATTATAGGAAGTGTTGTCAACCATGAGAAGTGTTGACAAAACCTATTGCTCTCGTAAATAAAAAAGAAACCTTCTGAGTTACAAGATATCTCTAGTTGCCTTTGAAGTGGTCATATATTTTACTTCTACTAAAGAAATTATTGGCACCGATTACTTCTTAGATTTTCAATTGATAATTGTTGTTGCCAAATTCATCAGAAAATTTGAGGTGGACTTTCCATCTTCATGATCACTAACATAGTCGAAATCTAAATATGCAACCAATTCAAAATCTCTTGCCCTGGAGTATTTGAACCCAAAATTCTATGTTCCTATGAGATATATGAGGACCCTTTTTGTTGTTATCCAATGACTGTACTTGGGTTATTGCATGAATCTTGAGGGGGCATTAACTGCAAATGATACATCTAGTCAAGTATGGTCATATAAATCAGACTTCCAATGAGTTGTTTGTATTTGGTGGCATCAACCAAATCTGTTGAATCTTCATATGTCAATTTGAGATTCTATTCCATGGGCATGCTAATAGGCTTATAACCTTCTATTCTGAACTTGTTTAAAATTTCACCAATGTAATTCTTCTAAGGGGTGAAGAAGTACTTTGATTTTTGAATTACTTTAATATCCAAATAGTAATGAAGAGAACATAAATCAATCATTTCAAAGCTTTTCATCAACTATGATTTAAATTTTGCGATGTACCATTCATTGTTCCCTATGATGAGTAAATCATCAACATACACCACCACAAATACAACTATTTTGTCAACTATTTTGATGAAAAGAGTTGCATCTTCAAACTCAAAATGTTTGAAGTTCATGTTCATGAGATGCTCAGCCAGTTTGTCATACCATGCTCAAAGAGCTTGTTTCAAACCATATAACGATTTCTCTAGTTTGCACACCTTATGCTCTTGTATGTTTATTGTAAAACCTTCAAGTTGTGTCATGTACACAACTTCCTCAAGGTCACCATTATAGAATGCAATTTTAATGTCCATTTGGTGAACTTTATATCCATTGTGAGTTACCAAAGCCAACATAGTCCAAATGGCAGTCCATTTTATTATAGGTGTAAACATTTCATTATAGTCAATTCCTTCTTTTTGAGCATATCCCTTTAAGACAAGCCTTGTTTTGTGCTTGTCAAGTGAGCCACCATTTTTATATTTGTTATGTTAGACACACTTACAACTAATAGGTTTGCATCTAAATGGAGGATCAACCAATTTTCAAGTCTCATTTTTTACCAATGTATTGTACTTATCTTTCATTGCTTTTCTTTCAGATTTCAACTTCTCAACCTATTTGAAAGATGTTGGTTTTGAATCAAATGCAACATTGAGTTCTTGTAGAGAATTATTGAAGGTAAGATTTTCAATTATATCTTTAATTTATTCAAAGGACTTGTCTAATTACGATGCAGTTGTACATGCGCTTCTTGTGATAGTTTCCCCAATTTCATCAGGTTTCACATATTTCAATGTTTGAGTGGCCCTCTTAGGCATCTATTTCTATATTTTATGTGCTTTAAGTTCATCCTTTTAAGTTTCATCACTTTCTATCTTTTATTATGATAGCCCCTATTCATTGTCTAATGAAGTTTCACTCTCTCATTTAGGAGGAGTTTCAAGCTCATGTATAGGAGACAATAGAAAATCAATAGATTCCCAATCTTGTGTCCCCCACTCATTATCTAAAACATCCAAATCACTCTCTTTATAGACATCAAACTTTGCATACTTGTCTAGTCAACTCAATTACCAATCAATATGTTCTTTATCCTTTATAGTCTCATCAAAGATAACTTATCTCGTGACAAAAAAACTTCTTCTCTTTCTCATCGTATAGCCTATATGCCTTGAAGGATTTAGAATATCCCAAGTGGATGCATTTTTTACTCATGTGGTCAAACTTATTTATTTTCTCCTTTGGAATCAATGTGTAACAAGTGGATCCAAAAATTTGGAGATGTCGTATTGAAGGAAGATGGCCACACCACATCTCATACAGAGTCTTAGATGCAAGAGCTATTGATGGTGATATTTTATAGAGGTATATTGTTGTTTTAGTTGTTTTGGCCTAAAAGTGTAGATTTACCCCTTTGTAGTACTACATATCACGAACCAAATTCATCACAGTTTTATTCATCCATTTTAAAACTCCATTTTGTTACAGAGTGTAGGGAACTATGAGATGATGTTTGATCCTATTTTGCATAAGATAGGATTCAAACTTATTTATAGTGAATTCACCACCATTATTTGTCCTAAGTGTCTTGATGTAGGTTTTTGCTTCATTTTTAATCATGTTTCAAAACTTTTGAAAAGTCTTGAAGGATTCTGATTTTTTATTCAAAAAGTATATCCAAGTCATCATGTTGTAGTGATCAATGAACAACATGAAGTACTTATGACCACCAATAGAGAGGATTAGAAGAAAATAAAAATATGAGTGAACCAGTTGTAATTTTTTGTTAGCTTTTCAATGTGACTTTGGGAATGGTTCTCTTGCGTGTTTTACCAAGATGCAAGTTTCACAATTTTCGTATGATTTTGATGGTAATGTAGGCATGCCAACAACACCATTATTTTACAATACATGAATGTGTTGTAGAAGAATTATTGTACACTTGAGGTGTGGGAAGCCTCTGTAAGGTGGAAGAGTGTGGCGGCTCTTTATTGTATTCTTTTTTGTAAAGTGTTAATACAAGATAGTGTATTGTCTCTCATATTCTGTGCTAATGGTGAATTCTAGTTACTTGTATTTCTGGTTATTTCCGCATTTATAATTGCTTATATTTGGTAATCATACTGTGCTCTTTCTGAGGAGCAAGATCCTAACAAAGTGGGATTAGAACAGGTGTTGTTCTTGTGATCCCCCACCAAAGTGGTATCAGAGCTGTTGGTTGGGATACTAACAGATTGGATTAGATCTGGTTAGTGTGTTTTTTATTACAGGTTACTCACAAGGTTTTTGTTTGAGTGGGAGTTGAGCAATGGCAGAAGACAGTAAGCTACGAATGGAAAAGTTTAATGGCAAGAACTACCAACTGTGGAGGATGCAGATTGAGGATTATCTGTATCAAAAAGATCTGTACTTACCATTGGGAGGGGTTAATTGCAAACCCTCGGACATGAAAGATGAAGAATGGGAGGTTCTTGATCGGAAGGCTTTGGGATCTATTAGATTGAGTCTTGCATCATCTGTGATTTCTAGCTTATCACAGTGTAAGACAACGGTGGAGTTGATGGAATCTTTGGCAAATTTATATGAAAAACCCTCAGCTTCTAATAAGGTATTTCTTATGAAGCGTTTATTTAATTTGCAAATGTTGGAAGTTGGATCTATTCATAGCCATCTTAGTGATTTCCATGGTTTGGTAAACCAATTAAGTTCAGTCAATATTGTATTTGATGATGAAATTAGAGCTCTCTTAATCTTGTGTTCATTACCTGAAAGTTGGGAAGGTTTGGTAATGGCAGTTTCTAACACTGTGTCTCCTTCAAAAGTCTTAAAAGTGGATGATGTTGTGAGTGTGATCTTGAATGAAGAGATACGCAGGAAAAGCACAAGTGAGTCATCAGGGAATGCTTTGAGTGTTGAAGGCAGAGGAAGGCAAAGAGAGAAGATAGAGCATGGGAGATCAAGGTCCAAGATAGGCAAAAGATCCAAGTCCAGGTATGGCAGAATAACCTGCTGGAAGTGTGGAAAGCAAGGGCACTTAAAGAGAGATTGCAGATTAGGTGAAGATCAGCATGAAGGACATGAAGAAGAAGCAGATGTTGCAGATTACGCTGCATGGGATGCTCTGGTATGTTCTTTAGATAAAGTAGAATCTTGGGTTTTAGATTATGGTGCCTCTTTTCATGCATCTCCACATAGGGAATTCTTTCATGAGTATGTCTAGGGAGACTTTGGAGAAATTTGTGTAGGGGATGGTAAACCTTGTCAGATTGTTGACAAAAGGAAAGTGAAGCTGAAACTGCAGACAGGTAACACATGGGTGTTAAAGGAGGTCATGCATGTCCCAGTTCTGGAGCAGAATTTGATTTCTGTTAGAAGTTTGGGTGATGAGGGTTGCACAGTAACTCTCACAGTGGACTCTTAGAAGGTTACCAAGGGTACACTTGTTGTAGCTAGAGGTAAGAAAGTAGGTACGCTTTATCTATCTACTTGTATTACTGACTCTCTTTCTGGGTTATCTACTTTAGCTGTAGATTCAGAGATGTGGCTTGATAGGCTTGGTCACATAGATAAGAAGGAGATGCTTGTTCTTGAGTCAAAGGATATGCTTTCAGATTTGGAAGGTATGGATCGTGGTTTTTGTATACAGAAGAAGAAGGTGACATTTTTTGAGGAATCCGATGTTAGTGACAAGAACAAGAAAGCCTTGGTTTTCAAGGAGAAGGTGACGGACAGAGTTCAGCACAAGATGTAGAAGAATTCTGAGCAGAGCAAGGGTGTTTTGGAGAAGGATTTGATCCAAAAAGAGCTCGCAGGAAAAAGTTAGGTCTCACTAGAAAAACACAGAGGCCGACGTCGGCAGGAAAACCGGCGTCAGTGTCCAGACAGGGACCGACGTCGGTTATGTGCAGCCCGACGTTGGTGACTCAGGGCAGATAACTACCGGTGTCGGCCAGGGGAAAACAACATCGGCAAAGGGGCAATCACAGGGATCCGACATCGATCGAGTGCAGACTGAGATGTGACCAGCATCAGTTACTGAGATGAATTTTGGGTGGACAGCACGCTGTCATGGAGTCTCAAGCGCCCATATGGAGGATTGAAGGCATAAGTAAGTTCTTAAATTCATTATTTCCCTTCTTTACACTACTTTTTGCTCACTTATGGCATAGGACCAGGAAGTTATTGAAGAAGCAGAACAGGTAGATCCAGGAAACAGTGGGAGCTTGGCATGGATGAGGATGTGATTCCTTGGAGGAGAACCAAACAGTTGTTTTGGGTAGAGTGGCCAGCTAGAAGTAAGCACTGAGAGACAAATGGATGTTCAGGATGAAGAAGAGCAGAAATGGATATGTGAGATGGAAGATCAGAGTATATGGTCTTGTATAAGCTGCAGGGCAATGGAGGTTTGATCATTGTGTTTCACTTTACAAGGTTGGATAATATTAGCTACATTATCCTATTACTGTATGATGTGCTTGTTGCAGGGTTACATATACAGGGTATTGTTGAACTAAAGGTAAAGCTAGTTCAAGTGTTTGTCATGGAGAATTTGGGAGCAGTAAGATTCTTTGGCATGAGTGTGTTCTAGAGACATGGTAGGTCATATGTTGACTTTGTTTCAGGATGATTGTGTGAAACCGGTTAGCACGCCGATGGTTGGACAGTTCTATGAACTGTGTCTTGATTCACATAATGAGGTTGAGTGCATGGTATGTACTAAACCTGAGTTTTCCCAAGCAGTGGGAGTTGTCACAAGTTGGAGCCAATCTAGGAGAGAACCATTGGAGGACAGTTCAGTGGATTCTTACAGGGACTAGCAGCAGGTGCACATGCTATGCAGGTTCAGGTTATTTTCTACATGGTTTGTAGATGTGGATGTGGCAGGTGATTTGGATGACAGGTTTTGCACCACAGGATTTGTGGTGGTTGGTCTTCAAGAGTGATCTTGAGGAGGGATACAAAGCCAAGGGAACAGACTAGACGGAGTACAAGTATAGGTACAGGTACAGGTTGCAGCTGTTTATCTCCAAGTGGGAGATTGTTGAGTTGTGGAGCTAAAAGCTTCAACTCTTTGCAAACAGAAGGAACAGAAGGTTGCTAAGATCTAGGAGCACCGGTGTCGGCAGCAGGACTGACGTCAGTCATGACCAGTGCAGAAGGCCACCGGCGACGGTAGGATGTCGACCGACGTCGACAGAACCAGACAAGCAGGGACCGGCGTCGGTCGCCTGTGTGTTCCAGAACTGTTCGTTGCATGGACAGTTAGTTAAGTGAACGAAGCGTTTGCATGTAAAGGCCAGTTAGAGTCTTGAGCTGCGAGGATAATTGTCTAAATTAAGATTCTAAGTTATTGTTTAAGTCTGGGATCTATTTATAGACCCATTGGCATGTATTGTAATTGGTATAAGATAAGGAAGGCAAGGAAGTTCCTTCTAAGTGTAAGATCATTGAGTTGCAGGTTGTTGCAAGCTCATAGGAGATCTACATGTGTGAGTCTGGTCTGTTGAATTGTAGGTTGCAGGTTCATGGGAGATCAACTTGAAGTACTATAGAGTGCTTGGTGTACTGGCAGGGTTATTACTGACTAGTTGGAGAGGTGAACACCAATTCTGTTTGTGAGTTGGTTGTTGGGACCATTTTTTTTGGTAGGAGAGTGTTGTAGAAGAATTACTGTACACTTGAGGTGTGGGAAGCCTCTGTAAGGTGGAAGAGTGTGGTGGATCTTTATTGTATTCTTTTATGTAAAGTGTTAATACAAGCTAGTGTATTGTCTCTCATATTCTGTGTTATTGGTGAATTCTAGTTACTTGTATTTCTGGTTATTTCTGCATTTATAATTGCTTATATTTGGTAATCATACTGTGCTCTTTCTGAGGAGCAAGATCCTAACAAAGTGGGATCAGAACAGGTGTTGTTCTTGTGATCCCCCAACATTCTGTGCTATTGGTGAATTATAGTTACTTGTATTTCTGGTTATTTCTGCATTTATAATTGCTTATATTTGGTAATCATACTGTGCTCTTTTTGAGGAGCAAGATCCTAACAAAGTGGGATCAGAACAGGTTTTGTTCTTGTGATCCCCCAACAGAATGTTGTTATAGTGAGTGTGCCCAAATATTGCACGCCACAACATGTTTGGATACATTCTATCTTCCATGAGATGAGCATAATTGCTTTAATTTAATGGCTCACCCCTGAGTTTGAGTAGTTTGCCTTCCTCATATGTAGTTAATATGATTTCATTATCACTTTTTCTCTGGATAATGACATCACCATTTTCCAACAAAATAAAATGGCCTTGTTACCTTATGAACTATAGGGAAACAAGTTTTGTTTTAATTGAGGAAGGTAGAGGACATTTTTTAGTTTGAAATTTGGAAGCCTTGGACAATTGAGTCTTATTGTACCTCTTCCTTATGGTTATAGACTTGATCTATCTATGAGGTATACTACATCACAACTTTACTCACTAAACTCCTCAAATAAGTCTCTTTCATATGTAAAGTGGCTCCAATATCAAGAACCCAAACATCAAACCATGAAGAACTGACTAAGAGATTATTTGCTTCATCATCTATACTATAAAATACACATAAACTGGTGAATTGGATAGAGTTTAACTCTTTTATTTTCTTTGATTTTCCCTCTTTCTTCTTACAGCATGCTTCAATTTTCTCCCTTGGAGTTCTATAATTGTGAGTCTCATGACTTCCTTTTTTATCACACCATTTATAGTAGAGGTTTTCTTTATGATTTTATTTTTGACCGCCTTGATTTTCATTTTTGTAACTTTTTCCCTTCTACTTCTTCTTTTACTTATTATTGCCTTCATTTTTGGAAGACGTGGCCTTATAGGATGTTTTGGAAGAATTTTCTTTGACATAACAAACACTTTCTCTTGATGTGGATTCAATTTTTCTTCCAAATGCCTTTTCTCTTTCTACCATCTTTTCAACCAATTGATCAAATGTGAGAGTCTTCAACTGATTGCTTGCTTGTATGGACTCTAAGTAGGTTAAATAGTTAGGAAGAAGGGATTTTATGAATGTGGTTGTATAGATTTCGATTTTAACACCCATTACTTCTACATCATGCTTGATGGCACATATCTCATAAGCCTATCTCATCACATCACCATCTTTCAACTCAAGGTTGAATAGCTTCAACTGTAATTGAATGAATTCCAACTCTAAGTAGGAATCATATAGCTTGTTCCATTTGTGAAATGCTTCCCATGGAGTACTACACCCCTAAATATAATGAAACAAATCCTCGTCAACTGAGGCCCTCATCAAGGCCAATGCTTTCTAGGTTTTCATCCTTCGTACCTGAATATCCTTTACATTCCATGTTTGCTCAACTGATTGTGTATCCCTATTGCAAATATCAAACCATAGATAAATTTAAATTAGAGTGTTCTTCACTTGTCAAGACCATTGTAGCCAGTTATCTTTGTTGGTCAATATTGTGCCAATGATATATTTGATTGAATGCATGGTTTTGAGTTTGTAGTTTTTGAGTTTTTGTTAACCCCATTGGTTACTTATCACTCCAAAATGGTCCCCTTTTCTATATACCACCAGACTGATATATACCAAACCTCTTGATATACCTACCCTTCCTATGTACCCGTCAATACATGGAAGATGCTATCCCTTTTAATATACTTAGCAGTATGTGAAAGAGGCCTTAAAGTATATGAGAACAGAGTGGTATGTGGCACTTACGTGGCATGTGAAAAGGATTCGCCCTGTCATTAACATCAACTTAATAATAAAAATTCATACAATAATATACTCAATTTTTCATGATTTCTTGATTTACGTTCTCAACAGTGACGAATGGGTAAAAGAGTATCTCTCCTTATTTCTCTTTGAATTTGTAAATTTTGGTTGTTGTTTACCAAATTTGATGAGAGTAACTTGCTCAAGGAAATTTCAAAAAAAAAAATTACTTATAATTTAAATGCTTTCAAAATTTGAAATAAAACTCTTAAAACAGAAAATTAAATTTTGCTTTTTTAAATGAAAAACTTAAAATATGAAGTATCTCTCCTCCTTTTGTCTATATCTAGGTTATATAGTTCCAATATTGGAATATTAAAAAGTATTTTTGAAAATACCAACTATCCAAAACCTCCACCATGCTAATAAATGTCATGCTCTAAAAGAATAAAAAGAAAGTAGCTTTGAATTTGTAATTCTATGATGCACAGTTAAGAAAGTCTTTTGATATTAAATGTTAGTAGAAGAAAATGTGATGATGAGATACGAGTCCCAAAATTCCGAGGAAGAACAACTGAAATTACCAAGACTATAGTCAAAATACCTTTTCATGACCTACTCAGGGTTAGCAACATACATTGTCACATTACCTGCACAATTGTTATGCTCTTTTCATCTCCATGCAGGTCTACCAAAATGTCATATATTAGCACATAACAATGTGTTTCAATAACAAGTATAATGCTTTGGGATTTAAAATGCCATAATTCAATCTAATTTGCCTTCCACTCAATTAAAATGCTTATAATTCTACCAAAAACTAGTTACTGCACAATCTTACACACTAGAGATTTGAATTTTATGTAATTTGATTAGCTCAAGATGAGAATGGAAAAAGGAGATAGACTTAAAAAAATCCTGCTCTAATACCATTATCAAGCTATATAAATTATTGATGAAATGATAATGAGAAATCTATGGTGCAAGCCAAAATTGTCTTCACGATTTAAATTGGAATGAGAGCAAACATTACAATATAAAAACTCAAAAGCTTGTTCATTTCACATTCCCAATGTAACTCTTCATATTCCTATGGGAATGGAGAACTTATTGAATAAGACAAAAAATAAGACACCTATGCTAGACACCTAGGATTAGTGATAATTATAAACAATATTGTTACAGTTCTTAGATTTAATAGTGTGTTTTTTTTCAATCCTAAAAACCTTCCTTATCAGGGGTTTCCTTAAGGTTTTCATGCACATAAAATTTTTAATCCTTTGCTAAATGTCCATACTCATGGCAGTGTCTACATCTAAAAGGAATGTTCTCATAATCAACTTCTTATTCCCAGACTCTATCCCCAGATTATAAAGTTTTAGGAAAGGGATTGTTAAAATCTATTAGAACACTCTTGCATAGACAATGTGCTCAAAACATAAAGAAGTATTAGTAGTCATCATAAAAGTGCCAAGGGTATTACTTATTGCCACAAAGATAAAAGGGTTTCAAAATTCAGTCAAAAGTCCAAAAGTTTTTACACAAACCCGCCTTGTAGAAGGCAAATCTTCTTCTGCCTTGAAAAAAGAGTGCCATGGATTCATAAATAAAGCAACTCACCCCATAAACCAAGGACTGCACTAGAAAATATCCATTAGGGTAAACATAGATTTGATAATATCATGAATACAACCAAGATTTTGAATCCCATATTCTAAAATTTTTCAAGGTAGTCATGAAGCCCAAAAATTGATAGATAAGAACACACCTTTCTAGATTGTCAATACTATTTGAATTCTAGCATGTTAGATATTAACCACTAGAGAGTCATCCACTGCTTTCATGCATCATGTTTCAGCCTTTTATGGATCTATATTTGGAATGCATAATGGCAGATGAATAAAACCTTTTCCTCCATTGGCTATTGCAAAAAATTGAGGTGTTTATAAAGCTAATTTAAAGTTTAGATTCCTAGGGTTTCGATCCATAGTTCACATTCAAACTAGTTACATTTTTTTAAACCTTTCTAAAAATAACAACTCCCTCCTAGACAATCTCCTCAATAAAATAACATTTATAAGAGAAAGTAGAACGATTTTTGAGATGACCAAATAAAAAGTGAAAAATAGGTGTATGGAAAATATGTTTTGCTTAGAATATCAACTTAGACTCAAAGATGTCATAACAAATTAAATTGATTTAAAATAAAAAGTTTAAAATACACTAAACTAGAAAATTTTCAATGAGGATGCATTGCAAATGCTAATATAGTGAGAGAAATGAATACCAGTTCAATGAAGAGAGTTTTGGTAGGGAATGCACTTGTTACCCTTCTTCTGCCCTGATGTGGATGTACCTAATGTACTAGTTCCAAGAGAATTAAATTTTAAAAACATGGCTATTTTTATACCATGGGGTGCTTGTATGTAACTATTGGCTTTGGGTTCTAAAATTCATGAATTTATAAAAGGTTCAAGAAAGAATTTCCCCAAGTTTATTGGTGATGGTAGAAAACACTCCATCTTGTATTCTTGCATATCAATCAAAAGAGAAATGTGGTGAAATACGAAGGTCTTACAAGGATCACACTCTTGACATTGTAGCTAAAGTTAGGCCATGACATTTAGTAGTACCAATATTGATTATTTCCTTTTGTAATGTTAGTTCCTATGACTTATTTATTGTTAGATTATGGGGCATTTTCAGTGGAATTTGTTTAAGGTTGCCTTGTGTTAAGGAAGGGATCGATAAATTTTGAGGATTATTTGCATCCCATGATGGGTCTATATATTTTGTTTCCATATGTACAACCACAAATATTAGTAATTCAAGGGATTTGGTTCTAGTTTTATAAACTATAACATGAATTTCACAAAGAACCAACCCAATCTTGACCCACAAATTCGCTATAAACATGATTGGTTGTCCTATTTATAGAATAATTTTAATCTCTAATTGTTCATCATTAAGGTCTTCAAAGTTCATTTTCCTGATACACTCTATGCCACTTCATGCAATTAACATATTTAAAGATTTCAACATTTCCTTGTTATTTGTTGAAGCTAAAGTACTATTTGCATGTAAGTGGGTTGATAAATGAAATGAGAGTTTTTCTTCAAAAGACAAGTATCTATATGTTCCAAACATTAATAAATTTCATTGTTCAAATTTTTATTCAACATTTTGTATATTCAACTGTAGATTTTAGAAATTTACATGTTTTGGATTGAAGCTTTTTTTACAAAAAAATTGTGTGAAATGTAATGACAATGATGAAGCTCTACCATAGGGTCAAACCATATGATCTTGCAACATACATTGGTATATCACATATTAAATGAAACTAACCCAAATCACCAACAAGAATAATAGATCTTACACAAAATGGCTCATTAATGCATTGTGGGAAGGCCTCATTTAAACATTGATCAATGTATGTCCAAAACTTTGGCCCTATGATAATCATTTGATCAATCAAAATGTATTAGATATATTGCAAACACTGTTGTAAAATTGCAAGTGTTTTCCCTTTCAATGGTTTCATTTAAAGTTGCAAGGGAGACACTCATAGAGATGTGGACAAAAGAGTAAATTAAAGTAAGACTTATTGCAAGGTGATTTAACTTTTTAGGGTTATAGAGTTTTAGCCCTATGTTGTTAAAGGGGATGACTAAAATAAATTAGGGTATATAATATGCAGTAAATATAACCACTAATTTGTAATAGAATTGACCTACTTTGACCTTTCTAAAAATAACAATAAATTATGTAAACAAGTACCTAGCCGGAAGGTGATTGAGCTAGAAGATATGGAGGCTACAAACTAGATCAGGAGCTAGTCTAAGGATCGCAAACAAGATCTAATGGATCTAATAGCACTAATGGCTCTAATTTTGTTAGGAACCCATCTTCTACTCTTCTGTTTACATTATTAGCATAATATTTGCTTTGGACGCATATGTTTTGTAAGTTGTCCCTGGAGCATATTTACTTCATCCCACATGCATGAGAGGAAATAGTTGTTAGAATAGGATTAGTATTTTAATTAGTGTTAAGGCCCAATGAAGGCATCCACGAATTGTATTGAATTAAGCTTTCTCAAAGGATGTTTCCCCTTGAAGGGGCCAACGATTTTGCAATTCAACTATTGTAATTCAATTCTATTTTTTTAATTTAATATATCACAAATTTTTCATAGTTTATTTCATGTATTTGCAATTATATGCTAATTTGTTTAGGAAGGATCATATCATCTGGTCTTAGAGTGTTTTCTAAGGAGATTTTTTTTTGCTACCCACCATATGCTCTCACCTTGCCTTAATTGGACCCTAACGATCATAAAATGGTAATAGATCCATTCCCAACCCTTCCATGTGATAGTCTAGATTTGCAATTTCATTTTGGCAACAAGACGACACCAAAGATCATGATTTTTTTTTTAACTGCATTATGTTTATGTTTTACTCTAGATTTTATCTTCTATTTTGGATCAGGGTAAAACCTATCTGCTTAACTATGGGAAGTGCTTGGGTGAAAGCCCTAAAACTCATTATGAGGAGTACCACAGGAACCCCAAAGTAGCTGGCTCATTAAGAGGCCAACCAGTAAAACAGGGAATGACCCATTCCTGATTGACTAGTTTCTACCCATGAGGAAAATCAAGAGCTATCGTTACGAGGTAAATTTGTGGCTAGAAAATTTCTGGAGAGTGGTACTCGCTCAGATGACATTTACGACCAGAGTAAATTCTAAAAACCCTTTAAACAACCATTCAAACTTGGGGTCCATTTTTTTCAAGCAAATCAAAAAGTAGAACAATTTATAAAACCATATAAGTTTCAGAAGACTATCAACAGAGCAGAAGAAAACCTTTAGAAGACTATCATCAGAGCAACATAAAACTACAAATTGTGTTGATTTTATTTTTATTTTTTGTAATATCTACATGTTTGTAGCCCTATTAATTCTCAAAATTTACCAAGACACCTAAAATTTAATTCTCCACATTTTCTCCCTTGAGGTCCCATATCCCAATTCTACTCTGAATTCCTGCAAATCTCATTTTTCTATTTTTTCGAGTTCTATAATAACTTTTTTTAGTTTATGTTCGTTTGCCTCAAAAATTTACACAATGTTTGTCTCCCTTTTTTGCTTCTTCATCTCTCTTTGACAATTTTTTTATTTTCTCCATTTTCCCCTCTAAAATTTCCCTCGTCTTCATTAATCATACTCCTATGCAAAAAAATTAGTAAAAGTACCTTTACCCCTCCTGATTTCCTCCACATTAAAAAACTCCTTTAATAAACGTGTCTTAACTTTAGATTCCCCACCCATTGCAAACAAAAAACAAAAAAACTAGGTTATGGTTGTCACACGTGTAGGCACCAAGATCATGGAGGAAGAAATTATAGTTCTGACGACCTGGGTCACTGACTTAGCTGATATGGTGCATGGATTGAATGAATAGAATGGCCTTTTGCTCAGTAGATTATAGAAGACAAAGTATTCTTCTTAGAATACTTTTTCATCCACCCACCCACCATGTGGGACCAAATTGGACTTTCCACGGTTCAATGGTATAGACTCAATAGGTTGGATTTATCATGTAGAGAAATACTTCAACCTTCATAACACTTATCATCTCAACAAAGTTCCAATTGCTTCCATTCACTTGGAATTAGAGGCACTCTAATGGTACCATTGGTATCTCAAATATAATGATGAACCTGATTAGACAACTTTTGCATCCCTTCTTTTGGGTAAGTTTGGTCCCTCAGCATTTGAGGATTTTATGGGAGCCCTCACCAAAAAAATTTAGACAGACACCATTCATGATTATCAAGTTGAATTTGAGAAGCTGGCTAATCACACTGAAGGGTTAACAAATGACTTCTTTAAGAGTTGTTTTATTAGTGGCCTCAAAGAGATCATTCACTCTGAGGTCAAGATGTTTCAACCTTAGACCATGATGGCAGCCTTGGGTCTCACCAAACTTGTTGAAGACAAAATCACCACTCAATGTCATAGTTCTAATTGGGTACCCTTCAATCCCTCTTTTCAATAACCCACTTTCAAGACAACCCCCATCAAAGGTCTCACAAAAGTTGAAATACATGTACGTCATGAGAAAGGGCTTTGTTATAATTATGATGACAAATGGGTTCTAGGACACAAATGCATCGAGTAAAAATTGTACCTAATAGATGTTGATTCTCCACTAGATATTG
Source organism: Torreya grandis (assembly GCA_037957365.1). Taxonomy (NCBI): domain Eukaryota; kingdom Viridiplantae; phylum Streptophyta; class Pinopsida; order Cupressales; family Taxaceae; genus Torreya; species Torreya grandis. The sequence goes on along the minus strand of JARHVA010004676.1, from coordinate 410,192 downwards.
AAGATTATGAGGATACTATTGAGGATATCACACACGAAGCTAATGATTCTACTCACCCAAATTTCCCTCTAAAAATCTCCATACATACTTTAGTGGGAGTCACTTCCCCCCAAACGATACGTATCTAGGGTTATTTTAAGAAACAATTCCTCACCATCCTTATTGACTCTAGCAGCACTCACAACTTCATCGACCCTTAGGTCACCAAGCAAGCAAATTATTTTATCCATCCATGTTCTAGTTTCATGATACATTACCCTATAAGGGCAAATGTCATAATGTTCATATTTTAGTGGGTGATTATAACCTTTGGGCTGATATGTTTGTTATCTCTTTAGGGGGATGTGATGTCATTCTTAGTGCCCAATGGTTATGAACACTTGGACACATCCTTTGGGACTTTTGAGAGCTTTGGATGCAGTTCTCAGAGAATGGACAGAAATACACTCTACAAGGCCTTCTTTTGGGCTCCACCAACATTGTCATCTCTCATCACATGGAGAAACTTCTCAAACAAGGATCACACAACATCATTGCCTAACTCTTTTCTCTTCATAGTTCTTCATCACTAGACTCTCACCCACCTTCTGACTTACACAACCTTTTGGTCGAGCATGCCTTATTTTTTGAGGAACCTACTAGATTGCCACCTCATCGACTTTAGGACCACCGCATCCCACTACTTCCTGATAGTGCACCTCCCAACATTTGGCCCTATCAGTACCCATTTCATTAAAAGATTGAGATCAAAAAGATCATCCATGATCTCCTATAGGCTAGGGTTATTTGACCCAATACTAGTCTGCATTCTTCACCAGTATTTCTTGTTCATAAGAAAGATGGTTTTTGGCATCTTTGCATTGATTATTAGGATTTGAATAAACTAACCATCAAGGATAAGTTTCCAATCTTCATCATTGATGAACTCCATGGTGCACAAATTTTCTCTAAATTGGACCTATGTTCAGGGTATCACCAAATTCGTCTTCATGATGCTGACATTCCTAAGATAGCCTTTCATACACATGATGGCCACTATGAGTCCCTTATCATGCCATTTGGGCTTACTAATGCCCCCTCCACCTTCTATAGTTTGATGAACCAAGTATTATGCCCCCTTCTTGCAAAAGTTTCTCTTGGTCTTCTTTGACGACATTCTTATCTCCAGTCCCACATGGGAGGATAACCTCCACCACCTTGACACCACCTTGGGCATTCTTGTTGCTAACCACTTATGTGTCAAACATTCAAAGTGTTCTTTTGGGAAAACAAAGGTGGAGTATTGGGGCATATTATCACATATGATGGTGTTTATATCAACCCCACCAAAATTGTATCTATGACAAATTGGCCCCAACCAAAGACCCTCAAAAGCTTATGTGGATTTCTTTGTCTGACAGGATACTACAAAAAATTTGTCAAGGATTATGTCATAATTATAGCTCCATTGACATCTATGCTAAAAAAAATTAATTTGCATGGTCGCTTGCATCTTCTCAAGCATTTGACGACCTTAAACATGCCATATGCACCACGCCAATTTTGGCCATGCCTGATTTCTCTAAGCCATATGTGTTTGAGTGTGATGCATGTAGAACAGGTATGGGTGTTGTACTCATGTAGGAGGGTCATCCCATCACCTTCACCATTAAGGCCCTAACTAGACGTAATTTGGTATGTTCCACATATGAAAAAGAGATGATGGATATTCTCCATGCAGATCACAAATGGTGTCCCTATTTGATTAGATGACACTTGTGCATTAAAACTAACCATCAAAGCCTTGAATATTTTATAGAGTAATGGGTATCTTCTCTAGAGCAATAAAAATGGGTTTCTAAACTCATGGGATATGATTATGAAATTGCCTACAAATAAGGTAAGGAAAACTTGGTGGTTGATGGTCTTTCTCACCAGTTTGATGATCTGGTGCACCTCTATGCAATCTCTCTTCCCATTTCCACTTGGCTCTAGGATCTTAAAAATGAGTGGCATAATGATATCCCAACCAAACAAATAATTCTTAAACTATCTATTGATCCATTTGCTAAATCTCATTATACATGGGATGTACACACATTGCAATATAAAGGTCGCATAATATTACCAATAGGCTCCAAGTTTAAACAACCAATTTTACAGGAGATGCATGCTTCCCCTTCTGCTGTTCATTCAAGGTTTTTGAAAATGTATGAGAGAGTTTGTCATAATTTATTTTGGCATGGACTCAAAAAGGTTATCAAAACATTTGTTGCTGAATGTGATATCTAACAACATACTAAAGGCAAAATAGTTGCCCCACTTGGTCTACTCCAACCACTTCTTATCCCCACACATATTTGGACTGAGATTTTCATGGATTTCTTTTAAAGCCTCCCAAATTCTAGCGATAAATTAGTGATTCTTATCATAGTGGATCATCTCTCTAAATATTCTCATTTTTGTACTTTGGCCCATCCCTACACTGCTTTCACCATTGCTTAAGCATTTCTTGATCACATATTTTGACTCTATGGTGTTCTTACTTCTATCGTCTCAGATCGTGATTCTACCTTCACTGGCCATTTTTGGCAAAAACTCTTCAAGTGTCTGGGTACATAATTAAAAATGAGTTTGGGATATCATCCACAAACCAATGGCTAGATCGAAATCATCAATGAATTTTTGGAAACCTATCTTCATTGTTTTATCATAGAACAACCACATCAGTGGGTCAAATGGTTACGTCTTGTAGAATGGTGGTATAATACATCCTACCACACCTCTACTAAATTGATCCCATATGAATCAGTATATGGGCAATTACCCCCACCACTTCTCATGTATACACCTAATAATTCATTGATTTAGGTAGTCGACACTACTCTTCACCATCGAGATGATTCTCCACATCTTATGGGACAATCTTCACTTAGCACAAAATCGCATGAAGCAACAGGCCAATCAACACTGCTCTAAGCATACCTTTCAAGTAGGTGATATGGTTTTTCTTCACCTAAAACCATACAAATAATCATCCCTAAAATAAAAGGGGTGTCAAAAACTTACCCCTAAGTTTTATGGTCCATATATGGTTCTCCAGTAGATTGGGTCTATTTCTTACAAGTTGGAGTTTCCACCTTCCTCCCGCATTCACCCAGTATTTCATGTCTCATGTCTGAAGAAATTTATTGGCACAACATTCAAGCGCAAATAGTCTTACCAAAACTTGATAATGAAGGCTCCCTTCTTCTCAAACTAGAAGCATTCTTGGCTCGATGCACCTGTTAACTTCACTCTTGTACCATCACATAAGTTTTAATTCAGTGGCAAGGACTACAGCCTGAAGATGCCACATAAGAACCATTATTCCAGATTCAACATCACTTTCCACAATTGACTCTTGGAGGACAAATATTTTTCCAAGAGGGAGGGGATGTTAGGAACTCATGTTCTACTCTTCTATTTACATTTTTAGCATAGTAGTTGCTTTGGATGCATATGCTTTGTAAGTTGTCCCTGGAGCATATTTGCTTTATCCCACATGCATGAGAGGAAATAGTTGTTAGAATAGAATTAGTATTTAAGTCAGTGTTAAGGACCAATGAAGGCATCCACAAATTGTATTGAATTGAGCTTGCTCAAAGGAGGTTGCCCCCTCAAAGAGGCCAGTGATTCTGTAATTCTGTTATTGTAATTTACTTCTATTTATTTTATTTAATATATCATTGATTTTCCATAGTTTATTTCATGTATTTGAAATTATATGCTAATTTATTCATGAAGGATCATATCAAATGTCCTCCTTTTGGTGCTAATTTCCTCTATTTATAACTATTTGGAGCTTCTGGGTATAGTCGTGCCTGAGTCTACCAAGCTTATTCCTGTGTGCACGAGTTATGATTCCCTATCAGTGACCTATTTTGATTGATTTTGTATGCAAACCCTAGACTTCCATGGTGTTAGGGCATACAATTGGCACAAGTATCAAGTGATGTTAGTGAGGTAGGATGGACATCTTCAACACCCCACTATGATGAGAATTACCTACATACCAATACTCTGAGGAGGGATCAAGCCTGATGTAGTTATCCCTACCTAATTATTGGTGCAAGTTCAAGTGAAGCTAGTATGAATGTCAGTTTGAGTGCTTTGAGTAATGTTGGAGACTTTAAATCTATGTATTCTAAGCTTGGGATGGTTGTATGCATAGTAGGGCAGAATATGGATTGATAACCTTGATTGTGCACAACTTGTTATGAACTAGTTTATGTTATTTGCATATGATTTCCATGTAGTGAATAAAAGGCTAAAAATCATGTGTATATATTTTTATATTGCTTGTGCGAGTATTAAAAGAGGTCTACACCGACTCTAGGTGGTTGTTATTTTGAAAATATATCCGTTGGTGACCAAAGGCAATAAAAGGACAATAGTGCCCAAAATGGGACAATACCACCATTGGCACTAGTGTCTAAATTATGACACTAGTGTCTATGTGGTAGAACTCAAGGCACTAGCGGTCAAGATGCTAAATTGAGGTTCTAGGACTAATTTAGGGATGTACAAAAGGCTAGATAGGTGTCTAAATAGGTCCTAAGATAGGTCTAAGGCTAAGCTAGGGATAGGCAGTCTCAAGTAACAATCTTAGCACTCAAGTGTCATTTATAGATGATTACATTTGCCCCTCCTTTATTATAGAATCATATAGTTCCTTCAATTTATGAAATGCTTCCCATGGAATACTACACCCCTAAATATGATGAAACACATCCTCGTCAATAGAAGCCCTCATCAAGATTAATGTTTTTAAAGGATTCTATATCCATGCCTTAACATCCTTTGCATTTTATATCGTCTCAACTAGTTGTGTATCCCCATCGCAAATATCAAACCATAGATCATTGAAGATTAGTGTGTTCTCTACTTGTCGAGACCATTCTAGCTAGTTGTCTTTATTGGTTAGTGTTGTGCTGATGATATATTTGATTGAATGAATTTTTGAGTTTTTGTTAACCCCAATTGGTTTCTTATCACTCCAAAATGATCCCTTTTCTATATACCACCAGACTAAGTAACCATCCACATAAGCATGAAACATAAGAACATGAGATAATAAAATTTATATATAGGAAACCCTTGAGGAGAAGAAAAACCATTGATATTTAAAAATAAAATATAGTCCTATAAGACAAATACCAACTTTTAGTGAAGTACCAACTTCACATGGAGCACCAACCCCAACTAGCTAAGCACCAACTCAACTAGGCTATAACAAGCACCCATTTGTAAGGAGGCACCGACCCCTTAAATGTTTTAGAACCAATTCAACCACTAAAACCTTTGATCACCTTAAGAAAACTTTGTTTATCATAAAATAGATGATGATCTCCTTCTTCATTTATTCTCTCTCTTCAAACCCTCTCAAATTGCCTTATAGGATTCTTCGTTGAACTAATCCTCTTCTTGACTTGATTAGGTCATATGACCTTGATTCTCATACATAAAACCTGTGTAAAATGATCATCACTAATCCTCTACACTCCTATAATGATCTATAAGAATTTATTCTACTCTATAAATTTTTATTTTATTCACTTACACTCTTAACACACCAAGAGGCCTAAAATTGCGTAGTATTTATACAAGTCTCTTATTCATATTCTTTTAGTTGGCCAAACACCCTGAACCTATTAGGTTGGACATGAAATGGATCTTAGGACATCTCATAAACATGGATAAAATGTGATTTGAGTCCCTTTGGGTTTGACCTACCTCAATTAGGCCTTACCTCACCTTTAGGTCTCATGGAGACCTAATCCTATTAGGTCTATTTAGGACACATTACACTTTTCCTTCCTTAGAACAATTTTAAACACTTCACATGCAAGGAACATATAATATTCCACTTACATATACCACTGCTAAGATTATCTAGGATTCATAACACTTTTTAGTTTCAACCACCACTTGAAGCAGACCATTAGCACTATTCACAATTAGGCCTATGCATACCCAGAAAGTTTATGTTGAACAACCGAAGCATAAACACAATTTTGACAAATAACCATGGCAATAAATCACACTTACAAAAGATACATTACCTAAATGTCATCACCATATGCTTTATACTTCATAACTCAAGGTAAAAGTAATCAAACCCTTCTCTACAAGTAGCCCACTCAAAACTGCCAACTAGCCTCAAAACACAGTCATGGAAACTTGATCTTTAACAATTGACATTAATGACAAAGGTATTCCTTAACTATCATATGAAAACACATCTTCTTTGCAATAAAATTTCAACACATAATATGAAGCATTAAGGCAATATGTTCCCCCTTACGCCATGCATATGTCCTTCAAAATGAACTCAGATTATAAGACCACTTCAACATAGATTAAACTCAGTCAACAACATGAATAGCTCCCCCTTAAAACAAACATCCACCAAGCCTCTGCTAACTGAATAGTGTCTCCATTAAGCCTAATGGAATCGCCTCTTTTTATAGACTACTAAAACATCATAAGTTTAGAAGATTCCTAGATCTCCATGCTCTCACAAGATTGAATATCCTTTGGTATCCTTTTAGGCTTGATTTGCAATATATGTTTGACTTCTTCATCAACCATTTGATCATCAATGTGAGATAAAAATAGTCATTCCTAACTTGATTCCACATCTAAAGCATGCTCTATTACAACAAATAGTTTATTTTAGCTTATAGACTGATCATGACTCATTTTCACTATCTTTGGTTTCCATACATTCATTTTCCTTCTTTCTTTCACTCTAAGGGATTCAAACCTCCTATTTTGACTTCATGACCTTCTAACTTTGTTAGGACATAATCTTACAATGTGTCCTACATTATGACAATTATAGCAAACCACCTTATACATACCATTTGACTGATGTGAACTATGACTCTTTCCATAATCCCATGAGCACTCATTATTGGAGGGCCTTCCACTCTCTCTTTCTTTATAAACAATCTGATTACATACAAAACAATAACCATTGAATGAACTAACATACCTCATATCATTAGGTTTTTTATAGGTCTTTTAATGTTGACGTTCCTATCTTCAATAACCTTCTCTTTGACCTGAGTTGTCTCCTTTTGATCTTTGAAACATGACCTATACTATCACTTGCAGACTTCTGACTACTCAAGATGTCATCTGGAACCTCAGTGTTCTTTTCAAATTTCACAAAGGTCTTCACTTTGTTAGATACTTGATCCAACTTAACTTTCAAGGATTTCACTTCAATTTCATGACTAATTCATTCTCCCTCTTTAGCCTTTAGGTTTGCATTAACCATATCCATTTATGCTTCAATTTGATAGATGATATCATCATACTCTTTAGTACTTAGTCTCTCCTCAAGCAAGCCAATCTGATCTTCATAGTCCTTAACTAATGATATTAGTTTTTGCTTCTTTCTTCTTTGAAACTTTAACTCCTCTAGGGTACTTACAATTCTGCCTCAAGATTCACTTCAGCTTCTTCTTCATCTGATTCTACATCAACCATAAGGTCTTTCACATTTGAACCCTCATTGTCTAATTCTATGGCCATGAATAAGGTTTTATTAATGTCATGTTTAGGTTCATTACTACCATCATCACTATCAAATACACTTGAGTCACTTACATCAGAAGAGTTATATTCTTTAGTTTAGAAGCTTCTTTTGTTCTTGAAAGTTCCCTTCTTACCTTCATGCTTCATAAACTCCTCCTTGTTTTTGTCAGGCTTATAGGCCTTTTTGTCATCTCTGTGATGTTCATCATGTTATTCATTATGCTTAAATTTATCTTTGTTATGAAACTTGGATGCAAAGTGACCAATATTTCCATAGTTGAAATATTTGAAGGGCAACTTACCCTTGTACTTACCTAAGCAAAATCTCAACTTCCTTGAAAGCATGGTTATTAGTTGATCATCATCAACATTTGAATGTTGCTCATCCTTAAATTTCTTGGCTCTTGACTTCTCAAATTTGAAAGTTTTTTCCTTCTTAGGAGATCTTCCTTCATTTGTTCTCATCTCATAGGCAGTTAAGATGCCATGAAGCCCATCTATCTCTAGCTTGTCTAAATCTTACATCTCTTCCACTGCATATACCTTAGAGTCAAATTTATGATTTAGAGATCTTAACACATTTTAAACAATTGTAGTCTCTTTCACTTCTTCTCACAATGCTCTAATGACATTGATAATCTCATCAACCTTCAATAGGTAAGATGCAATTGTTTAATCTTCATTCATCTTCACACTTTCAAACTATCTCTGGTGGGTCTACAAATTTTCCATCTTCACCTTGGTGTCTCCTTCATAAATAGCCTTCAATTTGTACCATATCTCTGTAGTTGATATATAATGCATTACCTTCATAAGTTTTACCTCTGATAGGCCACATAAAATGGCATTCATTGCCTTGGATTTTTTTTTCACTAGCCTTCTTACATGTTGTTGGGTTTTCTTTATCTTTACATCGGTGTTGAAGCCTCTTCCCAACAAGCTAGCATGTTGGCCCTATCACTCAAGCGATGAGTCTCACACACTCACCCAAAGTGTGTAGTGAAAGACTGGTTCCCAAAGATTTTGAAGCATGATGTGTGTTTGCTTGTTTCTTGTGTTAACTCAAATATACTACTATTGTTCCTTAACATTCCAAATTATATTACCATTGCTAGCTAATTATAAAAGAAGGGAACTCATGACTTTATCATGAAACACAATTAAATATTTAACATTTATAACAATTCATTATTTGAAGTACAATATGATAAACATTGAATTCTCATTAGAGTGCTTACTGATTACAAGACATAATACTCTATATTCCTGCAAAGGTTCACACACGCCAATTCCCCCATGAATGATTACAACATGGGTTTTTATACTTATTTTGCCTATCCAAATGTCAAGTTCCTAACTTAATATGGACAAATGGCACAAAGACTCTCAACAGGCTAAGAGTCACGGCTCTTACAACTGATTGTTCCTATAGAATTAGGTCTCTGTGCCCCTGGATGCTTACTTTATGTTATATATTTATATTCAAATGTTCTATTCCTCACGAGCTGGTATAAGGCCTCCAATCGATGGGTTCAAAGTGTCTTACTTGATTTATTCTTCTAACTACTCTTGTGTTCCTCATGCTCCACTTCCCTTCTGCTCCCCTAGTCTTCCACTTCTTGTTTTGAGTCCTATGTTCTCAATTTCCTCATGCAATGTTTTCTATTGAATGGGTAGTCCCATCCTAGGTCTTTCATGCTATTGTCCTTCTGTGTCATTCAATTCTCATGCTACTAGTCTAATGCCATGGTCATTCTACACCATGGTTCTTCCACGTCATGTTGGTACTTGCATAAAAATGGACAATGGTCTCTTTGTACTACATGCCAAAATTAGAACTAATACTTGGTAAAAATTGAGGGACCAACATCACCCCACACTAAGATCTTATTCCATCCTAGACTAAGTTGTATCATTGTCCTCAAGGAATTTAGGCCCTTTTTGCTCAATTTATTTCCTCAACTCATTATAATGGGATAAAACATTGAGAACTTTAGCAGTTATTTCTTCAATGGCCTCCTTTAATGCTTTCATCTCCTCAACCTAAGTTTGAGTCTTGATCTTCTTCATTTGTTCATCCAGGGCTATGTTAACTTCTTTCTAGATGTTCTCTAATTCAGAGACCTCTTTGTCAACTTGTCCTCAGAGTGTGGTAAAACTGACATTTATTTTTTGATGATGCTTGTTTATTGCTTCTTCCATCATTTCTACATATTTGAATGCCTTTGTACATTCAATGTGGTCTTTTATTAAAAGGGCAACATCGTCTGCTTGCTGCCTTAGGACCTCCTCATCATGGAGTCAGGATTTTATTGTTTTATTCGAGCATGCTAGGCATGTAAAAATTCCATCCAAAATGGAGATAACTTCCTTGACTTTTTCCAAAGTATTATGGTAGATATCTGCTATAGTGGTGAACTGCTCCAATAGTTATTAGGACTCATCTCTAGGCATATGTCACTCCTTATTCTTTTTAAGCAATAACTTAACCAATGTCTCTAATTTCTCTATGGCATCCCCATCTAATGGTACACCATCTACTGGTGTCAAATCTTATTTCAAAATTGTTTTACAAAGGTTTAAAACCTTACCTTGGCATCAGTGTTCTCTTGAAGTTATTGCTTCAAGCAGGCCACTTCCTCGACTAGTGCCTACTTTTTAGCATACACTTTATTATACATTTCCACCACTTTTTCATGTTTCCCTTTGGTCATGCGCGTGTCTGACTCTAAAAAAATATTTGGCACGTCACTTCCATGATAAGTTTCAAAAATATGACACTTGTCATTATCGAGATAGCCATTATTGATCAAATTTCATGAGGTCTGGTAGACCTAGGGCATCTGGGCCAGAAAAAATGCAATCCAGTGAAACATCAAACTAGGGCTCTTCACTATAAATCTTTAAAAGGAAGGATAATTACTTATTTTTTTCTTAGGTCATATCATTAGGGTTGAAATGCTTCCAAAGATAGAGATTTTTTTCTTTTATGTCGAATTGGTATTGTTTGCGTAGAGTGGATAGTCCTCTTTATTCCTATTCTCCCTCAACTGGCCCCTTTCTTCTTTCTAGATCTCACTCCAATTTAGCTTCTTGTTACATTTCATCCACTCCCATATTAGTATTAATTTATTCACCAGATGAGTCCTCTTATAATGGGGATGGAGTCTTCTTCGAATATGATCCCAAATTATGAATCTAGTTGTGAGAGGGGTCCCTTTAAGGTGCTTGGCTTAGAGAGTGTTGAGGCATTGATTCATTGGTAGTCCTTGGAGAAGGTGGAGGTGAAGGTGGTCATGGTGGTAGAGAAAGTGGGGGAGTTAGATGATGAGTTGGTCAAGGTGGGGTAGGTGAGTGGGAAGGAGTTGGATGAGGTGAAGGTGATGTAGGTGGTGATGAAATGTGAGATGGAGATAGAGATGGTCGAGGTGGTGAAGATGAAGGATGAGGTGAAGGTGAAGTGTGAGGTGGTTTTTGTGGTGCTGATTGGTGATGTTGAGATGGTTTGGAGGGTTACACATCCACTACCCTCTATCTCTTTTGGGGGCCCTACTGCCCACTTGTGTTGATGCTTTGCTCAAGCTGCCTCCTTTTCTACAGTACTGGGGTAGCCTCTCTTGGAGGTCTCCATCTTGAGGGTGTAGGTTGGGGTGTAACATATAGAATAGTTTGTGTGCCTATTCTCCAACTAGGATATCCTTAACCTTAATGCCAGTTAATCTTATTTCTCCCTTCTCTATATAGGCTTTTTTGTTGGGATATATAAACATTTTATGAAGGGTGTGGCACTCCACATCGATCCTTTTGACCTATAGATTGATTAGCTATGCATCATAAATTTGATTGATGGAATAAATAAAGTAACACACTAAGGATGCATATTATAGCTTGAGCCATGCCAACAGTTCTCTCGAAGGGTTTATTCAGATGTCTGCTAGGGAGCAGTGCTTCTTTATAATGAATTTTACTTGATGTGTGGTGTGGGAGGGCAAATCCTTAGGAATGCACCATTTATTCTTGAAAGTCGCCTTCATTCCATCAAACTAATACCTCATCTTTAACTTATATGTTGGAGTGATGTGTTGGGGGCAAGTGAAAGCTTTGTAGTGCTTGGTGGGGAACTTGTGAGTGGGGGCTACACCCACTTCAAAGTTCTTAAACTATAGTCAGGCACCTCGATTTCATCAAAAATTAATAATAATAAGATTGCCCCCAAGGGAACTTATAATTAGGCATTTTATGTGCCTTCTCTACATCTTTAGCTATATTTTAGGCAAAGTATAGTGCCTAATTATATTGTATATCCTTGCACTACTTGGTTTGCTATGTGAAGGTGGGCCATATCCACCTCCTTCCACTGATCGATCCTTTTAACCTTGGTGGAAATGATCTGCACTATGACTCTTAGGGTAAAATCATGTAGGTTTATAATATGCATTACATGCCCATACTTTTGGTACATGAGCATAATTGTGATCTGTTAGATCTCTTCCATATCCGTTAAGTCATCTAAGACATTCATTCTTGAGCACTGAAGTCCTATAACCTTTCTTATCTTTTCTATGGTGATTTTTATGTTACGTCTCAGAAAGTGGATGTAGTCTTCATGAACACGTGAGAGGAGGAATTGAACCACCTTAGTAGGCTTACCAAAGTATGGCAACTCAAATAGTTGGAATAGGCTGGCTCTATCCAGTTAGTTTTTGATTGAGAGGTCATAAACCACTTGGTTTCTAGTGTTTGTGGTTTGGACTTCATAGTCATTATGCAATTCCACCTCATTCCCCAATTGGTAGTAGTTATAGTCAAATATGGTTGCAATTGACACCTTAGAGACCAAGTTTTCCATGTGCAAGATCAAATTGGGGTATTACATCTCTTGTATGTAAAAGGTTTAAGGGGGAGATGGTGGCGTGGTTTGTGATGAGGAGGCCTACGCTTTCTTTTCCTTTTTCACCATCTTGGCTTCTTCCATGCTCTCGCTCTAAAATCCCATACACTGAACTTCACTTAGTGTCTCTTCTTGGTCTTTTTGAGGCTCCTCTCTTATAGGGAACCATGCTTCTCTACTCACCTCTCTCTCTTCTGGCAAGGTTGGTAGTTTTTAAAGTCTTTTGGCATTTTTCTTCAGCTGCATTACCCTTTATGGCACTTGAAGGTTAACCTACATCCATCCCATGTTTCCAAATGAATACATGGTGGCGATCAAACTTACCTCAACTCTTGATCTTCACATTTAAATAATGGAAGAACCTACAATCGACAACTCCAATAATTTTTGCATAAATCTAGACTTGATAACCTTTCTTCTTCACTTAGAAGCAACCATCGTATCTTTGACAAACCTATTAAAACTTTTAATTTATAAAGGATTTAATTTTGTCACTGTAGTTATCTTGTTCATTAAATACTTGAAGATTATAACAAGGTAAATTGTAGAATGAGTTTGACTCATTTATTTATAGGTCCTCCAAGCAGTTTACCTCATTAATTAATTTCCTTTCCTTGTCATTTTTTGCCATAAATGCATATCTTTTAATGATCTTCATACTTCATATCTTGCATCAAGCCTTTAGTATTTTAAAAAACTTGTCCCATCATTCCACTCACATGCCTATTATTATGACTAACCTTATTGCATTAATAGTCCATTCCTTTTCACACCTTTCTTGAGAGTGAATGACAATTGTCCCATTTTTCTAGAGTAGTGGAAATCAGTGGTTACACAAATGGTGGGAACCTTTCAAAAATACTTTATTGAATGACTCATGTGCCCTTAATCACTTGCATGCCATATATGACTCTTGTACCATTGAAACTTGTGTGTCCACATGTTATGTCTTGTATTCATATGCATAATACCTTACCCCACACTAAAAAGGGTTCATGGTCCTCCATGAAAACAAACTAAGGGACTAAGAATTTCATAAGAGAGTTGTGTACCTAAGGAAGTAATAAATCCTAAACTATTGAAATTGAGGCTTATTGAAAATAATAAAAACTTAACATAGAATCACAATACAATTGAAGTCGACTCCCATTATAGTGTTTTGGGAGGAATTGACCATATATTAGCTTTAGCTATCAAGCTCTCGTAGGTTAAATGTTATGAATTATGAATGGTCCATCCCAATGAATGTGGAGTTTCCTAAGCTGGCACGTGAACTTAGAGTTATATAGTAGAACTTTCATGCTAGGGGTGAATTTTTTTTTCTGTAGATGGCGATCATGCCATGCTTTATGTTTTTGTTTCTCAACATCTTGATTCTAGTGGGCAAGAAATTGAGCCTCATATAGTTTCATGAGTTCATCAAGCTGAAATTTCAAAGAGGCATCATCATCAAGGTTTCTTATACATGTTGTCCAAAGAGATGGAACTAAGAATTCCACTGACATAATTGATTCCTTTCCATATACTAGGTTGAATGGTGTACTTTTGTTGAGGCATTTGTATGTGGTCCAGTATGCCCAAAGTACTGAAGATACCTTATCGTCCTAATCAGTTTTACCAACATTACAAATTTTTGTCAAAGTGGTACCAAGGATATTGTTGAAGGCTTCAAATGTTATATTGTCATGTGGGTGGTATGGTGTTTTGTGATGTGCAATCATGAATTCAACCAACAAGATTCAAATTATCTCATTAAGGAAGTGGATTCCACAATCACTGGTGAAGCTTAGCAGATATCCAAAGCATGTTATTATGTTTTCCCAAATGAACCACATGATATTCAATATAGTACAATATTTGGTTGGCACTACTTCTACCTAATGCATTAAGTAGTCAGCTGCCACAATTATGTATTACGAGCTTGGTCATCATCTTGTTGGAGTGATGGGCCCTACAAAGTCAATAACCCACTTTTTGAATGGTTCTTGAGAATAAATTGGGTGAAATGGCATGGAACCTCTTCTATTAGGCCTCTCACATGCTAAAAAATATCACATTTATTTATATATGCCTTTGCATCTTTAAATAAAGTTGGCCACCAAATTTTGATGAGCGACACCTTGTATGCAATAGCCTCTCCAGCATAATGTCATCCAAAAATACCTTCATGGAATTCTCATAATACCTCAAGGTGTTCATGATGTATTACTTAATGGCTTAGTACCTTGTCAAAGACCATCTTGTATAGGTCTCCTGTTATTAGTTGATAAGGTGCGATGGACCACAAGTTGTTTCTTTTCTTATGAAGTGAGAGAATCAGGTACATAACTAGTATTAAGGAATGCCACAATATTCTCCAGTTATTTAGGTACCTAAGTGACTTGAAATAATTTTACGTCAAGAAGGTCATCTTCTATAGCATGTAGAGTTCTTCATTTTTACTTCAAAATAAATGATCAGGTCTACAATTGGTTTTCTCGAGTTTTTACTACTATGAAAAACTAGAATTCTTAGAAGAGAACTATCCAACATTAAATTTCTCCATGGAGAACTAGCTTGTTGATGAGATAATTTAAAGCCTCATGGTCAGTGTAGAATACAAATGGTGTGGTGAAAAGGTATTGTCTAAATTTTTGTAGCGCATAAACCATAGATAAGGCTTCACGTTCGATGGTGGAATAGTTCCGTTTGGCCGATGCGAGCTTCCTACTAGTGAAATAAATAACATGGTCTAAATTTCCCTCCCTTAGTTATGTGAGGATTGCACTAGTTATTATGTTAGATGCATCAATATGAACATGAAAGGGTTTTGTCTAATCCAAATATTACAAGAGAAGAGTGATAACTAGTTTTTCTTTCAGTGTTTCAAAAGTTGCTTTACAAGAATTAGTCCATATAAATTGTTCATTGTGATGTAATATCTCTTTTAGGGGTGCTACAATCTTGGCATTACCCTACATGAACTTCCTATAATATCGCATGTGTCCAAAGAAGGTACATACTTCATGTGGAGTCTTGGGCATTGGAAGACGGATGATAATGAAGACCTTGGTGAATCTACCAGGAGTCCCTTTTTACATATAATATGCCCAAGAAGTACACCAAAAGGTGTCACAAACAAGCAGTTTTTCAAATTTAGAGAAATTTACAATAATCAACAACACTCAAGCATGAGTCTCAGATTGGCATAGTGGTCCTTTATCAACCCATAGACTGTCTAGTCATCTAGGTATACTTGGAGAAACTTATGAATGAAATCTTTGAAAGGCTCAACTGTTATATGAGAAAACACTACTGGGGCATTTTTCAAGCCATAAGGCATGATGGTATAAGCAAAATATCCCCATTTAGTAGCAAAAGTAATATTAGATTGGTCTTTCACAGCTATCTATATATGGTAGTATTTGAAGGACCTATCTGTGAAGGAGTATACTTCACAACTGGTAACACCTTCTAGGATTTCTTCTATGAAAGGCATTGAGAAAGGATCGGTGACGTAAGATGCATTCAAAACATGATAATCCACATAGATATGAATACACCCATCCTTCTTGATATTTATTACCATAGGTCTCACCCATTCATATTCATCAATAGGAGTAATTACTCTAGTGCAGAACATGTTATCGATCTCCTCTTTTATGCATGCTCAAAGGTTAGGGTTCATTCAGTATGGATGTTTATTCATGGGGTGAGCGTAGTCAATCAAATTTAAATGTATATTCCCTAGAGAAGGGTGAACCCATTTCATTTCACTATAATTCCTTGGAAACACATATTTATACTCTTTTAACAACTCAAAGATTTATAAAATTTCTTTCTCAATCCAATAATTTCCAATGGTTGACATCTTAGGTTCTTGCTTCGTACCAATGTTAAGTTGAAAATTTAGAATAAGCCTGTGATAAGGTCTATGGGGGAGTTTGTGTCCTGAATAGTTCATGAGCCACTACTCAATGGGACATGCAGCTTGTTATTCAACAGATCAAGTGAAGTGGACCTTTCTCCTTTGTCTACTTGAAATATGAGTTTCTACTTTCCTAGGTGGATCTCTTCATGGTTTTCTTCACTAGGAACTATCGATGGTGCAATATTTGATTGTTTAGTAGGCTCGATGAATAAACACAAGGGTTCCTCAGGTTCCTAATGAATATGATGCAAGTGGTCTTCAACAGGACTCAAATCTCCAATGATTGCTTCACATATGGTTTGAAGAGTAAGATGTAAGTCCATCGTTGGTAATGTAAGAAAGTAATGATGTTATGTTTTCCTTTAGTAACTGCTAGAACCTTATTCCCATGTGCCTTTATTCATGTATATACCAAGCCCATGCCAAAGTGTGCAAAGTTACATAGAATGCATGGACCCAGAGGTATTATGGTAAAAATATTTCCTCAACTCGCCATATTATTTTGCAATCCTCAAGGTGAGATTTAGGTGCTTCCACACCACTATAACTAAGTGTGCCTCTAATCTTATTGTCATGGTGGAATATATGATGTAGAGTAGCTCATACTTGATCCCAATATAAAAGATGTTCTTTATGTGTACGCCACAACCTGGTGGTTGTGCCATGAAAAATGTGGTCTAATGACCTCATCCATTCATTTTTAGTATCATAGAACTCTTCAAGGCATTGGACAAAATCAGGTACCTCTATTTGTCCTTATAACTATGGAAATTCATTAAGTCTCTCTAATGATGTCCCTCTAATGGTCCTTGTATTTATAAACCCATGAGGCACACAAACTTGTGACGTTTGGGAAACTGGTGCAGGATGTTTTTATCTTTGTTGATGGTGCTACACAATCTTATAGTGATGTCATAATCACCATGGGCCCAATAGTTGCAAGCATTAGTTGTAGTATCCGAGATAGACTAGTTATCCATCTAACAAATAATACCATCTAGTGTTGGATCATGTTGTTCATCATGTTGATTAGTCATATTATATAGATTGTTGATGTCTTCATCAATGCTCACAAGCTCGATATAGGGTAGTCCCTGTGCTTGGTCTAAGGTTATTATCACACGTTGATTAGTATTCTCAAAGCTAATGTATCAATTTTTAAAGCTTAAATCTACATGATTATCATAGCACCAAGGCCTTCCCAGTAAGTTTGTGTAGTCATCAGCTTATGCCAACCCCAAAACCTCAAAGTTTGCTTTGAAGGGAACCCCAAGTATTTCAATAGTGGCATTTTTTAGTACTCTGATAGAATGCACATGAGTTTTATTTATCATGAACAAGATATGAGGTGAGGGATACAAGGCTAGACTAGACATTTTTTGTTAGGCATCTTTAGTGAAAACATTTACTTCAACACCAATATCTACTAGAATATCTTAGATTACCGATCTATTGATAACAGTATTAACTAATATTTCTCCATCTTTTGGGGAAGTGGAATGAAGACTTTCCTAACTTTGGGCATGGTTTAAATATCAATATTCAATTTGCCAACTGAGATGAGTGTGGGCTTATTTAGTAGGTGGGCTTGGCCATTAAGCCAAGTGCTAAGCTAAGGAATGATGTCTTCATTGAGCATGAATTTGCATAGTTCCTAAAAACTATCTCACATTACTAGAGGTTCATTTTCCCTTTGCACTGTGGTGCATTGTGTGACATCCCTCTCATTGAGGTATTGAATCTCACCTTGGAGATCTCACACAAGTGCCATTGTATCCTAAAGCACATCCTTTTGCTAAAGTACATCAAGGTACTTCCTTGCCCATGGTTCTTCTCGAGTACCTTTTCAACTAGGTTGGGTGTAGATTGCATCTGGCCCCCACTACGAGTAGAAATATTTACTTGCCATACAATAGGGATGGTTTGTTGAGTGCACCATTATATTTTATCTTTATGGATCATATTGGTGCCCTTTTCATGATGGTCCTTTGTGATGGTTGCATATAAATCAATACACTCTTCTAGTTGGTGGTCCTTTTTGTAGTAAACACAAGTTGGGTATTTTGGGCAATCCCTCTGATAGTGTCTAAAGAACCACACTTGTAGAAAGTCCTTGGTGGAAACTAACCACTACCTCATACTTATCCTCTTATGTTCCCATGATAGCCACCATTATCTTCAAAACTAGTGACTGAGGTTTCACACATGCCGCACACTCGAGCTTCATGAATATCATTAATCAAATGATAATCATTGGTGTCATGCCTATAGGGATCACAAATCTTATAATACATGGAAAATTTAGTGTTCATGGCCTGTTTCAAGAGTGGACAAGAATGGACATCATGGTCTTCACAACAAATCTTGCAATTTTTTTTTAGGACTACGCAAATGTTCTTGTGCAAGTAGTTATTCCTTGTGTGTCCATTAGTTTCATAGTTGGTACACCAAACACCACTACATGTCTCATGTGCATTAGTCATCAATAATTTTTCAAGCTGAGAAGCAATGGATGATATTTGTGCCTTTATAAAGGGACTGATCTTGGAATCTATACTTCCAACTACTTCAATACGTAGGGCCACTTCTAGATCCTCACATGTGTTGGTGAAGGTTCTTTGTGATAGTGTCCATGTAAAAGGTAACAATAAGCCTCCCATAAACCATTGGGCATGTCGAACAAGATTTATTTTAAATGACAATTTGGAAAGTATGGTTTTAAACCATGCATCATACTCTCTCACACTTTCAGTAAGTCCCTACTTCATGTCTTTTAGTGTTGGTATACTTTGCTACTCAAACTTAGGAATATCAAATTCCTATAAAAAGGCTATTTTGAGCTGGTCATAGTCTACTATTACTTGTTGAAGGTCATACTTATGATACCATTTATGGGCACACTCTAAAATCATGGTTGCAAATTGTGTTACCTTTCATTCAGAGGATGTGATATCATACACTCTCCATATCAACTTGTACTTATGGACATGCTTAGTTGCATTCTTTACCCCATGGTATTCATGTAAATGCAACATCATTTCATAGTAGATTATTGTATGTTATAGTGTTTGAGAGGGTAGTTGCTGGGATGATCCAACTCCTATTCTATGAGGGGTTCCACTTCCTCCAGTGCCTCCTCCTAAACCTCTTCTAGTGCTTCCCATAGAGGTACCTATATAAATGGGTGTGGTATAAGGATTTCTTAAGTTTGGGCCTATGATTTGGCCTTGTGGGCCAATTCTAGCAGGTATTGCAAACTATGCCATAGAATTCTCGTGTAGAGGGAAAGATATAGATTCTAGATTATCAACTAAAGGCCTTAATTTAGTTTCCCTTACCTGAGTAGTTTTTTACTTTGTGTTGTTTGTATCCCAATTTTGTATATGTATTCTATATGACTCAAAGGCATGAACATGCACTATGGTGGGGGAGGTTTGTTGATTCATACTTGGTTCTCTATCTTCAATAGTCTAGCTCGTTTCTCCTTTGCACGATAAAAGTGGAAAAAGATGTGGCTTGAAGGTGATGAGTTCCTCATGTGCATCCAAATCCCTATGATTCTTCACAACACTTCTTAAGTTTTCTCGATCTCTTCCCATGCCACTAACTCCCATGATCCTCTACCAAGCTTCATCATACTTTCATTTCCATAATGCTTACTAGCTTGATACCATGTTGAACCTACAATCTTTGGTCAATCATGAGTCTCCCCCCCAAATGTGTGGCTCATGCACAAGAGAGTTTAACCTTCCATGGGTAGTGTTTCCAATCCAAGATCAATAATTAGCTTCTTAATCTCAAAGGGAAACAATAAAAGAAAATGTCCCCTTGGTTCTATTAGAAAATGGAACTTTGCTTCCTCAAGACATGAATATTTGGTCACAATGTAGTCTAAAATGTAACTATTCTGAATGCCTTTCCACTAGTAGTCAATCATTCGCATCCAAAAAACTTTTAGTTATACTAAAATCTTCTACCATTCTAGCATCCATGACTGTCTTCGTTCAAGGTTTTAGGATCATCCTTGAGCATATGCTAAGATCTAGGAATGCAAAAGAATAGGGACCTCAAAAAATAAAGTCTCATACAATGATCTCTAGAGATTTTGTTCTACCCTGTATCATGCAAGAAACTCCTAGTTCAAGATATGGAACCATAAAATTGTCTTCAACACTGGTATCCCATTATTCAATATTATTTAATACAATGTGTTTAAACATTTCCCATAATCATGCTCTAATTGCTTCAAGTCCTAGCAACATAACCAAAATATTGGATTTTCTTTATCTTTACATCAACACTAAATCCTCTTCCCAACAAGCTAGCGCAATGGCCCTATCACATGAGGGATGAGTCTCGCATGCTCACTAAAGTGCGTAGTGAAAGACTAGTTCTCAAAGACTTTGTATCAAGACGTGTGTTTGCTCATTTCTTATTTTAACTCAAATATGCTACTATTATTCCTTAACATTCTAGATTATACAACTATTACTAGCTAATTATAAAAGAAGGGAACTCATGAATTTATCATGAAACACATTTCAATATTCAACACTTATAACAATTCATTGTTTGAAGTACAATATGATAAACATTTAATTCTCATTAGAGTACTTACTAATTACAAAATAAAATACTCTATATTCCTTTAAAGGTTCACACACACCAAACCCTTCGTGAATGATTACAACAGGGGTTTTTATACTTGTTTTGCCCTATCCAAATGTCAAGTTCCTGACTTGATATGGAAAAATTACACATAGACTCCCAAAAGGCTGAGAGTCATGGCTCTTACAACTGATTGTTCATATAGAATTGGGCCTCTATGCCCCTAGATGCTTGCTCTATGTTATATATTTGTATCTAAGTGTTT
Source organism: Torreya grandis (assembly GCA_037957365.1). Taxonomy (NCBI): domain Eukaryota; kingdom Viridiplantae; phylum Streptophyta; class Pinopsida; order Cupressales; family Taxaceae; genus Torreya; species Torreya grandis. Next base: position 388,952 of record JARHVA010004676.1, on the reverse strand, counting down.
CATTCCTTATGGGCTGGTACAAGGCCTCTGATCAGTGGGGTTGAAGTGTCCTACTTGATTTATTATTCTAACTGCTCCTGTGTTCCTCGCACTCCACTTCCCTTGTGCTCCCCTAGTCTTTCACTTCTTATTCTAAGTCCTCTATTCTCAAGTTCCTCGTGCCACATTTTTTATTGACTGGGTCCACCCGTGCTGGGTCTTTCACACCATTATCCTTATATGCCCTTCAACTATAATGTTGGTAGTCTCATGCGATGGTCCTCTCACACTATGGTTCTTATGTGTAGTGATGGTACTTGCATAAAAATAGACAATGGTCCCTTCACATTGTATACCAAAATTAGAACTAATACTTGGTCAAAATTGAGGGGCCAACACTTGCTGCATTAGTTGGTGGAATAGGAGGAGTACTATAGCCATCCAAAACTAACTACCAAATATCATGACCTTGATACATAAAATATATCTTCATCCTAGCATTCTAAAAGGTGTAATTATATCCATTGAATAATGGAGCCTCAATAGTAAAGAAACCACCTTGAGCTTACTGATTGGCCATCCTTGCTTCTAGGATCTCCTTTAGGATTTTATACCTAATTCAAAGGACTATGATATGATACCAAATGTTGGAAATAAGATGAATAAGAAGGGGGGGTGAATCAATATTTAAAACCTTTCTTTTAATTCCACTTAAGTATTCATGAACATTCATTCAAACAAGTAGATCAAACAATCACCAAGTAACCATCCACAATTGCATGAAACATAAGAACACAAGATAACACAACTTATATGTGGGAAAAACTCTATGGGAATAAAAATAACTAATATCTAAAGATGGAATATATTCCCATAAGACAAATACCAAATTTTAGTGAAGCACCAAATTCACATGGAGAACCAACCCCAACTAGCTCAGCACCAACTCAGTTAGGCTTTAGCAAGCGCCCACTTACAAGGAGGCATTAACCCCTAGATGAATCAAAACCAAATCAACCACATAAAACCATTGATCACCTTTATAACACTTTATTTATCATACAATATATGGTGATATCCTTCTTTAGTGATTTTCTCTGTTCAAACCCTTTCAGACTGCCTTTTAGGCTTCTTCGCTCAACTAGTCCTCTTCTTGACTTGATTAGGTCATATTATCTTAATTATCATACATATAACCTATATAAAATGTTCATCGCTCATTATATACACTCTTTTGATGTTCTAAAATACCTTCTTCTACTCTACAATTTGTTATTCTATTCGCTTGCACTCTTAACACACCAATAGGCCTAAAATTGTCTAGTATTTATACAAGTCTCTTATTCATATTCTGCTTAGTTGGCCAAACATCCTTAACCTCATAGGTCAGCCATGAAATGGATCTTAGGAAATATCATGTATATGTACCAAATGTTATTTGAGTCCTTTTATGTCTAACCTACCTCAATTAGGCCTTATATCAACTTTAGGTCTCATGGAGACCTAATCTTATTAGGTCTATTTAGGACATGTTACACTTTTAATTCCTTAGAGAAATTTCAAACACTTCACATTATAGGAAAATACCATATGCCACTTACATAGATCCCTGATAATCTTATCTAGGTTTCATAACACTTTTTAATTTCAACCACCACTTAAAGCACACCATTGTCACTGTTCACAATTAGTCATGTTTATACCCATAAAGTCTATCTTGAATAACTAAAGCATAAACACAATTTTTAAAAATAACCATGGAAATAAATTACACATAAAAAATATACATGACATCAAGTTAATCACCATATGATTTAAACTTCACAACTTAGGGCAAAATACTCAAACCCTTCTCTACAAGTAGCCCACTTGGGACTGCCAACTAGCCTCAAAACACAATCATGGAAACTTGATATTTAACACATAAAAGAATAATTAATATGAACTCTAAAACCTTAAATATATTATTTTACATCTCTATATTATTCTAAATTACAAATATCACAAGGTCTAATTCCAAATATTGGTCTTGCAGACCAATCTTTTATCTTCAGTACACACAATCAAACCTGAACCAATTAACCCATTTTGGATTTATCATTTCAATAACTTTCACTAACTCTCAAACCTTATTCAAATCATGGATAGGAAATAAATATCCTAAATATAAATATCATGTGTATTGGATACTTCAGTTTAGAACATAGAGCCTTAAACTCATCATTGCAACTTGCTTACCTAGAATTGTCATTTTGCCTTAAAGCACATTCATGGTGAAAATGACCTCAACACCTATATGACCACTTTAAGAAAATTTTAATGAATTTATATGATCTTATGATATCATTTGATAATGCCCAGATACAAATTTAAAATATTCAAATGGCAATATTGGTCTTGCGGACCAATCTCAAAACTTACACCTTCATTGTCTTATCTGTACTAGATAGGCCAACTTATGAGCAACATTTTCATCATAACCACTATTATAAAAAACATTTATCCAACATAAACATGTATTAAAAGTATTGAAATACCTCTCTATGTACTTGGATTCATCTCTAATCCATCATAACACATCCCTAATCACCTTCTCACTTCTGCCTGGTTTTCTCACTGTTTGCATCATTAGGCCTTTAAGCGATAGGTCAACTTGTATAACCAAGTTAGCACACATATGGGATATAACCTACTCAAAAACCACATGGGTAACAAATACAAGTCTCAATCTTTCTCTTTTATCCATTTATGAACTTTGACTTGGTCAACTCTGACTACTACAACAAATCTCTGAGAAGCAAGGCCTTTCCTTTAGGGTCCACTTACTCACCTGACAAACCAATCACACCTAGAGGTGCCTGGAAGAGTTGACTTCAACCTTTAGTCACTTATCTATCCATTCCAATCTATTATTTACTATTTTGATCAATATATTTCACATTAGGTCATTTTTAGGGTTCTTTGAGGGTTTAAACCATCTTCCAATCTTAACGATCATTAATAAAGCTTAGCCCATTATGCTAGAACAACCTCTTATGCCTCTATGCATCCATCTCAATAAGCCACCAAAATCATACCATCTGATAAGGTCCCTTTATGCAATGACTAGTGTCATGACTAGGCTTCTCAAGCATTTGAAGCTTGATAACTGACCTTGAAATACTCCTTAATTCTTATACACCTTACTCACATGCCTTTAATGATCCTTAGATAATATCATATCTCTGCACATAATTTTTCATGCTCATGATATGACTAAGCTTGTTATGACTAGGCTTCTCAAGACACCTTATACTCAAGGACTAGTACTCAATCATGCTTACCTTTACCTGAATCTTGACATCAACCTCAAAAGAATCATTAGGTTGAATTCAAGTTCTCTCTCTATAGAGAGACATTAGGTTACCTTCAAATTCTCTATTGTCACATGGCTTCCTTATTACATTAGGTACACAAGCTCATACTTCATAGAACATTCACCATGCATCTTCATCAGATGCACCTTGACATCAATGACATCAACCTTGACATCAAATGACATCAACCTTGATATCAATGAAAACACTTCTCAACACTATATACCTATTAATATGTAGAATAAGCTAGCCTTTTTGATATATTCAACAATACATGAAAATGGCCTTAAGGTATGTGATAACAGAGTGGTACATGGTACCTAAGTGGTATGCGAAAAGGATTCACCTTGTCATTAACACCGACTTAACAAGAAAACCTCATACATCAATATACTCATTTTTTCTTGATTTTAGGATTTACATTTCTCGATAGTGATGAATGGGTAAAAGAGTAGCTCTCCTTATTTCTCCTCGAATTTGTAAAATTTGGTTGTTATTTACTAGATTTGTTGAGAGTCTCCTGATCATAGATATATTGAGAGTAGCCTGATCAAGGCAATTTCAATTTAAAAATTACTTCAAATTTAAATGCTTTCAAAATTTGAGATAAAACACTTAGAACATAAATGTGAATTTTTCTTTTTAAATGAAAGAGCTTAAAATATGAAGTACCACTCCTCCTTTTATCTTTATCTGGCTTATATAATTCCAATGTCAGAATATGAAAAAGTATTTTTGAAAATGCCATCTATCCAAAAAATCCACCACAATAATAAATGTCACGCTCCAAAAGAATAAAAAAATAGCTTTAAATTTGTAATTCCACATTGCACAATTAAGAAACTCTTTTGATAGTAAATGCCAATAGAAGAAAACATGATGAGGATTTTTGGGTCTTAAAATGCTAAGGAATACCAACTACACATACCAAGACTATAATTAAAATGCTTTTTCATGACCTACTAGGGTCTGCCAACATATACTGCCACACTACCTTCACAATTGTTACTCTCTTTTCATCTCCACGTAGGTCTACTAAAACACCAAATATTAACACGTAACAATGTGTTTCTATATCATGTATAACACTTTGGTATTTAAAATGCCATACTTCAATCTAATATGCCTTCCACTCAATCAAAATACTTAGAATTCTGCTAAAAATAGTTACTATGCAATCTTACACACTAGAGAATTGAATTTTATAGAATCGGATTAGCTAAAAATGAGAATGGGAAAGGAGATAGACTTAAAAAATCCTGTTCTGATACCACTATCAAGCTGGATAAATTATTGACTAAATGACAATGAGTAATCTTTAGTGCAAGCTAAAATTGTCTTCACAATTTAAATTGGAATGAGACCAAAAATTACAATATAAAAGCCCAAAAGGCTTTTAATTTCACATTCCCAATGTGACTCTTCTTAGTCCTATCTGAATGGAGAACTTATTGAATAAGCTAAAAAATAAGACACATATGTTATACACCTAGGATTAATAATAGTTATATACAATATTGTTATAATTATTGGATTTAATAGTTTGTTCTTTTTTTAATCCTAAAAACTTCCTTATCAGGGGTTTCCTTAGGGTTTTCATTTGTAGGGAATTTTCAATCCTTTGTTAAATTCCCATAATCATGGCAGAGTCTACATTTAAAAGGAATGTTCTCATAATCAACTTCTTATTTTTAGACCCTGTCCCTAAATTGTAAAGTTTTAGGAAAGGGATTGTTAAAATTTATCAAAACACATATTCTTGTATAGACAATACGCTCAAAATGCAAATAAGTATCAATGGTCATCATAAAAGTGCCAAGGGTATTACCTATTGCCACAAAGATAGAAGGGTTCCAGAATTCAGTCGGTAGTCCAAAAATTTGAACCCAGACCAGCCCCATAGAAGTTAAATCTTCTTCCACCTTGAAAAGAGAATGCCATAGATTCATAAATAAACCAAATCACCCCTTAAACCAAGGACGACCTTAGAATATCTAGTGCCTATCCTTTTCATGAGTGAATATCACAAGGAAATATCCATTAGGGTAAACAAAGAATTGATATTCTCCTAAAGTCGACCAGGAATTTGAATGCCATATTCTAAAGTTTTGCAATGAATGCTCAAAGTTCAAAAATCTATAGATAAGAGCCTACCTTTCTAGATTGGCAATACTATTTTAAATTTTAATATGCTAGATATTAACCACCGAAGAGTCATCCACCGCCTTCATGTATCCTATTTCAGTCTTTTATGGATCTATCTTTAGCATGCATAAGGGATAGAGAATAAAACCTTTTCATTTATTAGATATTATAGAAAATTGAGGTGTTTATAAAGCTACTTTAAAGTTTATATTCCTAGGGTTTTGATCCATAGTTTACATTCAAACTAGTTTCATTTTTTCTCAACCTTTATAAATATAATAACTCACTCCTAGACAATCTCCTCAATAAAATTATATTTCTAAGATAAAGTAGAATAATTTTTTAAATGACTAAACACAAAGTGAAAAAAAGGTGTACGTAAAATATGTTTCATGCCTAGAATATCAACCCAGACTTAGAGATGTTGTCACAAATTAAACTGATTTAAAATAAAAAGTTTTAAATACACTAGACTAGAAATTTTACAAGAGGACACAATGCAAATGATAATAGAGTGATAGAAATGAAGAGCAACTCAATGAAGAGAGTTTTGGTAGGGAATGTAGTTGTTGCTCTTCTTTTCCCCTAATGTGGATGTATGCTCTATCTTGTATTCTTGCATATCAATAAAAAGAGAAACGGGGTGAAAAGTGAAGGTCTTACAAGGATCACACTCTTCATATTATAGTTAAAGTTAGGCCATGACATTCAATAGTACCAATATCAATTATTTCCTTTTGCAATTTTGGTTCTTATGACTTATGTATTGTTAGAGTCCATGGCATTTTTAGTGGAATTTATTTAAGGTTATCTCATGTTATAGGAGGGATTGGTAGATTTTGAGGATTATTTGCATCCCATGATGGGGTTTTTTTTTTTCATATGTACAACCACAAACATTAGCAATTCAAGGGGTTTGATTCTAGTTCTATAAACTATAACATGAATTTCACGAAGAATCAACCCAGACTTGACCCATAAATTCACTATAAGCATGGTTGGTTGTCCTTTTGATAGAATAATTTTAATATCTAATTGGTCATCATCAGGATCTTTAAAATTAATTTTCCTAGTACACTCTATTCCACTTCGTGTAATTAACATATTTAAATATTTCAACATTTCCTTGTTATGTCTTGAAGCTAAAGTATTATTTGCATGTAAGTGAGTTGATAACTGGAATGAGAGTTTTTATTCTAAATACAAGGTTATATGTTCCAAACATTAATAAATTTCATTGTTCAACTTTTTATTCAACATTTTGTATATTCAACATTAGATTTCAAAATTTTACATGTTTTGGATTGAAGCCTTTTTTATGAAAAAATTGTGTGAAATGTAATGACAATGATGAAGCTCTGCCATAGGGTCAAACCATATGATCTTGCATCACACATTAGTATATCACATATTAAAGGGCACTAACGGAAATCACCAACTTGAATAATAAATCTTACACCAAATCGCTCGTTAATATATTATGGGAAGGCCTCTCGTAAACATTGATCAATGTATGTCAAAATCCTTGGCCCTATGATAATCATTTCATCAATCAAAATGTATTAAAGATATTACAAACATTGTTGTAAAATTGTAAATGCCTAGCCTTTCAATGCTTTCATTTAAAGCTACAAGGGATACACTAATAGAGATGTGGACAAAAGAGTAAATTAAATCAAGACTTGTTTCAAGGTGATTTAACTTTTTAGGGTTATAGAGTTTAAGCCCCAGGTTGTTAAAGGGAATGAGTATAGTAAATCAGGGTATACAATATGCAATAAATATAACCACTGATTTTGTAATAGAATTCACCTGGTTTGACTTTTCTAAAAATAACAATAAATGATGTAAAGAAGTACTTAGCTAGAAGGTGATTGAGATGGAAAATTTGGAGGCAACAAACTGGAACATGAGCTGGTTTGAGTGTCACTGATAGGATCCAAGTGTAAAAACCCTTCCTAGATAGTAACAACCTAATTAGATAGTAGTGACAATGGCACTAATTTCCTCCTTTTGGTGATAATGTCTTTATGTATAACTATTCAAATCTTCTAGTTACGCCTATGTTTGATTTTGTCAATCTTGTTCATGTGTGCACGAGTTATAATTCCTTGTCGGTGACCTATTTTGACTATTTTTTTATGCAAACCCTAGACCTTCATATTGTTAGGGCATTTGATTGGCATAAGTGGGAAAGTGTGATGTTAGTGGGGTAGGCTAGACATCATCAACACCCTAGTATGATGAGAGTTGCCTACATACCAATACTCTGAAGAGGGATAAAGTCTGATGTAATTCTCCTCACGTAAGTCCTGGTGCAAGTGCAAGTGAAGCGAGTATGAATGTTAGTTTGAGTGATGTTGAAGACTAGAAATCTATGTATTTTGATCTTAAGATGACTATATGTAGAATTAGGGTAGAATAGGGATTGATAAACTTGATTGTGCACAACTTATTCTGAGCTAGTTTGTGTTATTTGTATTTGATTTCTATGTAGTGAATAAAGGTCTAAAAGTCATGTATATATATTGTTCTAGTGCTTGTGTGGGTCTTAAAATAGGTCTAGGCTGACCCTAAGTGGTTATTATTTGAAAAGATATTTGTTGGTGGCCAAAGGCATGAAAAGGATAATAGTACCCAAACTGGGACAATAACACCATTGGCGTTATGGGCCAAATTATGGTGCTAGTGTCTAGGTGGTAGACATTGAGACACTAGGTGCTCGGATGACAAAGTGAAGGTTTGAGACTACTTTAGGGATGTATAAGGATGCATGTGACCCATATAAAGGCTACTTAAGTGTCTAAAAAATCCCTAAGATAGGTCCAGGGCTAATCTAGGGATGGGTGGTCTCAAGTAACACTCTTAGAACTCAAGTGTCATTTTTAGATGATTATAGTCCCCCTTGCTTTATTCTAAAAATGCAACAAAGAAAAATGACTAGGATAAATGAAAAAGAAGCATACCTGGACTTCCTTAAGAGTCAAATCCCAGGCTTTATTTTGTGTCCTCTAAATGAAACATGCATATATTAGTCCTTACTTAGGAGATATCAAAAGCAAATACATTATTGAGTAAATAGATAAGAGAGGAAATGAATGAATACACCTCAATGGGTATGCAAACCAATGCTTAAAATTTGTGGCAACATGTGTATGCATGTAGATAGTGATCAATTAATGAATAACTTGGACTGAGCTAATGGCTTACTCAATCCCCATGTGTATGTGGCTCAAGAACTCAATCCAATGTTAACTGCATCATTGCCCACCCTTGCTTGGTGGATAATAATCTCGGAATATCTTGGATTAGATTGATGGTGTATACAACCCTCTCATGTAGGTGACTCAAAAACTTAGATATATTATAAATCCATTGTTTCTTACCCATGTATAGTAGATGCATCTAAACTAAAACTACATGATGTAATTGAACTATATAAGATGGCTCTGGGCCACTCAAAAACTCTGAAATTTAAAATGACTATGGGCCACTCGAGAATGCCAACCACTATAGACGGAGTAAGGCATCAATCTGGTGTGTAACTTAAAAAATGGTGTCTAGTGTGTATAATATAGAGAATGACATGGAGTTGATAATTCTGTTTGATCAACTATTACATAAGTGAGCATATAAAAACAATGTGTTGTGCACATGCCCCCAAATTCTATGTTTGAGTATATGGATTCTTGATTGAATTGCAATAATCTGTATCTGAGTATCTAAAAATAAAAAAAGATTGATCATATCATAAATGATGCCCCCGATCTGATCAAATTAGTATGAATATGTGCTAAACTAAGCCAAAATTGGTAATATATAACCGAACTTGTGCAAACCTATACTGTACATACTATACTTTTCTATCCAATCCATAATTTCTTGAAATTGAGGATAATGAATAATAACACCATATCTTAGAAAGAATAATTGGTAGTGCTAGTGTCCTAATTTGGGTGCTAATGTCCAACTGTACTGATCTTTGTGCAACTAAAATTGGTCTTTATGTCATTGTTTCCCATTGTATTTTCTTGGAACTAATTTTTGTATTATGTGCCTGTGTACCAAAAATTATACTTTGAGTGTATTTGGATAGCCTAATCTCTCTGACAAACCTATATGAGTTCCACCTCTTTTGATGGGAGTTATTGAACCTATGCAAGAACTATCCTCAAAATAAAAATATCTACAAAATGTGTGTTAACCAGAACATCTATGATATCTACATAATAAACTAATATAATGTGCATACATAACATCAGAATATATGATAGTCTAAGCATAAGGTTTTAATATATGATGTATGTTAGATATAACATTCACAAAGTTGTCAAGATAGATATAACAATGTAAGCATGTGCATGAACAATAAATCTAAGAAATAAACAGAGTTCCTACCTAGGGGATGGGGCATGATGTTCATCACAACACCCAAGTAGCAAGGGGAGATGTATGAGGTCTCTCATGACATCTAAAACTAGAGTGTGTAACAAGTAAGAGATAAATATTATGGCTATGACACATACAATAAAACGTACATACAACACACATTAGGCATGTAAAATAGGCCAAGGGGTCATAATACAAGGGACATGGGCACATGTCACTAAATCTAAGAAAGAAAAACATATAAGGACATGTTTAAATGTCCACATATGCAAACAACAAGTAAATTGTCTTAGATCCACATGGAAGGACATGTTCAAATGTCTGTATACATAATCAGGAAGGCACACACAAGGACATGGGTACATGTCCAAAGTATACATATAATGAAAATAAGTTAGTGTAGAGCTGTAGAGCAATGGCATATTCAAATGCCCTCGAATAAAATAAGCATAGAGACACAACCAAGTCTAAACTAGTAAATCTTGAAATGAAAGTATGCAGAAACAGAAACATGTGGTACCAATCTGTATAAGAGAAAAAATGTACATAAGTTGAGTCTAGAGTAGTAGTAGTTGGTAATAAATCTAAGTAGGTGTAGGATGATCAATATCAAGATATAACAATCCTAAATTTGTGATTTAGAGTTTAGAAAGATGTAACTTGACAATCAAAATTATGTCTAGGATGCCCCCAAATGGGTGAATATATCAAATGAGGAACCCATGTATATGTGTATATGCCCCCAGTAGGTAGATAATAACAAATCTAGATCTGTGTAGTATGTTGGGTGAATATTTTATCGACCAGCTAACTGATGAGCAAAATAGTTCCTATCACCATAGCATAGGAGATTGGTTGTCCAGGTGTGCAGTTTTACTTCATCAACAGTGGACAAGTCTCTCCTCTCATCAAGAGGAGGTTCCCTATTAAATATACGAAGGCTATATACTATATATATAAGCAAAAAGTAAGACATAGGGGTGGGATAAACCATCCATCTCTCTTTTTTTTGAGATGATGTTAACAGACAGAGGATAAATCTTGGGTGATTGGTGAATGTACTTCTCTTCTTTCAGAAGTAACATTCAGCCAAGAGCCAGATCCCTTCTTGGATAGTAAAAATCCTGATGAAGCGATAGAAGGCACTTCTCTTCTTTCAGAAGTGTTTGTTCTTGCAAACAACATGAATCTTTCTAGTAGGATAAGTAATAGGGTGCCAAGGGCATAGTAACCAGCAATCTAAGATGTAGCACAAAGTCATTCCAAGGTCCTTTACATAGAAACCAAAAAATAAACACACACTAAAGACAACTATGGCAGCACAAAGTCTTCTCACAGTTGGCTTCAGGACACCTTCCTTGTTACTTTCACTAATTATGCTTGCCAAATTAAATAAACAAGAACACATTCAGAAGACAGACATAAGAATAATCTTCTAAAATGATACAATCCAAAACAACACAAAGTCTACAAACAACTTGCTTTCTCATTCAGATAAAATAAAATGAAATACAATCTGAGCTCAAAGTCTCAGTATTCGCCTTTCAATTGGGTAGAGTTTCACTTTTGTAATGGGAAGATCTCCTCTAGAATGATATAAGAGATTACAATATATAGAGGCCTGAGGGAGGCTTGGCACTTTATCCCATGGAGCGACCCATTTGGCGTATTCAATGCCTTAGATGCATTCTTGGTCTTGTCAGGAAGGGCCATGCTGGAGCAGGGTGACTACCTTAACTATGGCATGTCGATTCATCTCTAGTGCCTCCTCTCGAGCTTGAATCTCTCATTCCATTACATGCTTAGCTGCGCAACTGTCTATTCTACCTTTATCTCAAAGGGGACAAACAAATAATGCTTTCAATGTTTGTAGGCCCCTAATATCTAATCAGTGAACTGCTTCATCTACTAGAATTAACTCTTGCTAAGTTTCCCTCTTTGTCTCTTCCTTCTCTTGGTCCTAACCTTAGGGTCTTTTGAATGCATTCGGGTCCATGCTTTAAGTCTTCTAAAATCAACAGACACTTCATTATGACAAATTTGACGTTTGCAAGCCCATCATTCTTCCTAGCAACTCTCTCATGTCTTTCTCGCTTGCTATGGTTGCTTTCTACTGTGATGCAGGTGAGGACACATGGTAGCATCCACAAATTTAAAATAGGCTTATCAAAATAAGCTTTGAAACTTATTAGTAGTTAGAGGCACGGATGCAGACATGTGACATCTTCCACTGCACTGAGATGGGACACGTGGTGAGTTCTGTGCTTTGAAGCTTCATCTAAAACTATGTCTCAGCATGTGACACTTGGTAGCTTCCGCTACACTTTGAGGCTCAAACTTTTCCCGAAGGGAACTTACCCGTTGGGGTCTTAAAAAAGGTCTATTTTTGAATGTCGAGTGTCCCTCTACAAAGGTGTTTGCCCTTTGAAATCTTCCAAGTGGCCTTCGAGCTTCAATTCTTTGGTGAGCTGTTGGTCCCTTTGTTTCCTTCAGATAAAATGTTTGAAGGAATTCCTTCAGACAATTTGTCCAAAGGAAACCTTTCCTTGGATTTATGTGTGCCTTTGTACTCAAGGGTGCTCCGTCCTTTGATACGTGGTGCCTTCCACTCTTTTAACTAGAGACATGTGGCATCTTCTACCATTGACACTTGGTATCATCTACCTTCTTGAGCCTTTTTGACATCATAAAAATGATTGGTGCTCAATCAGGCTCTTGCAGATGATGACACTTGTCAGCCTCCACTGATCTCTACCAAGGGTACGTGGCACGGTCCACTGCTCTTAGAAAAACATAGTGGAGCCTTCTGCGGTTGCCACTTGTCACCCTCCATGGAACTCTAAGAGAAGCTTTATCAAAAGAAGCCTACAACTTATAATGAGATTTGAGAAGTGAACGTTGACACATGTCACATTCTACTGAGTCAGAATGGGACACGTGGCATCTTCTGCATACTTTTAATAGTCACATGGATGCAGACATGTGGCAGCTTCTACTTGACTCTTCTTTGCACACGTTTCTTTCCTTAACTGAGGTAGCCTTTAAACCTTTGAACCCAGTGCATTGAATCGATTGAACGTTGAACCCATTGAACCGGTGAACCAAAACGGTTCAAGGTTCAACGGTTCAAGTTTTTGAGACTCGTTAAGTGCTCAGGGCTACAGAACCTTTGAAATGGTTGCACTTTGAACTTTTTCAGGTGCGCTCAACTAATGCTGAAGATGTTGAACCTTAAACACATTGAACCCTTGAACCTTTTTGATTAAAGGTTTAATGGTTCACTGGTTCAATGGTGCTTAAGAGCTTGTTGATTGAATTCTTTTGATTGAACCAAGGTGCTGAACCAATCTCAAAAATCCCTGAGTGCAGGAAACCGATTCTTTTGATTGGATTCACCTATAAAAGCCTTTGAACTTGCTAATCCCTTTATTGAAAAAGCTTGAAAAATGGGGAATTTGAAAGCTCAGAACAAATTTTTGGAAAGGGAAGAGACAATTTTGGTCTTGAAGGACCAAAATAGTTCATATGTTGTCCCAAAAATGAGAAGTCATTTTTTGGGGACAACAATTGGCTCCAGTTGGGGAACTACCTTCAGTTAGAAACTTGAAACATAGCTGGGGGGAGTAGAAACTAGAATCTCAGGTGCCTTGAAGTGTGCCATTGGGCTACAGAGTCATGCTACTAAAAAAGAAAGTCTCCAAAAATGAAAAGTACAAAATAGAACTAAGGACTATACAGATATACATATGTATAGGTGAACTTATCTGGTACTTCAAAAAATGAAGTGATTCAGACACTGCCCATTGTGAGATAATGAAAATGGCATTTCGTCATGATAAACTAGTAGGAAACCATTTTGTCCCTAAAATTGGTGACGGGCGAATGGAACTCTCCACCAAGAATCACATTTTCTGTGAACTCCTTTTGGCTCTCTCTTCTTGCTCCATGGCAAGATGTGGTCTTCTCTTTGAAAATAGTAACTCCATGGCAAGAAATGGAGCAAAATAGTATGGTCCACCACCATAGCTTGACGTTCTGCTGGTTCAGTCCAGCACATGCTTTGATTGTCCCCCTCAGACACTTGACAAACCACCAGTTCATGATCTCCTTTGGTGTGAAGGAGTTTGACATCTTGGGCTTGAGCAACCTTCAATCTGAGCAACAAAGATTCACATTCAGTAGTGTTGTTGGTGTTATTTAATTGCAACTTGCATGAAGGAAAAATATCTCTTCGAGGAGATATCAACACAGTCTTGGCTCCAACACCAGTAGAGGAATTGTTGCCATCGAATTCTCAGATTCAAACATCATCAAAAACTGATCTTCTATCAAATTTTTGTTCATTAGAGATGGAAGATCCTTTTTCATATATAATGTGCCCTACTAATTCTTCTGATGTCTCATTTGAATCAATTTTTAGATTGCCACCTATAGGACTTTCATTTGCTGAAACATGAACATCCTCAGTAGACAAAAAAATAATTACCCTTGCCTGAAGACTCAAATAGAATTTGAGCTTCAGGTGTTGATTTATGAGTGACTAGGATGGGCATGTTCCTTGGGGGATCATGAGTTACCTTTCTAATATCTTGTCCTGCAAGGATGGTTGTATTCTTCACACACTCCACCAACCTATCCAACTGCTCAGGGTTGGCTTGTAGGAATTCAAATTCAATCATTTGGATTTTAGTTTCCTTGACATGGTCAATTATGTCAAATGACTGAAATGGACTAAGAAGAGAGGATGGGAGTTCATCTTTTTGGTTTTTGGGAGGGGGAGGACTAATCTGCGAAGTTGAAGTAGAAGGTGCAGAGATGTCTGGGGTACTTACTTTTTTGGCAACCACCGAGTCCTTTGGCTGGAAAGGTAGAGAACTTCTTCATTTGGAAATTGAGATTGCAAGCTAAGCTCGCTCCTCTATTCTTTCTTTATTAGCTTGCTAGGTTGATTGATTCTTGGATCGGGTGAATACTGCATATGATCCCTCGACTGTTTTAACTTTACTTTTGGGTTCATCCTTGTAATTTAGGAAACCAATGTGGGAGTCGCCAGCTAATTCTTCTTGATCCTCCATGAAGAGACTAGCGCCATTTTCTTGATCAAACTCAGGTTGGAAAGAGAAATTATGTTTTGTTTCCAAATATCCAACTGCTGAGTTGGTTGGAGGCACTTCAAGGGCAAGGTTCCTCTGTGGGGGAGGAAGATGATTTGGTTGCCCTCAACTTCTAGCAGCATTGCCTTGATATGACTAGTTCTAAAATGTCCTCCTTGGAATATCTCGATAAGGAGGAGCAGACATACCTTGGGCCATTTGTCTTTTCAAGGCTAGAAGTTCATTTGTCAGCATTTTCACCATTTGATTAGTGGTGCCTATAGATGGATACTCAAAAGATGAAGAGGATTTTCCTCTGTTAGGATCTCTCCTTATCTTTCTTACCAAGATAAGGTCATCTTCCACCTCAGTAGCCAAGTCCTGAACAGTAGCAAGGTCTATGTGGCTAACACTTCTTAGAAGAAAACTCACTTCAGGCAGTTGTGAGTTGATGAAGAAGCATTTGAGGTTTTCGGGTGTTGGCTAAGCAATTATAGGAATTCTGTTTCTGAGCTTGTCAAACTTGGCAATGAAATCCCTCATAGGTTCATGAGGTTCCTTCTTCATCTGTCTGAGTTGGGCTAGCAAGGCATGTGCATCTTCTGTAGGCTTAAACCTTGATTTGAACTTGGCTTTAAGTGTGTCCCAGTCAGTTACTGATCTAGCTTGCAAATGGTAGAACCAGTCTGCAAGAGCACCTTGTAGTGTTTCCACGAAGATCTTGACTGCCCTATCTTCAAATTCCACCCCTATTATGCCATAAGCTATGCTAAAGGATATAATGTGTTCATCAAGATGAAATTTTCCATCACCGAATAATTTGGGAAAATTCTTCCTTGAATTGCGTGAAGTTCATGTAGAGGTGGAGTCAAGTTGAGTGGGCCAAATGAGTTACCCCAGGGGCCTTGAACTGCCATGATTTAATTATGAAAAATAGGGATAACAAATCTAGGTGGAGTGGCCAAATTTTAGAACAAAAATGGAAAAGAACAGGCCTTGCTTCAGCTTGAGGCTTGAGGCTTCAAACTGCACACTCTTTCCCAACAGCTTTGGTTTTGCAGACCAGATAAAATAATGGAGATGGAGAAAAATGGTAACGCTATAATGATAATGGGTAAGACACAGAACAGAGTTGCTAGAGTCTATAATGGATAAGGGTAGGGACTAATTCAATCTAAAACTTGAGGCTTTAGACTACATGTTCATCCCCAGTAGAGTCGCCAAAAACTGTTGGGTGAATATTTTGTCGACTAGCTAACTGGTGAGGAAAATAGTTTCTATCACCACAACATAAAGAGATTGGTCATCCAGGTGTTTAGTTTTACTACATCAACAGGGGACAAATCTATCCTCTCATCAAGGGGAGTTTCCCTATTAAATATACGGAGGCTATATACTATATATATAAGCAGAAAGTAAGACAAAAGGGTGGGATGAACCATCCATCTCTCTTTTTTCAGAGATGATGCTAAAAAACAAAGGAAAAATCCTATGTGATTGGTGAAGGTACTTCTTTTCTTTCAGAAGTAACATTCAGCCAAGAGCCAAATCCCTTCCTAGATAGTAAAAATCTTGGTGAAGCGATATAAGGCACTTCTCTTCTTTCAGAAGTGCTTATTCTTGCAAAAAATAGGAATCTTTCTAGTAGGATAAGTAACAGGGTGCGAAGGGTGTAGTAACCAGTAATCTAAGATGTAGCACAAAGTCTCCACCTTGACTACCCAAGACTGAGATACGAAGGACAATGAGGGCACAAAGTCATCCCAAGGTCCTTTACACAAACCAAAAATAAACACACACTAAAGACAACTATGGTAGCACAAAGTCTTCCCACAGTGGGCTTCAAGACACCTTCCTTGTTACTTTCACTAATTCTGCTTTCAAAATTAAATAAACAAGAACACATTCAGAAGACAGACATAAGAATAATATTCTAAAATGATACAAGCCAAAATAGCACAAAGTTTTCAAACAACTTGCTTTCTCATTCAAATAAAATGAAATGAAATACAATTTGAGATCAAAGTCTCAATATTCACCTTTCAATTGGGCAGAGTTTCACTTCTGTAATGGGAAGATCTCCTCTAGAATGATACAAGAGATTACAATATATAGAGGCCTGAGGGAGGCTTGGCACTTTGTCCCATGGAGCGACCCATTTGGCGCATTCAATGCCTTGGATTCATTCTTGGTCTTGTCAGGAAGGGCCATGCTGGAGCAGAGTGGTTGCCTTAACTGTGGCATGTCGATTCAGCTCTAGTGCCTCCTCTCGAGCCTAAATATCTCATTCCATCACCTGCTTAGCCACACAACTGTCTATTCTACCTTTATCTGAAAGGGGACAAATAGATGGTGCTTTTAAAGTTTGCAGGCCCCTAATGTCTACTCGGTGAAGTGTTTCACCTATTGGAATTAACTCCTATTGATTTTCCCTCTTTGTCTCTTCGTTCTCTTGGTCCTAGCCTTAGGGTCTTTTAAATGCATTTGGGTCTACACTTTAAGTCTGCTAAAATCAATAAACACTTCATTGAGACAAATTTGATGTTTGCGGGCTCGTCATTCTTCCTAGCAACTCTCTTGTGTCTTTCTCGCTTGCCATGGTCACTTTCTGTTGTGATGCGGGTGAGGACATGTGGCAGCATCCACAACTTTGCAATAGGATTATCAAAATAAGCTTTGAAACTTGTTAGCGATTGGAGGCGTGGATGCAGACACATGATAACTTTCGCTTCACTGGGATGGGACACGTGGTGATTTCCATGCATTGAAGCATCATCTGAAATTGTGTCTTAGCATGTGACACTTAGCATCTTCCACTACACTTTGAGGCTAAAACCTTTTCTGAAGGGAACTTGCCCTTTGGGGTCTTGAAAAAGGTCCATTTCTAAATGTCGAGTGTCCCTTCGCAAAGGTGTTTGCCCTTCATGATCTTCCAAGTGGCCTTCGGGCTTCAATTCTTCGATGGGTTATTGGTCCCTTTATTTCCTTCGAACAAAATGTTTGAAGGAAACCTTTCCTTGGATTTATGTGTGCCTTTGCACTCGAGGGTGCTCCATCTATTGACATGTGGCACCTTTCACTCTTTTAACCAGAGACACGTGGCATCTTTTATTGACACTTGGCAGCATCTACCTTTTATGTCAAGAATCTAGAACATAAAGCTCTGATACCAACTGTTAGGACCTAGGAAGCACAATTGATTACCAAGCAACTAAACGCGGAATTAACCAGAAGCAATAAGTAACTAGAATTCAGAAATAACACAGAATATGAGAGACAATACCCAATTGTATTAATTATACTCTTCCAGAAGGAAATACAACAAAGAAGATGCCACAGTCCTCTTCCTTACACTCCTCTAGGATCCCACACCTCTAGGGCATAAACAATAAATGTCTTCAAGAGTTCTCTCTCACTTGCACAATTACAAGCAAGCAATCAACTCACAAATAGAGCTGTTGTTTCAACCAGTCAGTACAATACTACCAGTATAACCCGAGTATACACACATACTCAACTGAGTACACAACACATTCCAAGTAGATCTCACCTGATCTTGCTACCTGTTGTGTTACTGATCTCCCTGATCTTACTGCCACCTGCAAATCAACTTGGTTTTGTAACACCTACAAACCTAGACCACGCACACACATACACCTGCAAATCAACCGATCTTGCTTACCCATGTAGATCATCTACACCCTAAAGAACCCTTGTCTTTGCCTCACCAAGTCCTTAGGATTCTCCAAACTAGTACCCCAGTGGATCTTCTACCTGATCTTGCAACAACTTGCAGACCACCCTGATCATACACACTCGACACCCCTGTGGAACTAGGAGGAACACACCTTGCTCTCTTCACTCTGAAGGAGCTAACCTTGCTCTCTCAAACTAGCACACTCTTTACAATACATCCCATGAGTCTATTATATAGATCTCATGCAAACAATAATTAGACATCCAATTACAATAATTAGATCTGTAGCTCCAAAGACTAAAATTAGCCTCTTACATGCAAACAATCAGTTTGTTAACTAACTGTTCATAAACTGCAGTTCTAGAACCGCACAGGCGATTGACATCAATCCCTGTCTGGCTGGAGATGACCGACATCGGCTGACCTCTGACTGATGCCAATTTCTCTATACACTGGATATGACTGACGTCAATTGCACCTGTCGATGTCAATTATTGTAACATTGAGCAATCCTCCTCTATGTTTGCAACAGTGAAGTTTTTAGCTCCATAACGTAATAATCTCCCACTTAGAGATAAATAGTTTCACTGTACCTATACATGTACACCATCTAATTTGTTTCCTGGTTTGTACCCCTCTTCAAGATCAATCTTGAAGACCAACCACCACACATCCTGTGGTGAAACTCCTGTCATCCAAGTAACCTGCCACATCTGAAGTGCCTAACCCTGCATAGCATGTTAACCTACTGCTGGTCCCTCTCACATACCTGAGAACCCACTGAACTACTCTCCAGTGCTTCTTTCCTGGATTGGCCACAAACCTGCTGACAACTCCCACTACTGGGGCAATATTAGGGAGTACACATGTACTCAACCTCATCATGTGATTGGGGACACTGTTTTGTGACCTATCCATCCATAGGTGCGCTTGCCATTTCACATCCTGCACTACCTTCACATAATCATCCTGTGACAATATCAACTTATGATCTTCCCTGTCTCTAGGATTACTCATGCCAAAGAATTTTGCTACTCCCAAATCCTTCATGGCACACCACTGAACTAACCTTACCTTTAGCTCAACAAAATCTTGTATGTCTGAACCTGCAACAAGCATATCATCCACATACAGTAACAGGATAATGTCGTGACCATCATCCAACTTGGTAAGACAAACACAATGGTTACAATGACATTGACTAAAGCCATGCTTTGTCATGCACTTGTCAAACCTGTACCACTGTCCTATAGCTTCCTCAAGACCATATGACCTGGCCTTCCGTCTCACGTATCCATTCTCTCTATTCTTTAACTCGGCTGGCAACTCTACCAAAACTACCATTTGGTTCTTTCTCAGGGAATTCATGCCACGCTCCCATAGTTTCCTAGATCTTACCTGTTGTGCTTCTTTAAAACTTCCTGGTTCTTGACCATCAGTGAGCAATAAGTAGTGTAAGGAAGAGGAATAAAAAAATTGAGGCTTACTTACACTTTCAATTCTCCATATGGGCGTTTGAGACTCCTTGACAACTTGTTGTCTGCCCAAAATCCGTCTCAGTGACCGATGTCAGTCACCACCCAGTCTACATCTGACCAACATCAATTCCATGCGACTAACCTGACTATTGACACTATTTCCCTAACCGATGTCGATCGCCACCTGCCTGACACCACCAAATTCTCTAGTCTGCACATGACTAATGTCGGTGCCTGTCTGTTTAATGCTAGTTACCTTTGATCGATGTCGGTACCTGTGTTCACCTGTGAGTAATGAATTTTTACCCGTAAGATTCCTTTGAATCATACCCATGTCCAAACTGCCTTGCTCAGAAGTATCTAGACCCATCCACTAATCTCTATCCATCATCTCCTCCAAGAACACCAAGGCTTTCCAGTTCTTAAGTTTGTCAAATACATCAGACTTCCTTTTCCTGCAATAAATCTAATCCTTTCTTGTAGCATCCCACTGCTCACAGAAATCTCGGTCTATGCTCTCTGAAGCTGAACTCTTACCATTTGACTTAAGAACATCCATTCCCTTCTCACGTATGTGACCAAGCTTACAAAGCCACACCTGTGCAACAGAAATGGAATCAGTAATACAAGTAGGTAGATAAAGAGTACCTACTTTCTTACCACATGCTAATTCAAGTGCATCCATTGTAAGAGTTCTTGTGCATTTCTCATCACCCAAATTTCTTGTAGAAATTAGCCACATCTTCAAGACTGGGACCTACATGACCTTCTTCAACACCCATGTGTTGGCCGTCTGCAATTTTAGTCGCACTTCCCCTGTGCCAATACTTTGACAAGGCTCACCAGCCCCTAAATAAATCTTTCCAAAGTCTCCAAAGACCTTAACATGGAAAAATACTCTATTTCGGGCTGCATGGAAAGAGGCAACAGAATCTATAAACCAAGATTCTACTTTATCCAGGGAACATATAAGAGCAACCCATGCAACAATACCTGCAACACATGCTTCTTCATTCCCTTTATGCTGATTTGCTTTCAACCAACAATCTTTCTTTTCCTGCTCTTTCTTTCCATAACACCGTAATTGGCCATTCGTGCCTTTGAATTCCTCCATTCTTAGCTTACTTTCTTCTACCATTGCTATACTCTCACTCAATCAGAAACCCCTGAGAGTGACCTGTAATCAAACACAAACTTGCTCCCTACAACCTTAGCTCTGATACCAACTGTCAGGAGTCTAGAACATAAAGCTCTGATACCAACTGTTAGGACCTAGGAAGCACAATTGATTACCAATCAACTAAACGTGGAATTGACCAGAAGCAATAAGTAACTAGAATTTAGAAATAACATAGAATATGAGAGACAATACTCAATTGTATTAATTATACTCTTTCAGAAGGAAATACAACAAAGAAGATGCCACAGTCCTCTTCCTTACACTCCTCTAGGGCTCCCACACCTCTAAGGCATAAATAGTAAATCTCTTCAAGAGTTTTCTCTCACTTGCACAATTACAAGCAAACAATCAACTCACAAACAGAGTTGTTGTTTCAACCATTCAGTACAATACTACCAGTATAACCCGAGAATACACACATACTCAACTGAGTACACAACGCACTCCAAGTAGATCTCACCTGATCTTGCTACCTATTGTGTTTCTAATCTCCCTGATCTTACTACCACCTACAAATCAACTTGGTTTTGCAACACCTACAAACCTAGACCATGCACACACATACACCTACAAATCAATTGATCTTACATACCCATGTAGATCATCTACACCCTAAAGAACCCTTATCCTTGCCTCACCATGTCCTTATGATTCTCCAAACCAGTACCCCAGTGGATCTTCTACCTGATCTTGCAACAACCTGTAAACCACCCTGATCATACACACTTGGCACCCCTGTGGAACTAAGAGGAACACACCTTGCTCTCTTCACTCTAAAAGAGCTAACCTTGCTCTCTCAAACTAGCACACTCTTTACAATACAACCCATGAGTCTATTATATAGATCTCATGTAAACAATAATTAGACATCCAATGACAATAATTAGATTCGTAGCTCCAAGACTAAAATTAGCCTCTTACATGCAAACAACTGGTTTGTTAACTAACTATTCATAAACTGCAGTTATAGAACCGCACAGGCGACTGACATCAGTCCCTGTCTGGCTGGAGATAATCGACGTCAGCTGACCTCTGACCGATGTTGGTTGCTCTGTACACTGGATATGACCGACGTTGGTTGCGCCTGCTGACGTCAGTTGCTATAACATTGAGCAATCCTCCTTTATGTTTGCAACAGTGAAGCTTTTAGCTCCACAACCTAACATTTTTAGGCCTTCATGACATTGTAGAAATGTTTATGGCTTAGTCGGGCTCTTGCAGATGATGACACTTGTTAGCCTCCGCCAATCTCTGCCAGGGATACGTGGCATGGTCCACTGCTCTTAGAAAAACATAGTGGAGCCTTTCGCAGTTGCCAATTGTCACCCTCCGTGGAACTCTGAGAGAAGCTTTATCAAAAGAAGATTGTAGCTTATAAGGAACTTTGAGAAGTGAACACTGACATGTTTCTTGTTTCACTGAGTCACAATGGGACACATGGCATCTTCTGCATACTTTTAACAGTCATGCGAATGCAGACACGTGGCAGCTTCCACATGACTCTTCTTTGCACGCATTTCTTTCCTTAATTGAGGTAGCCTTTTAACCCAGTGCATTGAACCGATTGAATGTTGCCCATTGAACCGATGAACCAAAATGGTTCAAGGTTCAACGGTTCAATGGTTCAAGCTTTTGAGACTCGTTAAGTGCTCGGAGCTGTGGAACCTTTGAAATGGTTGAACTTTAAACTTTATCAGGTGTGCTTAATTCCTGTTGACGACGTTAAACCTTCAACCCATTAAACCCTTGAACATTTTTGCTTAAAGGTTCAATGGTGCTTATTTTAACTCGATACATTATTGATAAAACCTTAATATTCTAATATGAAGAATAATTTGTTTAGTTTTCTATTTTTGAAAGATAATTTCATGTTTGTCTATAAGTTAAAAGAATACAGTGTTATTTGTTCAGATAGAAATATATTTTTATTTCTTGAGTTCTTTGTGTTTATATATAATATATTTCACTTTATCATTTACCAATTATTTCTCTTGTAGTAAATTGTCGAGCTTTAATCTCCTTAAGTGAGCTTGCTAATTGAATTCTTTTGATTGAACCAAGGTGCTGAACCAATCTCAAAAATCCCTGAGTGCTGAAAACTAGTTCTTTTAATTGGACTCACCTGCAGAAGCCTTTGAACCTTTGAACCTACTAATCCCTTTACTGAAAAAGCTTGAAAATGGGGAATTTGAAAGCTCATAACAAATTTTTGGAAAGGGAAGAGACAATTTTGGTCTTGCAGGGCCAAAATAGTTCATATGTCGTCCCAAAAATGAGAAGTCATTTTTCGGGGACAACATAGTGGACCTAGGTTCTATAAGTATCTACAGACACTCAACAAGCACAAGTGAAGCATTTATGTATGATAATACCCGACTATACTAAGATAGCTAGCATATGTAGTGTCTGTAAAATATAAGGAATATAAATATGGCAATGCATATAATCTATAGTTTGTATTTCCTAAGTAACTATTTAAATGTTGTTTTTATTTTGGCCTATTATATTATTTTTCCTTTTTTTGGATATAATCTATAAAGTAATATGAAAATGAAACTATATACAAGGAGCAATAAATAAGAAAACTATATACAAGAAGGGAGGAACATACTAACCGATGAGTCTCTTGGAAGACTCAATATCAGTGTGGCCTATGAAAAATAAAGGAACAATAATCTTTTGTGTTATGTGAAAAGGTAACTAAGGCCCCATAACCTATTATATTGAGTTATTTATAGCTATCATTACTTGTGGATTGGTGCTAGGAATCCACAAAGATGACTGGGGTGGCTTGTGAACTCTTGGGATTTTAGGGACCCATCTAGTAGAAGATGTTATAGTTGACATGGGTGCCCTGTGTTGAGAAGCATGGGAACTCAATAACACTGATCTCAAAAGGAAAGGGGTAGGGGAGACCCTCTAAAATTTGAAACATATCTCTGATGCAAGGGTCTCTCTAATAAGGGTCTATGTGGGAGAGTATGCATACATGGTAACACTGTAGGAGTAAATCTCATATACACTAGTGTCTCAACTAAACTATGTGGTGTATTTATGGGAACTATGCTCAAAATTATAACTAATGGCTATAGTGTGACTTCCTATTGGATAAGTAAAGGATACTCATATGAAAGATCCTCAACTGTGACCACCTAATTAACATGTATATACTTGAGGTATTTGTGCATAGTGGATGGAATGGTTCGTAGCTATTGTATCCATGGCCTACCCAATAACATGTCAAATGTGCCTGCATTAGGCACTACTAAGAATCTAGTGGCCACATGTGTTGGTCCAACCTATATTAGAAGTACAATCTCCCTAATGGAGCTCTGAACATGGCCACTAAAACCATGAATAACTGTGTTGATTGAAGAAATGTCCTACTTCAAATAATCCAAATGGCATAGAAGTGTGATAGTGCACATGTTAATACTTGACCCATTGTCAACCATAACACTCTAAATAGGATGATGAACAATGTATGCTCATACAAAGAGTGCAAATAGATCTAAAATGACATTAACAATCTCCTATTTTAAGAAAGTGATGAGTGGTCTAGATGACACTGTAGTATGATACACACCAATGATAGTATGCAAAGGGTGCATGTCTTCTATAGTAGTATGATATGATGCTAATGGTGGATGTGCCTGATACATATAATGAACACCTAAAGTGCCCCTACCTCATTAACTGTATGTTTTGGAAATAGATTTAATTATTTTTCAATGCCTTAGCTTCCATTTATTGAACTTTAGGTGCCTTTGTGGGTGTGCCCACATCAATTATGTTGGCCTCTATCAAATCATGTATCTTATTTAAAGTGGATGCATCAGTTTATAGTATAGCCTAGTGCCCTATGATAGTCAAAAAATGCTTTGAAATCACATCTCTTTGGAAGAGGTCATGTCATATCAACCTCTTTTATGGGAGGGAGAGATATGACATTGCATTCTAGGAGTTGATGTAAAACATGTGTCGGTGATTCTAGAAGGTTTATGAAAACTCTCCATGGAGGCACTGATAAATATAGGTGAGGAGGTGGCTCTGAAGTTGCGTTGATTATGGCCTTTGGATCACTCTTATTTCCATTAGCCCTTACTTTATATGAAGTCTTATTATAACTCTTAGTAGCTGAATCTAATCCACTAGTATATTTTAATTTGCCCATAGAGAGAAGCTTGACTTCCCTTTCTTTCACTATGTGGCATAAATCTATGAACATTGGAAACTTTTTGAACAAGACAACTTCATGCAATGTTGGTAGTAAACTCTATTTGAATATGTCTTGGAGCTCTCTATCTACCATGGGGCTAGTCATCTTTGCCAATGTAATTTTATATTGCAAGACATATTTTGCAATAGGCTCATTGTATTTTTGCTTAAGTTGTGCCACTTGATCATATGAGATCTTATCACTGATGTTGATTGGAAAGGTGCCAAAAACATATTTGCCAATGGATTGAATACATTGATGGACTGATTTGGAAGATCATAGATCCATTGTAAGTCATAGTCCTTTAGATTACATGTGAACAACTTAGTAAGAATACAATCATTAGACACATATTCCAAACATGTAGCATGAAAATATTGTAGATGGTAATCTAGGTCACCCTTACCCTCATACAAAGTAAGGTTAGGTGCCATGAATTTGGATGGAAAATGATTTGTTGCTCTGTGTGGTGCCAAAGGTGTATGTAAAATAACATGAGAATCCAAGGCATGTGATGGCCTTGTAGCACCCTGCTCTAGATGCAATACCTTAGCCTACAGAAAATGAATCTCATATATAAGATATTATATATATGGAGAGGAGGAACTAGCCATAGGAGGTGTTGCCATTATTGAAAGTTGTTGAATTAAAATGAGATGTTGTACAAGCTATGTTGTCCCTAAATTAGGTGTAACAATATTGTTATCTAAGAGAGTGGAGGATTGACCATTATTAGATTTGTTCTTTATTTCTATTATGGCTTGTAAAATTTGTTCATGATCATGGGGATGTTCCCAAAGTCTATCTCTAAAACTATGTAAAATCACATCCTTATTGACTATACAATTTTCATTTTTAAGTGGGCAAGAGAGTCTAGGTTCCCATTTTGTGTATTATTTTGATCTTGATTTTGACTAGGTGAAGATACATATACATGATTGACACTAGTGTGCCCTAGATGATTTTATCTTGTAATCTGATTTTCCAATGTTGTAATCTTTTCACGCAATAGTTTATTCCGAGTTTGTAATTTTGAAAATAACTTGATCATACTAATAATTTGATCCCTTAGAGTCTCATAAGTGAAAACCCTAGTTGCATCTGATTAAACATGTAGTCACACACCTTGTAGAGAAGAGGTGGAGGTATGGATAGGCTAAGTATGGGTAGTAGTAAAAATAGTATAGGTTGCTTCATCTCATGGAGGACTGATAATATGGACTTGTTTAGACAGAAAGTACATATCACCCTCATGGAGATGAGGAGGAGAAGGAAATTCTTTCCTATGCATAAGACATGACATTGAAACTTGAAACATGGCTATTAGGGTATTAAATTTATGGAATAAGTCCAATAAACTATATTTTAATTGATATAGGATATCATGTACATATATGTGCATATATTATTTTAATTGATTCCAAATGAAATGAAATATACATGCAAATGAAACTAGAAAACTTTGCATTAGAAAGTGACAAACATCTTCTATCATTATTATCATGATTAGATAAAAATAAAATCAAAAAATATAAGGGTTTGAATTATGAGTCTGAGTTCTAGAGGGCTAGAAACATAAACCCTAAAGGTAGTCTAGGGTTAAGGTTTTTTGCATTGTTCGAAGTAAGTTGGGTTCACCAAATGATTTAACTTTTTAGGGTTATGAGTTTAAGCCCTACATTGTTAAAGGGGTTGAGTACAATGATTCATGATATACAATATGTAATAAATAAAACCACTTATTTTTAATATAATTACCTAGTTTGGACTTTTTCAAAAATAACAATAAATGATGTAAACAAGTACTTAGTTAGAAGGTGACTGAGACAGAAGATATGGAGGCTACAAACTAGAATAGGAATTGGTCTGAGTGTCATGAATAGGATCTAGGTGTCAAAACTCTTTTTGGATAGTAGCACTAATGGTGCTAGTGTCCTCCTTTTGGCTCTATTGTCCTCTATGTATAAATGTATAGAGATTATGGGTGTATTTGTGTCTAATTCTACCAAACCTATTCCTATGTGCATGAGTTTTGATTCCCCATCGGTGTCTTATTTTGTCTGATTTTATATGCAAACCCTAGACCTCCATATTTTTAGGGCTCTGATTGGCACAAGTAACAAAGTGTGATGGTAATGGGGTAGGCTGGACACCCTCAACAACTTGATGTGATAAGATTTTCCTGTAGACCAATACTCCAAGGAGGGATCAAGCCCAATGTAGTTCTTCCCACCTAATTGCTAGTGCAAGTGTAAGGGAAGCTAGTATGAATGTCAGTTTGAGTGATTTGAGTGATGTTGGATACTATAAATATATGTATTATGAGCTTGGGATGGATGTAAATGATTGTATGCATAATTAGGGTAGAATAGGGATTGATAACCTTGATTTTACACAACTTGTTCTGAGCTAGTTTGTATTATTTGCATCTTATTTCCATCTAATGAATAAAGGGATAAAAGTCATGTGTATTTATTTTTCTAGTGTTTGTAAGGGTCTTAGTGCAGGTTTAGGCCAACCTTACGTGGCTATTTTTTTGAAAAGATATATGTTGGCATCTAAAGGCAAGAAAAGGACAATAACGCCTAAACTGGGACACTAGCGTCATTGATGCTACTATATAAATTATGACACCAATGTCTAGGTGGTAGAACATGAGGCACTAGGGGTCATGGTGCTAAAGTGAGGATTTAGGACTACTTCAGGGATGTTTAAGGACATGTATTGCCTACACAAAGGCTGGATAAGTGTTTAAATAGGCCCTAATATAGGTTTAGGTCTAATCTAGGGATGAGTGGTCTCAAGTAACAATCTTATCACTCAAGTGCCATTTTTAGATGATCACACAGGGTGTTGAATGCAAATGAAGGCAAGAAAGATTAATTTTTTTTCTTATAGATTTGAAAATATGGACAAGCGGGGGATAACCGTCCCAAGAATTAGTCTAGAAGTGCACCTTTTTATCATTCTTGATGATCTAAAATAACTTGTTCTTAATCAAACACCCACCAATTTTTAGAATAACCAACATAAAAGAGCATTTTGAGGGAAGGCATAACTAGAAAATTTGATTAGGAAGTCTATTTTTATCATATTTGGTTTTTAAGATTTGTACCCAAAGTTGTGATGGAGACTGAAGAAGATACCAATAAATATTAATAGTTAAAGCTTGACCATTTAGCTGAACTCAATGAAAACCCAAACCTCCTTCTCACTTATGGATACAAAGCATAATCCATTTCACCAAAGACCATTTTTTAATAAGTTGCGGCCCCTTTCATAAAACAACTTGGCATATTTGATCAATTTATGTGAAGATGGCCTTGGGAACATGCAAGATAGAAGATAAGTAAATGGGAATAGCTTGTAGAACATTCTTGATCAAGGTGATTCATCCACCCATAGAGCCATATATTGGTCCACTTGGAAATTTTAGTTTTCATCCTAACCACTAACCAACTCCAATAATAAATTTTACTTTCCCTCAAGGGAACACCAAGGTAGATAACTAGTAGACAAGATCTCTGAGAGCAAAATGTTTCAAGAACCATAGCTTCCTGTATGGGAGACGTGTGAAAGAAATAAATTTTTGAATTATTCTCATTGATAATCTGAATAGTTGTAGCCTTGAAAAGTTTTAACTTCTTATTAAATTTTGAATCCTCTTGAGCTATAGCTTTGCCCATCAGGGAAGAATCATCCACAAACTGCAAATGCATCATTAGCTTAAGACCCCTAGCAAGATTAACACCTTCAATAATTCTTTCTTCTCTAGCTTTGGAAATAATTCTACCCAAGTTTTTTTCCATAATGATAAATAAATAAGGAGAAAGAGGGTATCCTTATCGAATACCTCTAGAAGCTCTAAAAGGCCAAGGGGGATAACCATTAACCAGAATCGAGAAAGAAACCAAGGAAATATAGCCTTTCACCCAAAGAATCTACTCCTTAGAAAAAATGAAAATTTTAAACATTATTAATATAAAGGCCCAATCAACCCCATCATGTGCTTTGGAGAGATCCAACCTTATAAGCATAGATGGAGTCTTTGGTGTTGCATATAATGGATAACTTCTTGAGCTAACATAATCTCATAAAGGATTTGTTTACTAGCCACATACCCACATTGCTCAGGGGAAATAATTTTATGGAGTAGGGCTGCAATCTATTATCCATAATTTTGGAAATGATTTTGTACAAAAAAAATAATACATTGAGCAATGGGATGAAAGCTATAAATATTCATTACGTCATGCACCTTTGAAACCAAAGTAATAAAGGTTTTGATGATATCTTTAAGAATAACTTTAGCTATTTTGGATTCTTCCACAACCTTTAACAAGTACTCCTAAATAATATCCCAAAATTCCTGATAAAATTCAATAGGAAACCCATCTGGCGCAGGGTATTTCCCTTTGCTTGTGCTGAAGACAATGTGTCTTAATTTTTCTAAAGAAATGCTATCAAGAAGAGAATAATTATCATCCATAGAAATAAGAATGGGAATGTCTTGGAGAATCTATTATTGTACCACCATATCCAAAGGAATAATAACGAAGAGATTAGAAAAGAAATTGAGCACAATGTTAGAAATACCATGTGAAGATAACTTTGGAGTTCCATTATTCGATTTCAGAGAATAAATATGATTGAAAGACCTACATATCAACATGGATTTATGAAAAAACATTGAGTTTTTATCCCCTTCTTAAATCTATTTAATTCTAGATTGTTGTTTCCTCACAATCTCCTCCTTAGGATTCCATTCATCCAATTGATTCATTAAATCAAGCTCCTCATGCTTAAACTTCTCATTGATAGTGCTCAGATGAATGGTTTCGATGAATTTTTCTAATCTATCAGACATGTCTCGATTTTCAACTTTGATGTCCCGAAATTCACCCCAATTTCATTTCATGAGCTCGGATTTGACATATCTAAGCTTATGTATAAAAATGAACATATTTATTCCATATCAAGGCTTACCTTTCATCCACCATAGAAGGCCTAGAATTGGGGTTCTTCAATTTAATAATGTGTTTTTTTGGGATCCTAAAAACTCTTCTTATCAGGGGTTTCCTTAGGGTTTTTATGCACATAGAGTTTTCAATCCTTTCATAGATTCTCATACTCATTACAAAGTCTACATCTAAAAGGATGATCTCATAATCAACTTCTTGTTACCAGACCCTGTCCCCAAATTGTAAAGTTTTAGGAAGGGGATTACTAAAATTTATCAGAACACATATTCTTGCATAGATAATGTGCTCAAAACATAAAGAAGTATCAATAATGATCATAAAAGTGCCAAGGGCATTATCTATTGCCCCAAAGATAGAAGGATTCTAGAATTTAGTCAGTAGTCCAAAAATTTTGACCCAAATAGGCCCCATAGAAGGTAAATCTTCTTATACCTTTAAAAGAGAGTGACATGGCTTCATAAATAAACCAACTTGCCCCATAAACCAAGGACCACCTTGGAATCTCTAATCCTTGACCTCTTCATGAGTGAAGATCACAAGGAAATATCCATTAGGTTAAACATAGATTTGATATTATCCTGAAGTCAGCCTAGATTTTGAAGCTCATATTCTAAAGTTTTGTAAGGTAAGTTTGAAGCCCAAAAATTGATAGATAAGAACATACCTTTCCAGATTGTTAATACTATTTTAGATTTCAACATATTAGATATTAACCACCAGAGAGTCATACGTCGCCTTCATGCATCTTATTTCAGTCTTCCACGAATTTATCTTTAACATGCATAAGGGTTGGTAAATAAAGCCTTTTCCTCCATTGGCTACTGCAGAAGATTGAGGTGTTTGTAAAGCTGCTTTAAAGTTTAGATTTCTATGGTTTCGATCCATAGTTCACATTCAAACCAGTTGCATTTTTTCTCAACCTTTACAAAAAAACAACTCACTCCTAGACAATCTCATCAATAAAATAACATTTCTAAGAGAAAGTAGATCAATTATTGAGATAACCAAACACAAAGTGAAAAATAAGTGTATGGAAAATATGTTTCATGCATAGAATATTAACCTATACTCAGAGATGTCATCACATTTTAAATTAATTTAAAATAAAAAAATTTAAATACACTACACTAGCAATTTTATGAGGGAGACATAATACAAATACTAATAGAGTGAGAGAAATGAAGACCAATTTAATGAAGATAGAGTTTTGGCAGGGAATGTAGATGTTTTTATTATTTTTCCTTGTTGTGGATGTATGCTCCATCTTATATTCTATCATATCAATCAAAAGAGAAATAGTGTGAAATACAAAGGTCTTTCAAGGATCACACTCTTGACATTGCAATTAAGGTTAGGCCATGATGTTCATTAATACCAATATCAATTATTTTCTTTTGTAATGTTAGTCCTTATGACTTATGTATTGTTAGAGTCCAAGGCATTTTCAATGGAAGTGTTTTAAGGTTACCTCATGTTATGGGAGGGACCAACATATTTTGAGGATTGTTTACATCTCATGATGGGTTTGTATATATGTTTCATATGTACAACCACAAACATTAGCAATTCAAGGGGTTTGGTCCCAGTTCTATAAACTATAACATGAATTTCACCAAGAACCAACCCAGTCTTGACCCAAAAATTTGATATAAACATGAATGGTTATCCTTTTGATAGAATAATTTTAATCTCTAATTGGTCATCATCAGGATCTTCAAAGTTTATTTTCCTGGTACACTTTGTGCCATTCATGCAATTTGTAGATTTAAAGATTTCAAAATTTCCTTGTTATGTGTTGAAGCCAAAGTATTCTTTGTATGTAAGTGAGTTGATAAATGAAACAAGAGTTTTTATTCAAAAGACAAGTAGCTATATGTTCTAAACATTAATAAATTCATTTTTCATACGTTTTATTCAATATTTTGTATATTTAACAATAGATTTTAGAAATTTACATGATTTGGATTGGAGCTTTTTTATGAAAAATTATGTGAAATTTAATGACAATGGTGAAGCTTTGCCATAGGGTCAAACTATATGATATTGTAGCATATATTGGTATATCATGTATTAGAGGGCACTGACCCAAATCACCAATAAGAATAATAAATCTTACATCAAATGGCTCGTTAATGCATTGTGGAAAGGCCTATCATAAACATTGATCAATGTATGTCAAAATCTTTAGCCCTATGAGACTCATTTCATCAATCAAAATGTACTATATGTATTGTAAACATTGTTGTAAAATTGTAAGTGTTTTCCCTTCCAATGGTTTCATTTAAAGTTTCAATGGAGACACGGGTAGAGATGTGGACGAAAGAGTAATTTAAAGCAAGACTTGTTGTAAGGTGTTGAATGCAAATGAAAGCAATCAAGGTTACATTTTTTTCCTTTTAGATTTAAACATATGGACAATCCTATATTTTTTGGTGGATTATTGACATCTTCATGGGGACACCATGTGATTTTTTAATGCCATCTCAAAGGGTATGCCTTTACGACCATGATGATCAATGGGCACTACTGGGACATATTTTTTATTAAGAACATTCTTTATAATTGTTGTTGTGTCTTCATGTCATCATAATTTTTGGTCAAGGGTGATATCATCATTTTTTAGATCACACCATATTCTTTCATGGTTATACAAACTATCTTAATTAGATCTTTCCATAATCATAATTTGTGCTCAAGGTAAACATTATAATGTTTTATAGATAACACCTAATTCCTTTATAGAAATATACAATATTTTATTATAAAACAATTAGTTAATAACAAATATGAATAAACATATAACAAAAAATAAATATAATAATATCATTAAATAGATATAATGTTATTATTAACATGTATAGATAATGTTAATATTTCCATATGATTATAATATGGAGTTGTGATCATGTTAATCATTTTTTTTATTAAACATAAAGAATTTTATAACTCCATAAAAACTTATTTGCAAATATATCTTTTTTTGTAAGACATTAAATA
Organism: Torreya grandis; assembly: GCA_037957365.1. Classification (NCBI taxonomy): domain Eukaryota; kingdom Viridiplantae; phylum Streptophyta; class Pinopsida; order Cupressales; family Taxaceae; genus Torreya; species Torreya grandis. The sequence continues at coordinate 355,437 of JARHVA010004676.1, read as the reverse complement.
AATATTTAATAGACTTTCATTTTTCTAAAATCCATACATTTCAAAAGAATGGTAGAAAATAAAGAAATGAAATTGACACATTAAAGCTTTCAAGAAAGAGTAAATGATTTTTAGATTTTTTTTTTAAATAATTCATTTCAACTTCTTAGTGAATGTTATAAAAGTTAATATTTAAATAAAATAAAAATAAACAAATTATAATAAAGTTTTGCATTAAACAAAATAAATTTTTTAATATTTCAAAAACAATATTAATCTATTTTAATATATGAATATATTTATTTTAAAAAAATTTATAATATCTATTTTAAAATACTGGTTTTTCACCTTATCTAAACTAAGAACTTCATACTTTTTAAATATATGAGATTGAATTTCAGATTTTTTAAATGGTATTTTCAAATTCTAAATGCCATGCTTTGTTATAGTAAATATATCTTCCTTGAAATTTAATTGCAGATTATGATGAGAGAATCAATGTTTCATCATGTCAAAAGAATAATTATAAATAAAAATTTAATGTGGGTTTATAAAATTGTTTGTAAGGTAGATTAATTAGTGTGGAACTTTCAAATCTAAGGTTGGATAAGTTTATATAATTTCTTAAAATTAATGATGTGAATTAATGCTTAGTTGGCTATACATGTAGAGAAACAACATAATTAATATATGTCAGAGAAATAGAATGAAATAAAATTCGACTTTATAGAATATATAATTATTAAATTTTAATATTGATATTTTTTTATAAATTATTAGATAAAGAAATCTTCTTCAATAGTGATGTAGATGGTAATTGAAAGCCTCTTTTTTGTTACACTTCATGGATGTTGAGAAGAATTTACAGTAATTTGGTGATTAGATTATTCTCAATAGTTCCAATGAAGAAAAAGGCTAAACATTCCAAAACAATTATATTTTTCAAATTAATTTTCTCAATTTAAATGGTAGTTACTATAAAAGCCACCCAACATTTCTAAAGCCATTTCTAGCACATAATTCGTAGAAACTAGGAACAACACACAAACGGCTATATAATCCAATATTTTTAAAAATACAACAGATAGTTGCACTCTTATGAGTGCTTCCATTGATATTACACCACACTATTACACCACACTACCTCTATCAATTCTTACAAAGTGTAAAATCCCTCAAATTTTTTGGACTTTCTTCGATGATGGGTTGATGGATGCATCCCGAAATATTTTTAGTGCTTTGTATTTTCTAACATAGGTCTAATCCAATTCTTTTGTTTGATCGATAACCTATATTCTAAAATTCTTTAAAAAAACATTAATCTTTATGCATTTAATCTATCTATTTATTTTTCGTAAGTTTTAAAATAACTCATATAGAAATGACACAACACTTACTATTTTTTTTTGCATATAGTGATTTTGAATCCACAAATATTATTAAAAGTTGTTACATTATATTCTTCTCTTAATTTATTTGAAATTATTACATCTATTATATTTGACGTATAAGTTACACTTTTTTTCCTTCTTACATCATTTATCAAAGTTTTTTCTTTCATGTAACGTTATTTTGTAGTGCCTTCCATAGAGTAATATAGATGTACTTCTTTACCATACCATACAACTATAATTTATAAAAAGCTATAAACATATATAATAAACAAGGGGACATTAATTATTTATATATATATTGACACTGAAAAAACAAATATACACTGAAATAAGTGTTAGTTATTTAGTTGGGGCGAGGGGCCCATTCCCAAATAACGATTTAATATTCTTATTTTAGATATTAGGATAGAAAGAGCAACGTAACGTCGCTTTGGCCGAGTGGTTAAGGCGTGTGCCTGCTAAGTACATGGGGTTTCCCCGCGAGAGTTCGAATCTCTCAGGCGACGTAGGCATTTTGTTAATGCCCGACAATCTGATTTACAGACTTGGTTTCTTGGGTGAAGATTTTCCAGTATTTTAGGCCTTCTCCACGATCTCTGTAAACTAGTTTTCTGCTTCAATTATAGCCTTTTCTAGTTTTATTTCAACCTGATTTGCTAGTTTTATTTCGTGATACAAATCATTATTTGTCGTCTAACTTAGGGGCATCAACAAGCTGCATTTCTGATGGTATTGGGGATTCATTGTGTTGACGCTTTGATTCAACAATTTGGTTGATCTTAACGTGTTCGATTCCAAATTCATCGGTATGTCTTTTGGGAATCGGGTTCTCGCTGATATTTTTACTTCCTATGGATGCCATCACGGAGACTATTCTGCTCGGACTAGAGGAGACAGAGTTGCCTAATTTCCTGGTATCAGAAACAGAAGAAACTAACCTTAGAGAAAAGGCCTTTCTTTAAATCCTTTAGTGCCATCTTGAGATAGTTTCTTGAGACGAATTTTGAGTCTTTTCAATAGTGATTCTTCCACAATAGAGGATCATGTTTTAAATCGGGAATAGCATAGGGACTGTTTGAGATCATTTGATAAGGATGTTTCAATACATGCAATTGTGGATCCACACTTTTCGGAGTACTCAATGAAATTATTTCCATCAATATCTGAAGCCCCACTTCTCTGAGAAGACATAGGGTTAGTACATGCATCCATATGGTCAACAAACTGAGGTGCTTCCTGGTGCAGATCCACAAACTTTTTTACAGAAGCCTCGGGATCTTCAGGTTTTGCTGAGAAAAAGAGTTCAATAAGCACCTTGCGTTGGATTCAGAAAGTTTATAAGTTTATTGAAGACAATCTACGTTACCAGATTCCCCTGGTACATACTCCCACACCCCAACTCATTCTTGGCTGAGGACTGCAAAAACGCATCTCTAACATTTTTTTGGTAATTTCAACATATCCCTGAAGCTATGTATACTCTCAAGTCTCTGAATCCTAAATCTGAGACCCCCGCCACACTCAAACATGCCAACCTAGTCTCTCAATCCAAACACTAATTTGAGTTTCAAGTTCAGAAATGAGAAAAATGTTTATCTTTCTGTAATATTGACGGCAACAATTCTGATCTGAGTGTTTTTGGCAGGAGGGTCATGTGTATACCTGAGGATTGAGCTGGGAGATTTCACAGCATTTATAACAGCAGGAAACAGAAAAATAAAAAATAAAATGTATGGAACATAAGCATTATTCTTGGCCATCAATTGAATCAACAGTGAAATTGATGTCTTTGGGCATAACACTAAACTCTTCTTTGCAGTTTGCAACACTAGTACTTATTTTTATTTTTTTGATTGAAACATTGTTTTTATATGGATTATGGATACATATTGTTTCTTCAGTTTAGTGTCAAGGATTGATGGGTATTCATTGTGTAAAATTCACTTCCGGCACGATCCCTGCTTTATTCTTTTTGGTATTCTTTGGGATTTGTATTTTGATGGATGGCTAGGCAGCACCTTTTATACTATCATTCAGGTTTTGCTGAGAAAAAGAGTTCAATAAGCACCTTGCGTTGGATTCAGAAAGTTTATAAGTTTATTGAAGACAATCTACGTTACCAGATTCCCCTGGTACATACTCCCACACCCCAACTCATTCTTGGCTGAGGACTGCAAAAACGCATCTCTAACATTTTTTTGGTAATTTCAACATATCCCTGAAGCTATGTATACTCTCAAGTCTCTGAATCCTAAATCTGAGACCCCCGCCACACTCAAACATGCCAACCTAGTCTCTCAATCCAAACACTAATTTGAGTTTCAAGTTCAGAAATGAGAAAAATGTTTATCTTTCTGTAATATTGACGGCAACAATTCTGATCTGAGTGTTTTTGGCAGGAGGGTCATGTGTATACCTGAGGATTGAGCTGGGAGATTTCACAGCATTTATAACAGCAGGAAACAGAAAAATAAAAAATAAAATGTATGGAACATAAGCATTATTCTTGGCCATCAATTGAATCAACAGTGAAATTGATGTCTTTGGGCATAACACTAAACTCTTCTTTGCAGTTTGCAACACTAGTACTTATTTTTATTTTTTTGATTGAAACATTGTTTTTATATGGATTATGGATACATATTGTTTCTTCAGTTTAGTGTCAAGGATTGATGGGTATTCATTGTGTAAAATTCACTTCCGGCACGATCCCTGCTTTATTCTTTTTGGTATTCTTTGGGATTTGTATTTTGGTGGATGGCTAGGCAGCACCTTTTATACTATCATTCTCTTCGTTGGACTACAACCCACTTGATGTTTGTACTTAATTGAAATTTATCATTTTAACATAACTATAAAGACGCAGAGCAAAGAACAAATCAACTATCAATTGCACCAAGGAGGTGCATTGAAATTGTCAATAAAAGCAAAGAAAGTGAAATATTAGAAAAAAGAAGAAACAAATAAGAGGATTAAAATAGTAATAAAAAGATGAATCAATCAAATGACATGGAATGTAGTGTTTGCCTTCTTTTTCCGATTTGAATGTACACACTATCTTGCATTCTTGCATATCTTTGAAAATAGAAAGGAGACATATAAAAGTCTTATAATCAATAAATTCTTGAAATAAAAGTCAATCTTTGACATTTAATGCTCCCAATATAAATTGTTGTTTTTTGGTAATCAACACCCATAAGAGTAATAACATTCAACCACTCATGTCACTATTGATGTCAATTTCATTTTTTGGACCTAGTACTTAAGTAATTACACATTGACTTGAGAAGTTTTGTTGCAAGTTAATAAATTGCATTATTCTTGTGAAATCCTTGTGTTATGCATGGGTTAACAACTTTTCCCTTGCAACCTTACATATTCATTTAGGCATTCATAATAATTTTAATGGAAGTAGAGAGTGAGTTCACAATAAATTGTTTTTCATTTATTTATTCATTAATAAAGTGGCTAACCCACTTAGCATGCTAGGAAGCCCTAGGTTATAAAGGAATAGGGACTACCCCTCATTTGAAAAAAAATTAATCCATAATTTGGTATGGGGGAGTCCTTTCAAAATAGTCATTATCCACTTAGGGCTTGGATCCAACCCATTATCCATTCAAGTATATATGTTATTTGTAATTATGAAGGTAATTGCTTTTTTTTTAAAAATTATTCAATTCGATTTAAGGGAAAGCTAAAATGAGGTTAGGGTTTGGAGGGTGGCATGAGTCTATTTGATCCATTTAACATAAATTTTTTTGGAGAGGCCAACTGGTCATGGCGAAGCCCTACCTATTTTTTGGTACTATGTTCATATATTCAATCAATGACACTATTAATGATTTTTTGACAGATTAGGGGCATGGGTTGGATGATTCATGGCAAAATTATTTGTAAAGGTAAATAAATGTGGTCAAATAAAAGAGGTAATTTTAATTAAAGTTTTCATGGTTTATGCGATTGTATTTTTGAAAGCGAATAACACATTTTATTTTGTTGTTATTTTGCATTTAAAATCGATGAAAAGTTTAGCTTTTTGGTTTCTAACTGCATCTTTTTTTTTAATTCTAATATGTTTGTTACATGTTATGATGGAAGGGATATTTTAATGGATGTAGGCCCTATAAGGCAATAATTTTCACGAACATCTGGGAATTTATAGCATGGCACAAAGAAGAGAGAACTCTAGGAGACTTGGGATGAAAGTTTTCTAAGTGGTTGTATTATTGTTGAACACAAAGAATTAAACCTAGGGCTTCAACTTGACTTGAAACCCATGCAAAGTCTTGACTCTTATTGCCTTTTTATTTTAGCACTCATTCATTCCTCTATGAAAACTAGTTTGTGCCTTATTTGAATTTTATATGTGGTTGTAATTTGCATCGTAGTTAAATAGATGAATGCTTAAGGCATGAATATTGGTATGACACACTCAACTCAAAAGAAAAGTTTGTCTTGATGTTTTTTGATCCTGTATTCATTAATTTTTGGTTGCACATAAAATATTATGAAGTGATGGTCAAGTAGATCTGGGTAATCACATTGTGCATTTCATTTTGATTAAAATAGATACATAGGACCATGGATTGGTTTATTTGATGGAAGATGATATCTATAATCACAAAAAGTGGTATTTGGATGCAAAGAGTGTTGATTGAGTTAGACTATTCCTATCTTAGCCCTATACCTATCATAGATCCTTTACCACACTTTTACAGTCATTATGCAGACCATAGATGTGTATAATTAGTTTAAACATAGTCCCAAGATAGCTTTCCCATATCCCAACCTAGTGTGCCTAGCAATATGGCAAGTGGACATTGGCACCACATTTGGGACACTATAACCACATGGTGTTAATGTCCCCAACTAGCACTATTTTCTTTTGCCCTAACTCTTTGAACGAATACTTTTCCAAATGTGCACCCCTCCAAAGGTCAGTCTAAGTTAATTTTTCTTATTTGCACATTCTATAGATCTCTATAAATACAAGTCTATTTGACCTCTATTAAGTAGATGGAAAATAGATGCAAAAAGCCTATTTAAACAAAAGACAAGTTGAATAAAATTAAGGTATTTCATCCCTACTCTGCCATACTTCTACATAATACCATCTACAGTATCCCTAATCCCAGATTTCAAAGTTTTCAAATCTCAAGCACACTCAAGGCATTCAAGTCTACTTTGATTTTAGCATTCACTTGCACTTGCACCAAGCACTAGGTGGGAGAACTACATCGGGATTGATCCCTCTTTGGAGTATTGATATGTAATCAACTCTCTTCATATCAGGGTGTTGAGAATGTTCATCCTATCCTAATAATGAACACACATTTTCAGCTCATGCCATACTTATAAGGAGGATTAGGGTTTGCACACTAAATCAAGTTTTCCAAGCACAATAGAGTTCCAAATCATGCACGCAGGAACAGGTCCCAAAAACACAGGCACAAGAGCTCTCAGAAACTAAGAATAGTCCTACAAAGAGGACATTATAGCAGTATGACACTACTATTTAGGTGGGGCACTATTGTCTAGTGAACAGACAAATCCTAAGAACCTGTTGATGACACTCATAACTGTCTAGAACCCATATCATCCGTGACATCCACTTTCGAGATAAGTCTATATTTATGCATTTTTATTTTTATTTTTAGAAATTCAAAAGAAGTTAGAATCCATAACAAATCAGTGCTTAATTATTACATATTATTTAACTGATTTAGACATCTCAACCCTTTAATCTAACTTAGGTATTTACACTTGTAAAACCCTAAAAGGTTAAATCAATATCTAAACTCATGTAAGGATTGAACCTTATTATTGGATGATAACAGGAGCTAATGAGATTATTAAATGATATTATTTGATTGGCACTATACATTTCTACGCCAGTGGGATAACACATGTATTGATATGGATAAACAACATGGAAAGATAATGGTTTCATGAGGACTTAGTACAAACTTGGCATGAGATTATGCATTGATATTTGAGTGTTTCCCTTGCTATGTTTTACTCTTATTCATTGTCTTTTAGGTAGACTATTTACATAAAAACTTGGAAATAATATTTAACTCATTATGAAATGAATAGTGAAAGATAATGTATTCAAGGCAAATTATTTTCCATTATTAATTATTGAATGATAGGTCTTGAAAATGTAAGGTTGTAATTTGATGTTTTAAAAAATAGATCTAAAATATTCTTATTGCCCTATATTCTTTCAATGAAATGGCTTGAGAATGAAGTATGAATGAATGAGTAATGGCATGATTCTTTGCTTGTGTATTGAAGCTGGATTTGGTTTGTGTTTGAAATAAGAATACAAATATGTAGAATAATTTATATATCCTTATTTTTGCATTCAAAAGAGAATGAAATAAGTGCAAAGTCACAATATAGGTCTTGGTTAATTGTTAAAATGTTTTTCTTAGCCTAAGAATGTTGGGCGTAAAATTTAAATAAACTATGTATAAGTATACATAGAGAGTTTTTGTTTTATATGGTATAGAAGGCATGTCTATGTTCTATGTTTGATGTCATGACACCTAATTTTTTCTACAAACACATAGATCAATTAGTTTGTACTTATTGGATTTTATGACATTAAATGCTATGGTGAATTTAGTTTTATCTCAAGGAAAGAGGACAAGGGTTAAAACCTTTTGTTATGGGTCAAAATAAGCATATGCCAAGTACATTGATGAAGCATTTGATGTGAACAGTAAAAGAGATTGATTGTATTGAATTAAAAACATTATTACTTGAGCAAATAAAAACTCCATAGAATTACATAAAGCATTGATCCCATGTCAAGGTAGTATGTATACAACTCATTTTATGAGTGTAGGCACAAAACACATATTCAATGGGGCTCGACTTACTCACTTAAGAAGGCAAAGGAAATTTTTGAATAGATCCTTACTTGTTTATAATTGTTGTAATGTGTGATTGAATTTTGATCGTTATGTAAAATCATGTATGTAACTAAATTATATTAGTTCAATAATTAGTGTCTATGCTATGAAATTAGTTATGCTTATGAGTTAGGTAATTAATGAATTATTAATTATTCAAGTCATAATAATTCGAGAATAATGTTGTATCGCATTGAATAGACATGTGGGTCATGAACTCTGCATTCTAAATAATTATTGAGCTAATATTTGAAAATTGAATATAAATTTATTATGGAATATCTGCTTAAGTTATTATTCTTTTATATGTGTATTTTGACTTGCACTATATTTTTATTTGATACTATAACCAATGAAATTGGTTGATATTATACTAGTAATCCCTAAATGATTGAATTCTTATATAATTTTTGGTTTTAGCATTAATTAAAAATATATTTTTCATGTTGGATACATTTAAATATATAGATCCAAAGAAAATAAAACATGTGATTAAACAAGGCATTAATAATCTCCAATATTGAGGCTAAGTGTATGAGTTAGCAGTATTAACTCTTAAAATGAGGTTCTCGAATTGAACCTACAACAAAGAAGCAAATTTATATAAACTATAAACTATAGGTTAAGTCTCAAATAAGGCATTTGTTGACCTTTTAGGTCACCCCCAATCACCACAAGGCTCGTTGAGGTCCTGTTGAAGGTTTGTGCTCCTCTGATGACCTAATCACTTCAAGCAAAAAGTGCACAAATGCTTCCCATATATGCCCAAGCCCAAAACAAAGGTGTGGGTCTATGCAACAATGTCTTAATGACTCATTCTTGCATAAGGATCTTATTTCACATCCATGCACATGATTATATGGTGAATAATTCAATAGGTGCATGAGTTCAAGATGCAAGACTTTGAGATTCCAGATAGTCAAGCAAAGGAAGTGCACAAGGAGAAATTACCAGATCATGAGGAGCATGCTTAAGAATTCCAATATTCATGTGCACTCTTATTAAGAGGATTCCTCATGCTTATCTAATGGAGTTTCATATCAGTTCGTAGGGCCACACATCCATTCCCTATCACTGTGTATGATTGTAATCTAAAGCCACGCACTACCTTAACCTCAAGCTCAATGACTCTCACGTACACCTTGGCATAAGAGTTCTTCCAAAATAAGGGTGCACATATAGTTTAGTGCACATGAAGTATGCATGGAAAGAAGCATGTGCCAAGTCTGCCATCGTACATAACAATGATGTGGCAAACCAAAAAGGGAGCTTGCACAATAAGTGACAAGTGGTAGCATGATATAAAGAGGTAGTTGGAGGTACTTGAGCAAGGCCCAAGACATGTTAGAGCTAGTAAATATATAAGTGGCTATTGGACCTCAGGATTTGAATTCACACCACCCTCTGACTCTGTCATGGAAATCTTCCATTCCCCTATGCACATGTATCCAAAAGTGATACTGCCGCTAACCCCATATCCAATCACTAGACAAACTTCAAGAAGCATGGTTGTAGTGTCGTTAAAGAGTTAAATGCTACATATACCACTAGAGTGACACATTTATTGTAAAAATAAGCTTGTTTGTTATAAAAGCCTGGCTTTCTATTGTAAAAGGGGGGCACATTTTAGCAACCTTACACTATTGAAATTGCCCTCCATGAGCATTTATATTGGCTATACCTTGTATATTTATGAGAATTAAGTTCACCTCTTTTCATTATTCTGATGATCTATGTGTTATTTGTGTTTGTTGATTTCTGTCTATGGGTAATGTTTGCCCCTCTCATTTGTCATTCATCCCCAACACCTCTTCATTAAACTCGAAAATCACTTGTAGGTTGTATCCTGTGCATACCAAGATCTACGTAGACTTTATCTATGGATAATCTTCATCCCTCTTAATGTTGTGTTGCATTCTCACACCTCTATATGAAATACTTATGTATGTAGAGTGACTTGGTAGAATATATGTGATATTGTCTTGTTCTCAAGAGTTTGCATTGTGTTTACGATAGTAGGAGTGCTCACTTTATTCTGGGTTCATCTCCTTTTAATCTCAGCATCTCTTACCTTCTCCATCCCTTTTACTTTCAAATATCTTAGGTTTAGATTAGTGTTAGTTTACCTTTTTGCTCTTTAAGCATACATGATAGTTTTAAACCAAGTGCATTTAAAATAGAAGGAATCCAACCTACTTCAGAGGCTCATCCCAAGGAGCGTAAGGGTCCCACACCTTGGGAACCTTCCCATCATTGTGATGGGACAACTGATGCTTGTACATGCAGTTGAACGATAATACTTTATGCCTAACACCTTATACTTTTATGCCCCGTATAATTCCTTTGTGATCAGTACCCCACCACCAAGCTTCCCCATGACGTGAAGCATCCATAGGTGCATGTTTCAAATGAAAATAGTTTCTATCATGTCTGTTGGGACCATTTAAATAAAATCTAAGTAATTGGTGTTATCTTTAGCTAATAAGTGTAGTAGACACTCAATGAGAGTACTTGGCAACTCGAAACATCTCTGGTCCATAAATATCATCCCCTTACCTACATGCCAAGAAGAACAAAATCATCTACAATAGGCATCAATTTCCATTTTAGTGAGCTTCCAATGCCTCAAGAAGAAGGAGAATTAGAATAACCTTATCTCCTATCGAAACACATAGTGCAAGATAGTCACCTCCTAGAGCATAGTCTACACCTCCATTTGAAAGGTTTTATTTAAGAAGGTGAGGTGTATTCCCCAATTTATTCATAATGTTCCTAAAGAATCAAGTGTTTATGCCTTTCAATGAAGGCAGTCCATTAGTCCTAGTGCAATATGATGATATTTTAATGTCTGCTCTCAAAATATTATCATATTTCACAGGTGAGAATTCAACCTACCCTGTGAAGCATATCCAAGACATTACGAACATCTACTCAGTGCACCATGTCACCTAGGACAACATTGTATGTAGGTTACTAGCTTCTTTCTTTAAGGGAAGAGCTCTTCAATAGTATCGGGGCTTGCAACCAAAATCTATTCACAACTAGGATGAGCTCGATGAATAATTATGCAAGTAGTTTAAAGATCAGAGTGATCACTTATCCCTGATTAAACAACTCATGACTATAAAGAGATTAAAGCATGAAATGATGGTCGACTTCAACTTCAAATTTCAAAGAGTCTAGGATAGAATCCCACCCTTATATAAGCCTTCTCGAAACATTGCATTCTTGTATTTACTAAAAGCTCTTAATAATGATATAATGGTGATGATTCAGTCCATGGGAGGCATGGTCCTCCATGATGCCTATGAAGTGGCAATACGTGCATAAAATTGTTTGATTTAAACAGGTAAGATTGCGCCTAAACCCTCCATTCCTATATTCACAAAACCTCTCCCTAATCAAGCAATTGTGCAAACTATGCTAGTGCTTATCCCTACTACAGTGAGCCCACCTACTCGACTTATCATCTCTTCCAATGAATTGCATAAAGTGAAGATGTTATTGCAAAGTTTTGGAAATGAACTAGTTGCCCTCAAAAGGTAGCAAGCACAGTATCCTAGACATTATCAACCTTTCACTCAACAATACCAGTCAAACATACCTCCCTACTAAGGCAGTGCATAACCCCAAAATTAGTTCACATACAATAGAGAAACTTATGTGTAAAAGACTGATGTTGTCAACACCTCCAAAGCCCTTATTCTGATATAGAATAATCTAGCACATGATTTCGAATGGTGTTTCCCATGCAATTAACCGCATAATAAAATAACTTGCACAAATAGAATATTGAACCAAGCACTTATGGTTTAAATCATGCCTCAGTTACAAGAGAAAACAAGCAGTGTAAACCCATAGGAGGAAGTGATCTAAGCACCAATTCAACCATAAAAAGGGTTCACTTTCATCAATTGGCAATAAGAGGGCTTTAGCTATGTGAATCAAAGTAGCACACCTAGTGGAGGAAACACTCCAGTCATTTTCAACACAAGATTCAAAAGGAGAGCTATAGAAGAAGCTACACCATCCTCAGTGCCTTTTCCTTTAGCACCCCAAGTCAATCGCATAGTTATGCAAGCCAAGCCACCTACACAACCTTTGCACTCAAAAAAGATAGTGTAGAAGCAGGGACAATCTCAAGGTAGTGCACCAACACTAGGAGAGGCCAATATTACAAAGACACAACTAAAGGGATCTTAAGTTCCATTCAATATAGTAGATTAGATGAAGAAGATGAGGCTATGAGCCTCAACATCACAATGTGGGATGCGCTCACTATTCTATCTCAATTGAATTTGCTATAAGATGCATTGAAAGGTTTTTAAGAGTGTCAAGCCCCCCAATCGGTGCCCACTTCCTCTAATAATCTATGCCATCTAAAATTAGAAGAAACACTGGTACAAAACACCAGTATTCCACCACCATTCTATGTCTCCCTAATAATCAGATAGTACCTGGTGTACAATTGCATGATTAACTTTGGTGCAAGCAACTCAATAATGCCAAAGAAGATTGTGGATATAATTGGAATTGCATATGCCCCTATTTCAAAAGGAGTAGTCAATCTCGATGGTATGATAGTCAAATATTTAGGTATATTCAAGGGCATAAATCTTACACTACATGCATGCCCAAGCCTCTCTATGGCACATGATATCATATTCATTGACTTGCCTCCTTACTTCACCATTTTCCTCTCTCGAGACTTCATGGCAAAGATAGGCAGGTATTTATCTTAAAATTGGTCACATATGCTATTAAGAACTAGATACGAGACCAAAGTGACTATCAGGGTAGGACCTATCTTTAAAAGCCATGTCGACCCATACTCCCCTAGCCCAGTTGAGCAGAATTATGTGATGTTTGATTAGGAGGATCCTCTTCTCCATGAGACCATGACACCACTTGAGGAAATCCTAGATAATCTATTGGATTAATGGGTGCACTAACCTTTGAGTATGACCCATATGATAATGCAGAGATGGGGCCAGGTACATATTACATCATGGAAGAGAATTTTGCACTACTTGAGCTGATGAACATGTGTGAGAACCTAGAAGGTATGTAGAAATTGTAAATTGATGGATCCTAAAGTAGGAATGGTGCAGGAGCTAGTGTCATGTTGGTGTCACCCCAAAAGGAAAAATAATTTCATGCCTTTAGACTATAGTTCACTTGCACAAATAATGCTACTGAATATGAGGCATTAATCTAAGGCCTTCAGCTTACATAGAAGAAATGAATCAAAGCATTGCAAGTGTTGGGTGATAGTGAGTTGGTTGTAACCAGGTTAGAGTGTATAGATTGACTAAGAGTGGATTGATGAAAGCCTATAAACATAGAGTGTGGGATCTGATAGAAGGCTTTGATGTATTCAACATCATTTCCTTACCAAGAGGACAAAATGTTGATGTTGATAAGATTGTGATTGTAGGTGTGTAGTATGACATTCTATGCAACATAATGATAGAGTATAAATAACTCATCAAGCTCGTGGTCAGACTGATAGTTCTTGACAACACATAAAATTGGCAAGTGTTTGAGAGTGATGGGAAAATCATCAACTTCCTATAAGATGAGGTAGATTTTTACATCTTGAACCAAATACAACTATGATCCCAATATGAAGATCAAATCATCCAATTAAAAGGAAACAAATTACCAAGAGGGCTAGTCACCCTAGAAAACATCTTCGATTATGATAACCAATTCAAAGGAGAGAGGCACAACATGACAACCAAGGAAGATATCTCGACACCCATGATCATTTTAGAAGGAAAAGCTCTTAAAGCTAGTAAGGTTTGCTCCATGCTAGAGATTGAAATTTTTATTCAACTCAGTAGGAGATATGATGATATCTTTTCATGTAGCTACAAGGATCTAAGAGGCTTTGACCTAGGCTTAGTGCAACATACAATTGAGATAGATCCTGGTGCATAACCCATGCGCTAAAATTAGAGGCCTGCTAATATAAAGTTGGAGCCATTACTATGCAAGGAGCTCTCCAAGCTCATTGAGTCTAGAATAATACTTCCAATCAAGCATTCTTCATGGGTCACTTATTTAGTCTCGATACATAAGAAACATGGGGAAATTCACCTCTGTGTGGACTTTAGGGACCTGAATAAGGCTTCCCTTAAAGATCATTATCCTCTCCCTCCCATGGATCAAATCTTGTAAATGATCACATGCACAGAGAGATTCTCATTACTGAATGGTTACTCAAGCTATAACCAAATTCAGGTGCAAGATTGTGACTAATACAAAATTGTATTCACCACTAAATGGGTAACCTTTGCATGCCATATGGTTTGACAAATGCATGTGTGACCTTCTAGAGATCCATGGATATGACATTCAAAGAAATCATCTTGGTTTACCTTGATGACATAACCATTTTCTCTAAGTGTGCAAAAGATCACTTGGGTCTTCTAGAGCAAGTATTTTAGAAATGTCATGAGTTTGGAATATCTCTGAACCCTAGAAAATGTATCTTCAAAGTTCATGAAGGATCCCTCCTTGGGCACATCATTTCTAAAGAGGGGCTGACAATTGATCTAGAGCAAGTCAAGGCTATCTCATCTCTTCCCCTTCCAAGCCATAATAAGAGTCTCTAGATTTTCCTAGGGAGAATCAACTTTGTGAGAAGGTTTATCCCTAGTTTTGCTATCCTGGTCAAGCCCCTCAATGCGATGTTAAATAATAACACCACATCTAGCTAGATGAACGAGGGCAAGGAAAGTTTTGAGGCCATCAAGCATGCCATCACACAAGCCCCCACCTTGATCAACCTGGACTATAGCAAGGATTTTATCCTGTATGCATTTGGAGCTAAAGGCATCTCGGCCATCCTAATGTGACAAAACAAAGCACAACTAGAGTAGTCAATTGCCTTTTTCAATGAGGCACTGAAAGCTTATTAGTTGTGATATAGTTTCATAGAGAATCACACATTCACAGATGTGAGAGTGTTGAATAAATTCAGGCATATGCTCTCTAACAATAATATCCAACTCATGGTCTCACATGAAAGTATCAAAGAGTTTTTGCTCAGTAAGGACATCAGTGAGAAAAGAGCTGGTTAGATCATGAAGGTGATAGAATAGAATGTGGATGTTTAGGTCACCAAGATGGTATGATGGAAGGGACTCTGTGAATAGCTAGTAAAAGCAACAAGACCAGATAATAATATAGTCTTAGTGTTGCAAGAGGAAGGATGCACAAATGAAGAAGTTGCAATTGACTGGGTGAAGGATATGAAGACTTTCCTTCAGCATAATGTATACCCTCCTAGCCTTGATAAGGCCAAGCATAGACATTTTTGGTTGTAATCCATTCCATATGTGCTCATTAAAGGTGTGCTCTTTCGAAAGGACCTCAATGGAGTCCTCCTAAAGTGCATTGAAGTGAAACAAACAAGTAAATTTCTTCAAGGATTCCATGACGGCTTTGTAGGAGGCCATTACTCATCTAAGACCATTGATGTGAAGATCATGCATGTTAGATATTATTGGCCAATTTTTTTCTAAGATGATCATGTTTATGTGCAAAATTTCAAGAAATGTGCCTTATTCATAGGCAAACAAAGGCTTGCAACCTTACCACTGTTCCCAATTCAAGCTGACCAACCCTTTGCACAGTGGGGCCTAGATTTCATAGGCATCATCAACCCACCATCAAGTGATGGGAACAAGTAGATTCTCACATCAACTGACTATTTCATGAGATGGACAAAAGTGGTTGCACTCAAAGAGGCTAATGAGACATCCATCCTTAACTTCTATGAAGGCATTGTAATGAGATTTGGTGTTCTAGCCACCATTATCTCCAATAATGTGTTGGCTTTCCTTGGAACCAAGATCAATGAGTGGGTCATTAAGCACACCATCTATTTGAGTGCCTCATCAAACAATTACCCTCAATTTAATGGTCTAGCCAAGTCCATGAATAAGAACCTAATTCACATAATAAAAATGACTCTAAAGGATACCAGGGAACTTGTCACACTAAACTCATAACTACTCTTTGGGCTGATCGGATCATGCCTAAGAAAGTGCTAGGAAATTTGCCTTTTATTCTAGTTTATGGAAGGGAGGTCAGATTATCAACATCCCTTGAATTACCTTCATTATAACTCATGCATCAATTGGAGCTACTCAAAATTGATCCCATAAAAGTAATATTAGCTGAGCTAATGGAGCTCAAAGAAACTAGAGTGTAAGCTACATGCACCATGGAACTCCAATAGGCATAAACCAAGAGAATCTTTGATAATAAATTTAGTGACAAGAGTTTTTGAGAGGGAGACTTAGTGCTCAAGTTGGATATAGATAAAATAAAGGCTGGAAGGCACACTAAGTTTGATGCAATATGGAGTGGTCCATAGACCATACTAGCTGTAAGTCATTTTATGCCTTCCAACTTACCAGATTGAGTGGAGAAGAGTTGCCTACACCAGTCAATGGGATTCATCTTAAGCGCTATCTCCATTAACTCTTGTATATATATGTAAATAAGTAGAGTAGATGATTTTCATTTCCCTAAATCACCTTGCACACCTTGTTTTAGAGTAGTTTTAATTCCTTTAAGCACTTGTGTGTATTGTTTCTTAACTTAGGTCTTTTCCTCTAAGTGTCTTTGGTGCAGTTCTTATTTTGTCAAGTGAATATTAATTCTTTCTAAAGCCAAAAGATTCAAAGACTCAGTGCCCAATGGATCATTAAAGGCTACCAGATTCCTGCTTGACAAACAAGTGGCCCGTAAAGATCACCAAAAGTGTTGACCTTTTAGGTCACCCCTAGTCAATTCAAGGCTTGCCAAGGTCCTATTGAAGGTTTGTACACCTACGATGACCCAAGTGCTTCAAGTACAAAGTGTACAGATGCTTCATGTTTGTGCCCAAGCCCAAGACAAAGTTGTTGGTCTATGCAAAAATATTATAATGACTCATGCTTGCATAAGGATCTCAATGCACGTTCATGTGCATTATTTTGGGGTGCATAGTTCAATAGGCACATTAGTTCAGGATACAGGACTCTAGGATTCTATATGGTCAAGCAAAGGAAGTGTAAAAGGAGCAATTAACAAATCACGTGGAGTGCATTTAAGACTTCTAATTTTTATATGCACTCTTATTCAGAGGCTTCCCTGAGCTTATTTAATGAATTTTTGTGCTAGTTCATAGTCACACATTTGTACCCTATCTCTGCGTAGGAGCGCAATCTAAATCCACATGTAACCTTAACCTCAAGCATAGTGACTCTCATATGCACCTTGGTACAAGAGTTCTTCCAAAATAAGGGTGCACACATAGTTCAATATGCATGAAGTATGTAGGGAAAGAAGCACATGCCAAGTCTTCCATTGCACATAGTAATGATGTGGCAAACTGAAAAGGGAGCCTGCACAACAAGTGACAAGTGTCAGTAGTATATAAAGAGGTAGTTGGAGGTAGTTGAGCAAGGCCCAAGACATGTCAAAGCTAGTAAATATAGAAGTGGCTATCAGACCTCAAGATTTGAATTCATGCCACCCTCTAACTCTATCAGGGAAATCTTCCATTCCCTTGTGCACATGTATCCAAAAGCGATCCTACCACCAACCCCAGATCCAAACACTAGACACAATTCAAGAAGCATGGCCATAATGTCGCTAAAGAATTAAATTCTATATATATCACCCAAGTGGCACATTTATTATAAAAATAGTCTCATTTGTTATAAAAGCCTAATTTTCTATTATTAAAGGGGGATGCATTTTATCAACCTTACGCTGTTGAAATTACCCTCCATGATCACTTGTATTGGCTAGACCTTGCATGTTCATGAGAATTAAGTTCACCTCATTCTGTTATTCTGATGATCTGTGTGTTATTTATGTTTGTTGATTTTTGTCAGTGGTTACTGTTCACCCCTCTCATTTCTCATTCATCCCCATCACCTCTTCATTGAACTCAAAACTCACTTGCAGGTCATATTGTATGTGCACCAGGGTCTACATAGGATTTGTCTGTGGATAATATTCATCCCTCTCAATGTTGCGTTGCATTCTTGTGCACATATATGAAATACTTATGAATGTAGAGTGACTTGGTATAATCTGTGTGATATTATTTTATTCTCAAGAGTTTGCATTGTGTTTACGATAGTAGGAGCACTCGATTTATTCTAGGCACATCACCTTTTACTCTTAGCATATCTTACATTATCCCTCCTTTTTCCTCTCAAAGATCCTAAGTTTAGATTAGTGATAGTTTACCTTTGTACTCTTTAGGCCTACTCGTTGGTCTTAAACTAGGTGTATTTAGAATAGAAGGAATCTTGCCTACTCTAGAGGCTCATCCCAAAGAACGCAAAGGTCCCATGACTTGGGAACTTTTTCATCATTGTAATGAGATAACCAATGCTCATGCACATAGCTACATGATAATACTTATGCACCTATCACCTTAGACTCTTGTACCCCATGCAACTCAGTGCCCCACTGCTAAGCTTCCCTACGCCATAAAGCATCCATGGGTGAACTTTTCAAATGAAAATAGAATATCTTAAGAACCAAAAGGCCTCTTAATTATTTGATGCATTAACCAACTTATTACTCTAAATAATTGATTAATTAAATAAGTCAAGCCACAAGATAATTTGGAAATGGTTGCATGTGATTCATATGTAAAATTCTTAAATCAATAAATTTTAGAGGAACTCACTACAAAGGAAGTATATGAGGCAACAGTCTAATGAGTCTCATAGGAATGAAGATAATAACAAAACCCAATAATTTATAAGATAATTGATGGCAAATGCTATAATCACATTAAGCTACACATTATCATCTATGGGAAAATGTCATAGGCATAATTCCCTTCAATAGTTGATAAAAGGGACTGTCCTCTTGAATAATGATGAATAAATGGAAAGGATGAAAGGAACTTAATGTAGTACATATCCTTCAATTTTACAATAATGAAGTCCTATAAAAATGGTAGATGTGACCATAATACCAATTTCATATCAAAAGGAACTAGGGCAATCAAAATCAACAAACTTATTAGTTGATCTTAAAAAACATTGGTTGATAGCATGAGCAAATTGATCAATCATAAATAGATGAAAGGTTTAGCCACCCTAGTCTTGATAATAATTATGGAACTTATTTAAGGGCATGACCCAATTTGAGAAAAATAAAATGTAACGACTATAGGCTTAGTCAAACATAATGACTACAAGAATAGTCAAATTCAAGGACTATGGGTTTAGTCTAAATATCTAAAGAATGAGATTTATCGCAAGAATGTCTATAACACTTGTATTCACTACATAATAAATTGATGCATTGAATACGTAGGCTTAGTTAAACCTAGTAATCATGACAACAAGTATATATTTATTTTTAATTTATAATTACATGATTGAAGTAAGGAGCAAAAAAATTGGCCCCAACTTTGGGGTTCTCTACATCTGGTATCAAATCCTAAAAGTTTTAACAATTAGGAACTTTGGGTATGTTCTTTTTTGTTATATTGTATGTTGTAACTTTGAATGATACCAATTTTACAATTGAAAGGATGGTGAGAACTCATTCAGTGGGTGATGGAAACAAAGAAAATAACCATGAAGGGAATTAGTAAAATCAAATTGTTGATAATAATCATGTGAACAATCAGGAATAAAAGGATGAACCTACTTTTTATAGGACAACAGTCTTGTAGGGGATTCTCACCTCACTAGATAACCTTACTACAATAATGCTTGTGCAAAAATATTATTTGATATAGCATTTTTACCAAATCAATGATCAAAATGGAAATCTTGAAAATAAGCGACAAGGATAGGTTAACCCTAAAGACCAATAGGAAAGGGGAGCTATCATTAATCCATTCCTTTGTGACATGAAAAAAAACTAGTGCCTCGATTATTTGAAGGTGTTGGTGATTTTATTGAAGCATGGTTGATTTCTTTGCACAGGTACTTTGGGTTACATCCTATGACCTCTAATGAGAAGGCAAGGTTTGTAGTATTCTAGTTGGATATTGAAATAACCCTATGGTCGGAAACCCTGAGTGATAAAAAAATGTTATATTCATGATACAAACTCTTGGGAAGTGTTTGAAATTAAATTAAATATAAATTAATTTATATTTCCCATAGAGAAAAGAAGATGACTATATTCCAACTCCTCACATAAGGATCCTCTTTTGTTATTGCTTATGAAGCACATTCCTTGATTTTATTGTGTCATACACCCACATAAATGACAAAGAAGTGATTGCATCCAAATTCAAACTAGGATTAAGGAATAACATCAGGTTTGATGTTAATTTTACCAACTCTTCTTCCATGTATGAAGTAATGAAATCTACCTAATGAGTTGAGGAAAAGGCATTGGTTAATCAAAAAATCAAACAATGAAGTGGATCATAAAAGTATTTTGTGAATCTTAATAATGTTTTGAAATAAAATGAGTCACATACGAATATTTTTTAGAAATCTTAGGAATAACATGATCAAATTTCAAAAGCATAAAGTTGGGTAAAAATACAAGAATGCTTATAAGAATGTTGGATTTATTGGTTGTCTTGCTACAGAGGTCAATAAAGTACTAATTGTGAATAAATACCCTATTAGGGGATGTTACACTTATAGAGGTGATCAATACAAACTGGACTACCCCATAAAGAATAAAAATACATGGTAGATATATGCATCCCTAGAAAACAAACTTTTAAAACAATAATAAACTCTTTTGGAATAGAAAGGTAACTTTATAAACTAGAAAATCTTTGTTTTAGTTGATTTTGGTGTTCTACATAACTTTATTTCCCCTATTTTAATAATTAATTGTGGATTCAATACTGAAGAATTGAAATAGAAATGGGATTTGGATTTGGGCACCATAAAGTGTTGTTATATCTTAGAGATGATTAGATAAGTTAAGATAGACCTGTGGAAATGGTCACAAAATTGAACTTGCATGTCATACCCCTAAGGTCTTGTGATGTAATTCTGGGCATGGATTGGTTGCATCAACATGAGGCAAAGCTTATCTTTATCAATAATATATTCCATTTCTTTGATGGAAAAAAGGAAATTTTAGTACTCCAAGGTACCAAAAGGTCCATTAATCTTTGATTAATGACAACCATGCAACTTCAAAGGTTACATGGAAGGGTTGTATGTGTATTATGTGAAAATTAATGAGTTGTTTAAATAGGAAAAACCTAATATGAACTACCATTCCTTTATTTGAAAATTCAGGGATGTGTTTCTCAAAGACTTTCTTGGATGTGCACCAACCTCAAAGTCACCCTATTATATGAATAATGCAGACTTGCAAGAGTTAAAAATATAGTTATAAGAGCTACTTAGAAAGGGTTTGATAAGACCAAGTGTGTCTCTATGGGGAGCATCAATTTTGTTTATAATAAAAAATATGGGACATTGTGTCTGTGCATTGAAAATTGGATGCTAAACAAAGCCGCTCTCAAAAAGAGACACCTATTACCTTATATAGATGATCTTTTTGATCAATGTAAAGTTGAAAAATTATTTTTAAATATTAATTTTCAATCTAGGTATTAGCAACTCATAATTAAGGATGAATACATTCATAAGATGGATTTCAAGGAAAGATATAGGCACTATGAGTTTACAACATTGTCCTTTAGGCTAACAAATGCACCTGTAGCATTCATGAACCTTATAAACACTATTTTTAGGAATTGCCTAGAATTTTTTGTGTTTGTATTTCATAATGACACCATGATATAGTCAAGGGATATATAATAACATGAGCACCATCTGTGGATAGTGTTACAACATTTTCATGAATAATAGTTGTAAGGAAAGTTATCCAAATGCCCATTTTTCCAAGACAAGATTCATTATTTGGGCCACATGATCTCCAAGGATAGTGTAACTATATATCCTTC
Organism: Torreya grandis; assembly: GCA_037957365.1. Taxonomy (NCBI): domain Eukaryota; kingdom Viridiplantae; phylum Streptophyta; class Pinopsida; order Cupressales; family Taxaceae; genus Torreya; species Torreya grandis. The sequence continues at coordinate 333,211 of JARHVA010004676.1, read as the reverse complement.
TAAGATAAAATCCATTGTGGAGTGGCCAGACATAAATAACATTCATAAAGTTAGGAGCTTCATTGGTTTGGCAGGATACCATAGGAGGTTCATGGAGAACCCAATAAATTCTCTACAATATAAAGGTATTAAGTTTGTATGTACTATTGAATGTGAATCAAAATTTTAAAATATGAAAGAACTACTCACTATAGCACCCTTTTTTTAAATTCCAGATCCAAATGCGGAATTTATGATTTATATTGATGTGTCAAACCAAGGTTTAGGTGTTGTGTTGTCCTAAAAGGGACATCTGGTAGCTTATGGGTCAATAAAATGTAAAAAACATGAGGTTAATTTCCACACACATGACTTGGAGCTCATTATGCTACTGCATGCATTAAAAATGTGGAGGCATTATTTTATGGGAAAAAAATTTGTCATCAAATTAGATCATTGTGGGCTTGAGCACATATTAATGAATGATAACCTTAATGCTAGATAGTGAAGGTGGCTTTAATTTGATGGAGATTATGATATGGATATTAAATATATCAAGGGGAAAGAGAATCGAATTACTAATGCACTCAATAGATAAGCCTACATTGTTGATTTATCCCAAATTTGGTCTAAATCCAAGGATTTTGTCATTGAACAACAAACAAATGACCAATTTTCCCTAAAAATACAAGCTAAACACGTTGCTAACACAATAGAAGGTAAGAATTCTGATTATACCTTTTACATGGACAACCTCTTGAGATACCAATGTAGGATTTATGTGCCTACAGAAAAAAATTGAGACAAAAAGTGTTAGATGAAGTGCACAATTAGCCATATTATGCACATCCAAGTGTGGAAAAAAGGACTCATGAGCTGAAATTGTATTATTTTTAGCATGGACTAAAGACGTATGTTGTTGATTATGTGGTAAAATGCCTCAAATTTTAGAAAATAAAGGTTGTACATTTTCACCCTAGAGGTAAACTTTACCCACATGATGTGCCAACTAGAAAATGTGTTGTGGTGTCTTTAGACTTCATTTCAAAATTTACCTCAGTCTTGGAATTACAATGACACAATTCTGGTTGCAATTGATAAATTCACAAAGGTAGCTCACTTCATACCCAAACATTTGATGGATGATGCACCCATATTTTTATCAAGATTTGTCTATGACATTAGAAGACTTCATGAGATATCTAAAATAATAATTTTAGACATGGATAGGTTGTTCACATCTCATTTTTTGAAGACTTTGACTCTGAATTTTAGCACTAAGTTGAACTTAAACTCAACATACCATCCGAAAACTGACGGGTAAAATAAATATTTATTTAAGTGGTCTAGGAAATGCTACATATGTATGTAATGGATCAACCTACTAAGTGGAAATCATATCTTCCATCATTGTAATTTGCTTACAACAACACACACCGCTTTCACTGAAGATGACACCTTTTGAGGCTTTGTATGATAGATAATTTAGAACTCCACTCAACTTGATGGATTGGATAATAGAGTCACTCCCAGACCTGAAGTTTTGCATGACTATCATACAAAAAGTCAAATTATAAGATGAAGGCTAAAATAAGACTCAGATCATAAAAAATATATTGATATAAAACGGACCAAAAGAGAACTTAATGATGACTAATTTTTTTTCTAAGGGCTCGTCCTAAGAAATTCTCTATTTAATTTAGATTATCAATCACTCATTTAGATTATCAACCACTCAATTATTAATCATGTGGCTTATCTACTAGCACTTCCCCCTTTTATTTCAAAAATGCATTAAGTATTTCACATTTTTGTTCTTAGAAAATATATTCTTGATCCTTCACATGTAATTGATTGGCATAATTTATAGGTGGAACACAATGGATCTCTTCATTTGAACTGGGTTCAAGTATTGAATCAATGTAGCATGAAACTCCAAAAAAATCCTAAGCAAATCCTGGAAACTCTGGCAATGTTGCATAGCTAAGCAAATCCTGCCCATATTTTGCCCGCTTTAAATCCGTATTTCTTTCTTTATTTCGAAGCTATAATGTTTGTGCATATGAAAGCAATATTAATCTTTTCAGCGCATTAATTATTGTAATTTTAAACTAGTAAGTGTATAAATGCTTTTTTAAGATCTGATTGCTTTGCAGTTACATTTGAAAATACTATTTGAGGAACGTAGTAACTGGATCTCGCCTAATAATTCATAAGCCGGAAGCATGGCGGATAGGAATCCTTAGTTTTTTACTCGAACAAAAGATGGGGTTTCTCTGGACAATTCATAAGAACTGAACAAGGGCAAGACATTGAAAATTTTAAAAGTCTCTAATGAAGAAACCTCTAAATTTGTTTTTAGTTGCTTTGGCCGGACTGCTTCTAGTTTCAGATTTCTCCTTCATACAAGGTTCTACAGACCTTCAAGATGGTAAGCATTTGGTAACATTTACATTTTATTTATTGCCTCTTATTAATATAATGGTTCTTGTTCTTACTTTCTGCTAAAATTTGTCACCTTATTTCCGTGAGGGGAATTTCAACCCGGGTCAGGCTCTTACAAGGAAAAGCTCTCATTACCATTACACGACAACCGCTTGGACAATTATATGGATCTTTTGAGATGAAAATCCTCAGCTATTTTTTTTTTTTTAATATATACAAATAAGGGTAAATAAAAATGGCAAACAATATATTAATACGAGGAAATTTTACAGAGTTTCAGGAGTCAACCTGGGCTAGGAAGATTCCCCGACCCTTGCCATAGTAAGCCTCAAAACAAAATACAGCCACATGGACTGTAAAAGTCCCCCATTAGCTTTAACTTAGAATTAAACTGGAATCTATGGACCAATTACATGACCTTGATCACCGCACCAAGAATTATGCAAGGCTTTTACAAAGTAAACCTGGAAGTTCTATAACGAATTAAATAAAAAAAAATTATTTGTTGCATGTTGATTAGGCCAAAAAAAATCATGTTATTGCCGACTTCAGTGGAATCGATGCAGGGCATTTATTTGGGTGCAGCAAAGGCAATGGCGTGGCATACAAATCTGATTTCACATTAAATGCAGTTTTCATTCCCGCAGTATGGATTGCTTGCTTTGACGGTTTAGCAATGAATGTTGCATTATGGCATTAAAGACTCGTGGTGATGGTAACTGTCAATTCTTTCTGTTCATTTTTTGGTGGGTTGCAGTGATATTGCAGGCGCTAGAATATCGTCGAGCTTTTGGCCTACATAATTCCTTTTTTGGGAGCTGGTAAAGCAGGATGCGCAGGGTTTTTACGGCGCATGCAATTAGCATGATTTTAAAACATCCAAACCTTAGACCAGGTCGTTTTCATGCCCTCTAAGCCGGTTCTGCCTGGTGGTGATTTCTGTATATTTTTTTCAAAATTTCTGCTTCTCAGTTCAAGATTTTGCTTTCAAACTTGTTTTTTTAAACAAATTTCAGTAACTTCATTTGCCTTTTATAAAGAAATAATGTTTCAATTTGAACTTTTAAACTCAGATTATCATTACAGGGCTGAAAACAAAGTGCTTTATTATAAATTATTACCACAGGACAGTGAACCAAAATGAGTAAGATCGAAACCCTTTATTCTTTGTAATCACTAGGAATGCCGAATCTGTATTTTTAGTTTTCAATATGTAAATATATGCAAAGCAAGTAAGATGCATGGATCATTGGCCCGAGCAGGGAAGGCGAGAGGGCAGACCGCCAAGGTTGCCAAACAAGACAAGAAGAAAAAGCCTAGAGGCTGTGCCCACAAGCGAATACAGTACAACTCCCGTTTTGTTACTGTTGGTTAGTTACTTCACTCCAACCCTAAAATTCTTAAATACCCTTCTCATTCCTTTAGAAGCGAAATGCAAACACATTTGTTGTAATTGCTTTGAGTGATAGAGAGACATGATAGCTTTCAAGGGTTTTATATCAGGGTTTTCAGATTTTGTAGGTTTTCTTTTGGTTTTTAATTCAAGTCAAAGCAACACCATCGATTATTGGAGAGGGGAACAGATGGTATATATCCGACAGGCATAATTGAGGCTGAATCTGGGCCATCAGTAAGAGTTTTTTAGTCATGGAATAAAATTATATTTATGTGCAACACGATGAAGGGTATGACATTGAATCGTAGGGACTGTGTGATTTGGGCAGACTGAATCCATTTTTTTTAATAATTTTTGCATTGATCTAATTATTAATTAGATATGCATAAATAGGGGGGACTGATAACTCTCTATAGTCTACTAGTATTTAGCTCCTGAAGCTCAAGTAATGAAGCTATCTGCACGTCTCTGCATTATATGTAGCCAACTGATTGTTTTGTTTTGGGTTCCTCAGTGTCTACTCCTGGCTAAGTAGGATTAGGTTCATATGTTAAAATAAGTTGATATATCATCCATTTTTTTTTAAGAATAACTGGATGCTAGGCCATAGAAATGAAATCATTGTAGTTTATATCTTATTATAGGTTTAACTCGGTTCTAAAATAATCAATTGCTTCAAGACAGGGCAAAATGCTCATGATAACGATGTCAGTTATTCTGTACAGTTTTCAAATTTGGTAAGCTTGTCATACGAAGCAACCTGTAACACACCATCCCACATGATAGCTGTAAATTTACAGTCAATTTCTCAAATTTCTTCACTTGTAGTATCAATGGTAATAATCAGATGTTTTTTCATAATTTATTTATGGCGGTGTGCAAGAATTTTCAGAGGTCCACTATTATAATCCACTCTCCATGCAATTAATGTGAAGATAGGATTGTCAACTGTTCTACACCTGTCATGAAAAGTTTCATACATGTTTTCAACTGCAAACTCCCCGCAGGGACTTGGCGCTATGCGCCCTTGTTATTTTAGTACTCATCCATTCCTCTATTATCTTTGGTTTGTGCCTTGTTTCAATATGATATGTGATTGGAACATGCATGCTACTACCAGTTTGGGAGGCCAATCGCTGCTTTTGCAAAGCTAACTCTATTGTAGACTTCCTATTCAATCAAAGGCATTGACCAGGTTAAGGATCTGACTGTGGATACCACATGGGATGCTTGGCCAAATGCCAAAGGTATCTCCGGATCACCATGGACAGAATGCTCCAGCTAGCCTTGAGCGAACCCCTGCTTCGTTTTTCCACCATTAAACAAACGATGGCATTTAAGGGCAGCGTTTCGAATTAGAGGTTGCAAAAAGTCTTTGTCATTCAGTCTGGTGAAGTGTTGCAAGGCATTCTAGAGCTGGTGGGACTCGTCTACCTGGAGATCCCTACCGAAGCAAGGTTAATTTGGGCATTATTTCAATGTTTTCAAGTAACCTCCTTGTCTTAAAGGATGATTTATAATGTATAATGGATGGTAACTTTTTTTATTTGTCTGTGTGTGCGCCAAACCGACAACATGTAACTAACTAATATAGAAAAATGTGTAAGTTGTTGAAGGGTTATAACTCAAGTTTCCGTACTCTGTTTTGGATAAAACAAAAAAATATGTTCATAGTAAATTGACTGTTGGATCAGCAATGGTGTGTTATTAGAATTATTCCAATAAATTTATTAAAAAAAATTGCAAAGATGAGTTTATAATATTTAAATTGGAATAGATCAGAAAAATATCAAAACATAGAAGATCAGAAAATGTTCTGATATTAATGATACAGAAATAAGATAGAAATTGTGCACGAGACAAATATGAATATGTATAAAAGATGGATAATCTTTGCACCATAGCTATGTTCGAAAAAACCCAAGTTACTTCCAATAACAATTATTGGATTAAAACTTGCTTACAAATCACTAAATGACATGGATTATAAATAGAAAACCCAAACAACTAACAACTCTCTAGAAAATAATAATCAACTTCACAATTGACATTTAATATGACAAGTTTTATAGTGATTTAAGTAACTAGTTGTAGATGCTTAAATCTAGATTTATATTTTAAACTAGTCTTGTACATTTGACAAATATATCTTAAAGTTTTACCTTTAAATTTCACCTCCCTGGTAGTCAGAAGGCTTACATTCACCAACGCACTAGGTTTAATTATTTATTTCTCGGTTCAATCTTCATTGCTATGATTATCTAGATCACATGTAACTACAAAACGCTTAAAATATGATATATATTCTTCACTATTAGTTATACAATCTTAGCAGCGTTCCTCTTTTTAGAGAGTTGCGTTTAGGATAAGACAATGGTGTTGAAGTGTTCCAACGAAAGTATCCTTACAAACACTCAAATATGTAAATCTTTCAATGTGTATAGGTCAATCTAAGAATGCCATTAATTATTCGGTCAAAATCATTTCAAAAGAGCTAGTATAAATACAAGTCAAAGCTTACTCATTAATCATTTAGAAAATACTAAGCGAGTACATATTCAAGTTCAATCATGAGTCATACTATATTCTTTCTTATTTTCATATTAATCAAAAGAGCAATCATACTATAGGTCTAATTATAGGAGCAATCATACAATTCATAAGCCATATTTATGAAGTTACAAGTTAGATCATTTTCATGCATTCACATATAACACTTTACATTATTGTTCACATACATATCCAACACATAGAAGAGAATTTACATAAGTATGATGCCTTCTTTGGAGTATGGTCTATGTAGACATCGTTTATAGACAAAGGGGTCTTTGAGCTCAGCTTGACATTATGAGCCCACTAATCTTTTTTTTGGCAAGATAATCTAACTTAAAGTGAAGAGTTAAGGTTTTGAGTTATAAATAATTATATAGAGCATGTGTGTGTGATCCATATAAATCAAATGAAAGGTAAAAAAATTAGAAAGACTGAGGTGGTTGTATTTTAATATAACAAACATTTATTATACGACAGTTGCATCTAGATTTGGATAGTAGCATTGATGTATATGTCCCCAAGCCAACGTAAGTGTCTAGGAAGCTAGAAAGAATATTTTTAAAATCTAACGATTGAGTCTTACACATTTGGCAACCTATTTTCACACCTATACATCTTAGATCTATTTATGCATCATTACATACGCTGAGTATTGTTTCTTTATGATTATGCAATCGAAATATTGTTTGGCATTGTACTTTCTATATTTAGTATTTTTAATAATTCAACATTGAAATTGAATATCAGACGTTGAATTATTTAAATGGTCTACTTTAAGAATATTTTATTTCACTTCGGAATTTTCTATTCCCTCCTAACCCTTAATTTTCAAAAAGGGCAATAAAACATTGCTCACGAAAATGTTTCAAACTAAAAGACTAACTATATGATTCAACTTATTAAGAGACTTAAGTCATGATGATGTAGAATATGAATATCCACAATTACAATTATTCTCCATTACATGAGATGAATTATAAATTATATGAAATAATATTGTCCTATGTATTGTGATATGTACCCTCTATAAAGCCTCATCAGAGAGCAATCAATGCAGTTGAAATTTTGATGTATTAATGTTGAAGTTTAGATGTGCACATATATATCAAAATTTCAACGTCATATCCAACATGAAATTTTTGACCTAAAAATTTCTATGTACATTTCCATGTTTTTCACCCTCCAAATCCTTCAATTTGGACATCCAAGCATCAAAATTTTGGTCAAAAGTTTTAGTGTTTCAATGTTCACTGTGCTTATGTGCTCTCTATGTTTCCAACTTTCCATGGTCCTTATCATGATTATTGTGCTTGTTATGTTGTCTATTAACTTCATCGTGTTTATGTGCTCGATATGTTTCCATGATCCTTATCATGTTTATTTGCTTATTTGTTTGTTATATTTCCTATCATATTCATTAAGTGTATGTGCTCACTATGTTTCTTGGTCCTTATCATATTCATTTTTGTAATGTGGTCATTATGTTTCCACGGTCCTTTGTATGTTGATTGTGCTTGTGTGTTTGCTGTATTTCCATGATTCTTATCATGTTCATTGTGCTTATGTGATTTCTATGTTGCCATGATCCTTCTCATGTTCATTGTGTGTATGCTTTCCATATTGATTGTAATTATGTGTGTGTTATGTTATCATGATCCTTATCATGTCCATTATACTTTTTTTCTTACTATGTTGAGATGAACCTTATCGTGTACGTATTGGGGCATGTATTGAGGTAAAATCATATTGCCTTACTAATGTTTTCATTGTTTTATCCTTGTGAAATAACAATGTGTTATTATGACAAACTCAATGATCTCGTGTTAAGAATTTTTTATTCCATGTTGCAATAATTATTTCCACGATCCTTATCATATTCATTGTGTGTGCACTTTCCATATTGATTGTGCTTATGTGTGTGTTATGTTGTTGTGAACCTTATCATGTCCATTATGTTTTTTTTCTTAGTATGTTCCATGATCATTATCATATACATATTGGGGGAAAATATCATTGCCTTACTAATATTTTTCATTGCTATATATTTGTGAAATAATAATGTGTTATTATGAAAAATTCAATGATCTCGTGTTATGATTTCTTTATTCCATGTTGCAATGATTATACTTTGCTTATACCTTGAGCCGACATGTGTAAAATGTCTTTTTTGTATACTTCTCAAATGTTTTATTTTTGCACCTCGTGTTATTTCCTAATACGCTTGTTATATTACAATGTTACATCTAATCTCTTTCTTTTGAGATGTGATCTTCACATGTTCATCCCAAATTTCAAAAGGGGGCATATATACTAATTATATTTTCATTACCATACTTTTTTTTATTGTAAGATCGAACCAAGGGACTTTTGCACATATAGGGACAAAGGAGCATGTGCATTATCAAACTTAGTATCATGGAATTTAAGGCTTGTACTCTGAAGACTATAGTGTTCCAACTTAAACTCCTATCTTACTCATTGACTTAGTGACATGAATTCCTTTCTAATGTATATTCCCTTTCCTTGACAACAAATATTCCAACTCCATTCCACCTTTCTACCTCCGTCGATGGTATGATGGAGCCATGGGACTTCCGCCGCCTATTGGGGACAAACTTGTTAGCATTTATTACAAATGCTACATTTATTATTTTGTGCTTACCCATGTTTTTGCAAGTAGGAGTGGTTTCACATGTTTCCAATACTTGATGACTCAATGTCTAAAGACTCAGATCAACAGTTATGGTTGTATCATTTTATTTATTTACTTTGAAGTGTGTACTTATATTATCTGCTTTGTGATTAAGAACACACCTCAAAGTGGTGCAAAATGTATACTTAAAAATATCCCCTTGGTATTTATTTGTTTTTATTTAATGTATGCTTGGTGTATTTATCTATATATGGGCGATTTATCCAAATTATGTTTCAATTTAACTATTACATGTACTTTTGTGGCTTTCGATACTCATCCTAACCCCCTGGGTATATTTTATGTTTTTCTTGTCCCATATGTGGGCCATCCACATGCATGACTCGTTTTTGCCTCCCTCAAGTCAAATAAGCCCATCTACCCATTTTTGCCCTTCTCGTTTCTCGCTGTTGGAAGTCGACATAGGCATTAATATTCACAGAGTTTAAATTCAAGCCATCTATGAATAAAAAAGTGATTGGCTTCATTAACACGCACTATCACATATTATCAAGTATTATTAAGTTACCAAGCAATTTATTGTGCAGCGTTTTAGTGCAAATGTTAGAATTATTTCTTTTATGCAATTTCTATTTATCAACATCTTTGTTCCAATTAAATGAATTTGATAAATTAGTAAATTCCTCTAACACAAATCCCCAAATAAATATTCTTTGACCCTTTATATTTGTATATTTAGTGCATTGTAAGAAGACGAGAGTTGACATATTTATCCAAAACAAAAAGCAACAAAAGGACAAGTAGATTTGGAGGTTTCAGTCGTTAACCACCCTGACCACGACCATATTCATATAGACAGCCTTGATAACTTACTCTACTCAATTCTAATTTTCAAAACAACATTCTTACCGACTTAAAATATACATTTATAACTCCAAATTATAACAAAATATTTGCAGCACTTAAAAAAGTTAAAAGTCTTTCATCCCCTCACTTTTTTTATATATTTACTTAAATAATTAATTCAACATTATTAATTAACAATCTATTTTACATGTTTGAGTATACCAAATTAATTATATACTACACCTACTAACAAAAATTAGCAAATATGAAATCTTAACCCATACAAGAAGAAAATTAATAAAAAAAAAATCCCCGTATACAAAGGAGCGCACACATATTTTTAAATAACCAAAATATATATTAAAATTAAAATATTTAATTTAATTTGAGTATATATGCACAAAATGTAATCGATCAATTTCCATGGAATGCACCCTCTAGTAGTCTCTCTCCGAAATCAATGTTATAATAAGAAGACATGTAATGTTTAATGGAGAAAAATAATGATAGTAAATTAAAAAGAGTTGTTAAGTGAAGTACATTGTTAGGTTCATTCTTTTATGTGTTAATGATCATCGTTTAAAATATTTGTATACGTGTTTTAAATTAAAATATATAAAAAAATGTTTTGTTAAGTTAATTATGTTATTAATAAATATTTATTTGTTTTGATGTAGGTTTTTTTAATTATTGATTATTTAAATTTAATGAGTATTTAAAATAATATTTACATAAAAATTCAAAATATTATTAATATGTTCCAAAGGTTATACTTTAATTAATGAGGATGATGACTTACAATACTATTTATTTAAATATAAATCTTCAAAGACATTTATATGGAAAGGACTAAATTCATTCTTAAAGTGACTTTGACAAAATGAAGCCCTTAATCATAACAACATAGCTAAAGAATATCATTCTACAAATTTCTATGTAACTTAAATATAATATGTCAAGCAAGATTTATAAAACACATATATAAAAAAATGTTAATTAAAAATAAATAAAATGTTAAATTACTCAAAATCATTTATTTTTCTCTTGTATTAATAAATGCTTTAAAATGTTTGCATATTAAATCAATACTTAAAAAATAATCAACAAAATAATAACTTATCACAGTTCTTTTATACCAAAAAAAACCCTTAAATATTATAAATATTTAAATTATTATTTTTCACTTACACAAACAAACATATTTTTCAGAAATCTCATTTTATAATTATTTTATTAATATATATATATATATATATATATATATATCAAAATGATGTCACGAACATTAAAAATGCTCTCACTTAATGAAAATTCTTAACCCAAACAAATATGACACTATGAAGCTCCCTTTACTTACAAATCATGTATGCTATAGCATGCAAACTCCCATTAATTACACATTATACAATGTGTTGGTATGAGATATCTCAAATTGATAATAATGTCACTCACTAAAGAAAAGATTATATGGTAAGGTTTATCAATTGAGAAATTTGTGAAAGAGGTAACTGATAAGATATATGCACACAAAAATTGTCAATTGAGAAAAACAAAGTATGAGGGTGAAAGGCCCAATGGAGATGTAGGCTCACTTGTAGAACAAATATTCATAAAATTTTAAAAATTACCCCTTATTTTAAAATACACAGTTGCCTCTTGTATGTCATGGGCCCCATTTTACGCTAATGCTTGTAAAATTTTCCAATTATTTTTAGAAGAATTTTTCTCAATAATTTTATGAACCGTGAAAACTTTGTATTTCTTTTTAAAAAAACTCTTACAAACTTTTTCGAAGATGCCTACCAAGTATTATAAAGCGACAGGAAAGGTCTGATCAAGCCAATAAATTAGAGTTCACTGTTAAAGGCGGTGTTTTCTTTACAAGTTCTTGAACTAGATCGGATACTGGCACAATTCTATCAAATATAATAAGGGTTTATCAAAAACAACCTTTTGACCATGTCAATGAATCCATACAAAAACAGACCCTTTTACTTGAGCTGCCCTGAGCTTCACCAATATCATAAAAAGAGCCCCCACATAAGCGAGATCGCCTGATGCCAATGTCTTTTCGTAACACTTCTTACAAAACAACCTCCAAGGTGATTGTCAAGCAACATCAAAATACCCATCAAAAAACACACACACATAATTGGAATATTAGTCCCTGGTCCGCAAGATAAAACAATTCTTAATAGCATAGTCATTGTTCAAGGAATGTTAAACACTCAAAACCAAACAAAGAACCTTAGATTTTTTAATAAACTAGGGAAAGGTTCTAGAAGTGGAGCATGTTCTAATGATAGAACATTTAGTTGTTCAACTACGACCTAATAACTGAACATATTTTCCATGATACATATTTTATTTGTATTTAAAAATAAACACATTTTAATTATATCTTTGTGCAAAAATGTACTATTACTAAAATATTGAGATTTGACAATAATAGATGTACCCAATAATATATAAAAGTTAAAATTGAATATATTTGAAAACACTAAAAATCATAAATGTGTTTGACTATTCAATTAAGGTGATAAGTTGTAAGAAGTTGAATATCAATATTGATTGATAAATCACTGATTTATACATGTACCCAAAAATAATTGTACATATACACGTTTATGATTATTCAACTATTGAAACAAAATGTACAGTGTTTATATTATATGATTTCAGTGACATTCCTATGATTGATCCTGAACAACTTGACAAATTCATGTCAGATTTCTTTATGGATTTTGGACTGGATTCGGAAGAATTAGGATCTGCTACTGCTTTATTGGATCAACATGATGCAATCAGGTACACATGTTGACTTTTTCATTTTGTGCGTCTCAGAGTACGTAAATTGCTTTGTAACTTTTCAGGTGGTATCTTTTTTTCCTCCCTTTTTTCCTTTGTAAGATTTTCCTTTGGTTGTAAAAATGAAAGCCAAGGATATTCTGGGTTGTCTCAACTTCATCTCTTCTTTGTCAGTCTTCATCTGCTCATGGTTTTTAAATGTTTGTAACAGTTTATTATTTGCAGAAAATCGAAGTTCTGGAAATGCAATCCAAACCTCAGTGAATTCTGATAGCCATCAATCAAAAGGGATTGGAGATCTCATAGAGCACATGAACATTCATTGTTATAATATATTAATGTTTTCATTTTGTTTCGTATCCAATTCCCTTTCATTTCCATTGAGTATTTAATGGTTTGGTTATGATAACGATTCTAGTTGTCTCTAATTCTCCCTTTGCTTTTAACAAACTGTTTCAGCCACCGTAAAGGCTAGGAACTTTGCAAACCCTAGCACCAACAAAAACACTTCTAATTGCACAGGTAATGGTAAATGTTTTCAAATATTATTTTTCTAAATGCCAGTAGGGTTCTATTAGAGAGTTTTTTATGCCTTTTATGCAGGTGAAAAATAACCGATTCAAATTCAAATTTTTAGGTGGTGATATTAGGGGCGTTGCTGATCGGAATGTACCGATACTGTGAAAGTACAATATATCAATAATATTCTTAATGGGGAGATTCTATTTCTGCAATTACATCGCTCAAACATGACATATATGCGTGGTGTGTTCCTAGACACCTACTGGAAGAATAACTTCCCTAAATTGTTTTCCAGAAATTTATGTAACCTATTGAAAAGGCACACAGGTATTCTTTTGTTGATTGTATGGCCAGTAAATAAAAGCTAAAACTGTATCATCAGCAGATCTTGGGTATAGAATGACCCCATTTTGTACTGTCTCAGTTTATAAGAAAATGGCTCGTAATAATTTTTAAGCAAGCATTCATCTAGCACTTTTTAAGCGTTGGGCATATAAATTTAGAGATCTTTGCAAGTCATTTTGTTTACTGACTAATTAAATCCACTTTCTAATTGTAATCCTTTTTCTATGCTGCATTGACTTTTAAATGTTTTATATCCCTAAACAATGGTAGTGCATATCTATACCTGCATTTACCAAATCTGGTAAGAAAACACAGTACCAAGAATCTTTGTAGCCCAAGCACATCAAATCTGGTAAGAAAACACAGCACCAAGACTATTTGTAACCCAAGCGCACAATCGAAAAGAAAATGCAGATTCATGACAAAAGGTTACACCTCTGGTTGCTGTGAAACCTGATTCCAACTCCAGTGTGTCGGCATGTTATTGTGACCTATGGTGATCTCTATTGGAAAGTTTTGCTCACTTTAAAATGTCTGCTATACCAGTACTGCTAGATTGTTCTAGGCCTCTTCACCATTTCCATTCGCCTGCTCTATCCCTTCTCGCTATTTCCATTCACCTTTGGTATTGGATCCCTCATCTATGATCGTCCTTGATCCATCCACTCGCAACTCTCACAGTCAGGGGCTATGTTACCATTATTGCTCTGTTTCACTTTGCATTTTGACTCTTTGGTGGCTTCCTTTGCACTCACTGCATCTTTGCTACATATTACAATTTCTTGGCAGGCAGACGTCCATGGGCCCTTCACAGGGACTGTGCTGCTAATTTGGATCTAACGATGTCTGATTCAAGCTCTGTTGCATTATTTCTTTACATAACTGGCAGAAATCATTATTACTAACAAACTGTCATTTTCCCTTGGAAAAACTATATAATTAAGTACCTCAAGTGTATCACCAATATTGACAATGAGAGCAGCTGGAACGCTTTGCACATGAAGCCAAGCGCCATCTTTGCAAATTTTCAGACCCAGGATTTGGTCACAAAGAAGAATTGTGAGGGCATTTGCATGAGTGAGGTGAAAGTCCATACCATGCATTATGTTTTTGAGTAATATGCAGAGATGCCTTAGTTTTTCAGAGATTCGCAGGGTTTTGAGGAGCATGGAGGCTGTTCTTGAGTTTTGGACCGAACAAGCTGTAGCTATACCGAACCCTAAATGAATAGCTTTTAGGGTTTTTTGTGTTACATTTAGCTGAACTTGAAAAGTATTTAGAGTTGCATTAATTTTGATAGGGTGAGTAGGGTATGTTAAAAGGAACTTTGTAAAATATGAATATATGTATTAGTTATTTATGAATGCTTTTTTAATGCTCAGTAATTGGTGCTCAAAATGGTACTCCAAAGATTAAATTTTGGTCATAAGTTTTAAAGTGCATTTTATGATCTCTCGTAATAAAATCGGTTATATCGTAAAATGTATAATAAGTTAGACCTTCAAACCTTAGTTATAGATAGTTAAGACTACATACTAAAATGGGTAAAAATTTTAAGGTCTAATGTGATTCCACGACAAATCTGCATGGCTCCAAAGTTAAGATGCACGGCTTTTGGGACCTTTCCCCTAGATTAAGAGATGAATAAAACATCTGATTGCTGGAGCCACAGTTGCAACTATAAAATACCAGTGTACGGTTACTTCTCCAAAGAATGGATCAGGTGGAGAAAAACATCTGTGTCAATAGTTGTGTTGATATGATCGTTAATGGAATACCAACTCAAAACTTCAAACTAACAAGCAGTCTCCGGCAAGGATATCAAATATCCCTCTATCTGTTCATAGAAATGGCAAAAGCACTAAGCAGAGCTCTACACCATGCCAAACCAAAGCAGGAAACAACGTAGCCCAAGACCAGCTTGAACCATAGAAGCACCAACACATTTACAGTTTGTAGACAATACGCTACTATGTCTACACTTCAACAGCACGCCAAGCTACCCTGGAAAATTTTACAAAGATACGAGGCGGCATTGCAACAGCTGATAAATGCCCACAAAAGCAAAATAATTTTCATTGTCGCAAATATAAAAACTAAGGAGATTGCAAAGAATCCTAAACATGCATAGTGCAAAACTGCCAATAAAATATATAGATATACCATCAATTGGGAAAAAAAAGCATGAGAAACAGCAATAGTAAATATTCCTCAGCGTGAAGTAAATGCAGAGGACAAGTCCGTGGTTCACACTGGCTAGACAAATCTAATTGATCAAACCCATTTTACAAGGTAATCAACATACATCCCTGTTAAAATGATGCAACTAGACCTACTCCAAAGTAGAATGGTGGCTCTCAAAATAGCATTACAAAGAAAACCACAGAGAACAAACAATCAGTAATTAGTACAGATACTTCCTTCTTGAATCCCTCAAACCTGTTACTTGAAGTGACAGCTACAAAGGCTATAACGAGAGAATGTTGATCCTAGCTTGTTTTCATATGGGAGGATAATTGACTCGGTAAAATTGGAGTCTTCAGAATATAAGGTGTGAGATGCTGACAAACCTCATTTCCCCAATTATAATTTACAATGTAGTTTGCTAATTGAACAAAGTTAAGCCACATAAAAATTAAATTATTTTATTTCTTATGTCTTCTAGTTTCTTTAATATTTCTCCCGGTGTTCGATCAAGCTCATCTGCAATTTTGCGCTGCAGGTCAGGAGCTAGAGTAGGAAATTGTTCACAAAGGTCACCATCAATAACATCCTGCATAAATAAAGTCCTCATCTTAGTAGCCAGAAGAAACATAGACGTACTTATACAGATATTTGCTAAGAAAGTAACATCCACCACTTTAAATTTTGGAGACATCAGTCTTACCTTCACTGGAAAATAAGCTGATCTATAAGCCATGTGATCTCTGCCACATAAAGGAGGATGTTCCTGCCTCAAGTGCATCTCTAAGTGTGAGAAGAAATCAACATCTTCTCTCGAGGTAAATGGGAGAAGCGCCCCAATGCTTCCCATCACCGTGCCATAAATCATACATTCACCACCTCCAGGTATAAGAGATGCTTTCTGTAAACTTGTCACAACATCACCAACATGAAATTGTATTATTTCTTCTACTTTGTTGGGTGCTCCATTCAGCTTACCCTGTTCCCACTTGATTTTCCCACCAGTTGGGTCATCTTCAATCTCTTCTGATACATCTTGTGCTAAACGAACAAGGTAAACATTTCCAAACTTATCTGCCCCTGCCATTGTATCAAAGTCTATGTGCAATGAAGATGTTAACCAACGGGGAACACAATCATCTGCAAATATATAAAGCTGATTCTCATCCCGCCGATACTTTGTATAGTGAAATGACTGCAGAAACACAATTGAAAGCAGTTAATAGACTCATTAAAACACGCGCACGTTGCAGACTGAACTATGATTCTACTCACTAATCATTTAGAACACGAACACATTGTCAAAAACTAAAGCAACAGGGTTGCACAATAAAACGACTGTTTAATAGATTTAAATAGCAGCTTTGAATTCTTGACGGTCACTCAAGCAATTTGTTTGAAGTCCTTAGAGAGGGCCTCATTCAAGGCATATAATCCTCCACAATTACGTTATACTTTTCATCATGTAATACAGATGCCTTTATTGACCTCAAGCAGGTGTGAGGCTTGAGGCTCAGGGCTCTACTAGGTGCTTTCAATACATGTCAGTTTTATGCTAGCTAAAAACAAAAATTAATTATGTGATTAAAGGTTCCCTGCATAATAAAGTTGATTGAAATTTTAAAAAATTCACTGCCAACTTGGGATGGCAAAATAATTTCGTAGGGATTTAACTATGGTACATGATCTACAAATTTATGGAATGCAGGATGTGACATCCTCAAGAAAAAGTTCCTTTAGACTTGGACTGTCCAAACCTGCAAACCGTTTTCCATGCATCATATGGAAGATCGTCAAGAAGAAATATTAACTGAAATGCAACAAAGAAAACAAACAAATCATGGGAAAAAAAATCATCGGCTGTTAATTGAAACAACCAATTGACAAAGTGTTACAAGATCGCAAAAGAAATTGCACAGGGATATTTAAAATGGATAAATATCTCAAAATTTCAGAAAAGCAGGATTTGATATTAAAAGACAAGTTCCTTCAGAGTTTGACTGCGGATATGAATATAAGCTAAATCTTAAGCACACATGATGAGAACTGTTAATCAACAGATAGTGTAGCACGAGTCTAAAAAGGAAATATTTTTGTGATGTTAGAATCGGACTATTAAAAGAACAATCATTCAGTGAAACCCAGATGCATGAAATTCAGCATGCATAGAAATGGTGATCTGCAAAATATGAAAATAGCAGTCCCTAAAAATGAGGGATCCCAAATCTATCAGAAATTCAGTAAAAAATCAATGATATTGATAATAAAGAATTAATTTTCTCTTGAACTGCGTAGAGAAAGAGCTAAACTGAAATTAGGAAACATATGGAGAAAAACATATTGTCAAAGAAACTTAAAAAGAAAAACATTGCAGCATAATAAACAATTAGACGAATGCATAAACATAGCCGATAAATAGTTTCATCCATATATGTTGAAATGTTCATTTTTTTAGACAAAATTCTAGAAATTTTGGGGAAAAGGAATCTCATACCTCTTGAATGTCTCCAACATAAATCCGATCACCATATGTGTGAATGGATATAATAGTATTAGGAAAGAGCTTATTCTCACATTTACGAAGTAATTTCCTTTTGCCCAAGTCATAGATTCTTAGTACCTGCCCAATTCCAACCAACAGGCGGCCTTGGAATTGACATAATGCCAAAGGTACTCCATCAACCGGTGTTTTATGCAGAAGTTCAAGAGCCTTCCCATTCTCCACAAATTTGTAGAGGTGAATAAATCCTCCTGAGCAAGTCTTCTTGGGCCAAAATTCTAGATCTTTTGCAGTTCCAATGGCAATAAGAGTTCCGTGTTCTTTGTCATGAAACGTGACAGAACAAATGCTGAATGCAGCTTCATTATCCTGCAGTGCCAAAAGGCATGTGGTTTCACCAGATTTAGGATCTAAAACCCTGATGCAAGATGCCCATTTCTTTGACTCTGCTTTTGGATAACCGTATTGCTCATCAGGAAGGGGATCTTCCTTCTCTTCATCATCACCATTCTGCTGCTCAATCTCCATGTTCCCATTCTCTCCTAATCCAGCAGCTTCTAGACATTCCTTTTTGGCAGCTTCACGTTCCTCTGCAGTAAATGACCCCTGGTCACTTTCAATAATAATTAAAGATTTATTCTTTGGATGCAAAATGAACTTTCTTGGAGTGTATCTCAGAGGCATAACAGTCTCATTGAATGTTTCTCCCAACCTTTCAATCGTGAAAACTCTCAATGCATCCCCAGCAACTGCAACTACACCTTCGGCACACTGATCAGAAGCAAATGAGGCTGCATATTCGAGAGTCTCATAAGAAAGAGGAGTCAAAAGAAAGTGTCCCTGGTGAATATAACCTAGCCAAGGCCTGCTTGATAGACAGAGCATTGCCTGGCGACCCCTCACAATCGCAGAAAAAAGTTTTGGGGCTCTCAAACCCAAGAATCTCGTACGTGTGTCTGAAAGTTGTCCGGTGACCATATCCACCTCAGTTCTAAGAAGAACACCATTCTGCAAACCAGCATTCAAAAACACGCTAGCTGGATGATCGGCACCATCTTCACCACCAATAGAAGCTTGAACTTCCAGCAGCAGTAGAGATTCTGGAGGAGAAGTCACAGCCTGGACACTCAAAATCTGCATACAGTCATCAGGATCTAAAGATAATATGCGAATGGTGCTGTCATATGATCCTACAGCCAAGAATCTTGACCTTTGTCTGCCTTCAGGAACTGGAGCAATATCTAAACAAGCCACATCTCCAGACATTTCACGTTTCTCCACCTCCATTAGTTGACCTGTCATATCCATCTCAAAATAAATAAGCTCACCCCCACTCAGGGCAATTACAACCTGCAATCTGTTAGAGCCCACTTTTACAATTGTCTTTTTTCCAGGGGTTTTCCATTCATTTATACGCGAATCTGCCCTAATGTGCCGAATTCCATTAGGATGCACCTGCATTAATGAATCCTCCCCTAAAAGAGATACAGCCAACGAAGGAGTAGTATCAAGAAATCCACTGTCACTAACTTCTTCAACAGTTTCACCAATAGACAACACCAAAGTGGCATTAGCAAAGGACACAACAATGTATGCATCAAATTCATCATTTATACTCTTTTTAACTGTCCAGACTGCACTGGGAATACCAGGTAACTGTGACACGGCCATTTCAGTAACAGCAAGACCAGGTCTCAGTATTCGTAAAGAGGAACGGGGTCCCCTCCCACAAAGGGCAAAAATTTGTGGGGTTTCTTCCTCAAAGAGATTAACAACTTTTGTGTCCATTATTGGCATGAGGCTCTCTATGTCATCGATCTTAACAAGGTTTTTCAGTCCCCTGGGCTGAAAAAAGACAGGCTGGAATCCCTCTTCAGTTTCCATGAGTGTTGCAGAAGATGACTCAACATCTGCATCATCCCCTATTCCCTGGAACTGATAGAGGGCATGATTCCCAAATTCTGAGGCAGCAAATAGAAAACCTGACTTGAGTACACACATAGCTGCAGTTACAGGAATTGTATCAAAATACTTTATCTTCAACTCACTGACCTGCAAGGAAACGTTCATCAGATTTTGCTTTACATGTGAAATATAGCAGCAAATGTCTTGAATTTATTTTGAAAAACACATGAAGCACATTCAAGAGAGGAAACATGATAAGAATACACATTCATTGATTGCATAATGTCAGAGAACAGTTGAAACAGTCTATCGAAGCAGGTTCAGCTTTCATGTTTTTGTGTTGAAGTAAGATCCTATGGGCCTAATATTAAACTCTAATATTCCTCTCCAAGGTTTTTATGTATCATCGAAGGTCGATCCTGCTTATTGGTGAATGACATATCAGAATGGGCATGAGCAATATGAATGAGGCAGTAAAAGCTTTTGATGGCAATAGAAAACCCACTGCTTATTTACGTGCAGTAATTAATGACCTATTTTCAGATTGCAATTCTCAAACTACAAGCAAGTTTGTGAGAAGTGAGAACAATAAGACCATGGTCATCATAAACCTTTTGGAATAACATGCTGTAACAAAACTCCATTTCCAAAAATGGAACTCGACAATCAGCAAAACTGTAACAAGCTACAAATTATTACCCCTGAAGGAAAAAATAAAATACCATCAAATAGAAACGATAGCTTAGAAAAATTTGAAGTTTTCCTAGGTGCCAAGTTCATTTTATGAAATTGTGAAAATATGATTACTAGCTCATAGGTTTTGGAAGCTCAACATTACTTGTGGGCAGCCCATAGTGATTTTTCATCAGGATAGGGGTGAATACTGGTTGCAACACAGGGAAAGGCACATGGATTACTTTCTAGAGACAAATCCATTGCTCAAACCCTTAGAGAAGCTACATCTTCGCAGAGTGTAGCCACTAAAATCACAACTAGATGATTGAACAAGTAAGAGAAATGGACAAACTTCACAGCAGAGGGGCAGGAGACTAGGCAGGGAGGTCAAGGAGTGCTCAGATTGAGAGTAAAATATGCAACAAGTTTTGATGAAGGCTGCCAAACAAGCAAGAAAGAGTGCGGACAAACATTTTTCCTAGGGTACCATAGAAGGCAGGCAGTTTGTTCTCAAATTTCTGACGGAATCCATAAAAAGAGGCCGCATACAAACTGTTTGATGAAATGCTTCAGTGATTCAAGCATGCATTGGTAACAGAGTTTCAACTCGATCAGTTGTGGGGTTTAGTGTTCAATGTGGGGACAATGTTTTTAGGTTCGATCCAACTCATTTAAATAAGGTGCTCTTAACTGGTTTGTCTTATTATCAAAGGGCAGATTTGGCACTTGCTCAGATCAACTGATAGGAAAAACATGACCCCTATTCAAGACCGAGAATGGCCCAATTGGTTTGGCAATACTATAAACACTGCAGGGTACTGGAGTTTACAGGGAGGATCGATATAATACAGTGGTGCCGATGAACAATTTCACTGGAGTTATTTGAAGATATACAAAGTTCAGAGTTACCTATTTTTATTGGGGGTATGCTGGATCGATAGTACTATTTTCTTTAGTATAGTTTGTAACTATATCGGGTAGGACCTTTTAATTGGTGAGGAGCAACCTGGAAACCCAGCTACTGATCTGAAGGATGGTGTAGCCAAGGAGGCTTATGCATTGTATTAGCATACTTTGTGGTGAATATAACTCTGAGGCTCAGACTCAACTAGGCACCTATTCTACTATCCCTCGATGTATTTGACAGAATGTCGATTACATTACAATTTCAACAGTATGTTTGCGTGACTTTTGATTGACAAAATGCTGAATTAAAACCCGGCTCTCATAGTCGATTTTTAGAAGTATATAGTGAAAGTTAGGGATCAGTTTGTTTTGATCTAGTGACAATATCTTCTTGAACAGAGGTATTCTTTTGTCTTTTTTCTTTAGAGGGACTGTGATCGGTTTACTAGCAGGGGTTATTTGGGGGGTTGCCTGAAGGAAGAGCAGAGAAGCAAATGATTTGAACTCCCCTGATTAGAGGAGGATGGATACTGATGACAGAATTAAAAGAATGGTTACAAGGATACAACTTATCGATTATTCTGAAGACCCTCTAGAAGGCATCAATGTTTTCGATTATCAAGACTCCTGGAAAAAATTTGATACTTCTTCAAGGTCACATATAGAACAGGAAAGGAAGGGTACTCAATGGTCCCAGGGGACTGTGAATTTGGAGGTTCTAAAAGGGCAAACGAAGCAGCTAAGGGGGAGGGATTCATTAAGCAATTTCTAGATCGGGAATGTTTGGTTGGTGGTGCATCTACTGATCAGAAGACTAACCCAAGAGTCCCAAGTAACTGCCTTCGAAAATCTTGCAAAGTGATCAGAAAAAAAGAATACGGGTTGAAAAAGGTGGTTGATGAGGACATTAGGGTTAGTCAAATACTCACATTTGCAGGGATAGCTTTCAAACTGACTTAGGAGATATGCTGGGCAAAACTATTTCAGTCGAATCAACCTATAAATCTAGTGTTAACCGATCAGTGGCAAAAAAATTTGTTGAATTTGACTTGAAAGAAGGATTGGCTCACTGTTTAGATATAGTGGTTGGTGATCTTATTCATACTCAGACAGTGGACTACATAAATGTTCCTTTTCATTGCATGAGATGTCATCAGTATTTGCATATTGCAACTGTTTGTTCTCGCCCTTTCTTTAAGAAAGTGTGGCAAAAGAAAGTTGTTACTAATACAACCTTGCAGTCTAGGACGTATGGGCAGCAGAATACTAACAAAACACTAAACCTCAGCAAGGAGATAGTGACTCAGGTGATGAAAGTCTTGCTGGAGTGCACCCGTCAACAGAAGCATCTGAAACTCATGTGGGGTTGGAGGGAGGAAAGGATTCCCAATTACTAAATCCAAGGGAAGAAGTCCACAGGTTTGTTAATAACTACAAACAACATGAGATATCTAGAACTATAGTCCAATTACCCCCAGGGGAAAGCAAAGGTATAGCACAAGGAAGGAACAAGAATAATGGCTCAAAGAAAGTGGAAACTAAGTCCAATCTAGATATGCCATTTTCAAAGATTTGTGTCTTTCCACTTAATGATAAGTATATGGAGTCTAGTTCAAAGTGGCCCAACCCGGCTGAAAGAGTCATGTTGACAATGATAAATATATGTAGTCTAGTTCAAAGTGGCCCAATCCGGCTGAAGGAGTCATGTTGACAAGAAGCCATACCAAGAAGAAGGGGGACAAAAAGGATATTTCCTTGCCTAAACTTTCTGGTTGGGAGGTGGAAAAATAGATTACTTTGTCTCCAAGTACAGACCTGGAAACAGATTTTTGGGATCACACTCCGGGACCTTTGGCAGCCGGATTAGTTGACAGAGGCAAGGGCATATACAACTTAAGGTCAAATCTTTCGGAATCCATCTCTGGCGGCATTTTGTCAGCGGGTTTGGGGACTGATACTACTAGGGAGTTTGGCTCAGTTTCGGTGGGCAGA
The DNA here is from genome assembly GCA_037957365.1 of Torreya grandis. Lineage (NCBI taxonomy): Eukaryota > Viridiplantae > Streptophyta > Pinopsida > Cupressales > Taxaceae > Torreya > Torreya grandis. The sequence continues at coordinate 309,502 of JARHVA010004676.1, read as the reverse complement.
AAGTCAAAGTTACATCAAGCTCGAAACAAAGCGATTAAGGAAATACCACAGGGGAAACAAAGGACAACAGGGATTCTTAGAGCAGGTCAGCCCCTCAAGATGGTTTGTAATGCGGATACTTTCATTAAACAGTAGGGGATTAAGTAGTGATAAGAAGAGACTTGCTCTGTCTAGATTGCTAGAATTAGAAAAGCCTGATTTATACATGTTACAGGAAAATATGAGCAGTGGGGGAGGTTGTTGAGAAGAGACTTAGGAATCTCCATAAGGGCTGGGAGTTTATTGCTAATGACTCAAATGGACTATTGGGTGGACTTGTTACTGGTTGGAGGCCAAGTTTAGACATGACTAACAGTCTTGCTGTAAAATCTGGACTATGCATGGCATACACAAGTAAGAGTCTGGGTCTTGCTTTTACTGTGGTGAATGTGTATGGGCCTCATGAGGGGAAACAAGCCTTTTGGAAGAACTTTTTTACCTTGCAGGTTATTAAAGATGGGCATGTGATCACTGTAGGCGATCTAAATTTTACTCTGAGTAGAGAGGAGGTTTGGGGTATCTCAGCCAGGGAAGATAGGCAGGACGTTTTTCTGCTGCACCAAATGGAACTTGCTGAGATAGTTGATGTGGAACCAGTCATAACTTCGGCCCACTTGGAGGAATAACAGATCGGGAAGAGATGGGGTGTCCAAAAGATTAGATTGCTCCTGGTCTCAACTTCTCTTCTACAAAGAGTGGATAAATTCTGACCTTGGGTTGAGTCAGGTGGAGGCTTGGATCACAATCCCATCTTACTCCAACTTGAACACAAAGATGATAAGCTTTCGAGCCCCTTTAAATTTAACCCAGGGCGGTTGGAAGAGGATGGGTTCCAAGCTTTGGTTAAAAGGGAATTTAAACACTTTGATTCCTTTTCAGGGGTATCGGCAAGTGAACAATTTGCTGATTCATTAAAAGTTGTTAAACGTAGTAGTTTCATGGGCTGCAGATCACTACAATAACAGCAACAGGGTACTCAAAGAAACTGAGATGGAGATTGCTGATATGTACAGCCATAACACTCCTGGTGTTTTTAACAAAGACCAACTACAAACAATTAAGGCACCAGAAGTCATGAAGATTAAACTGCTGAAAGACAGTGAATCTAAGTGGAGGATGAAGAGTTGGGCCATCTGGTTGAAACTTGGTGATAAAAATTCGAAAAAAAATCACCAATTTGCCAACCAACGAAAAAGCCAAAACACTATCTGGGAAATGAAGAATGGTGAAAATGAGGTGATCCGCAACTTTAATGATTTAGCAGCTTTGGGTTTTAAACACTTTGAATCACTCTATAAGGAACCTGAGGGTACAAATATTGCTGAGATCATCAAAGTCACCTCTTATTTCCCACAGTTGGTGACTGAGGAAGACAACTGGCAGTTTTTTGCCGTAATCACTAGAGAGGAATTATTAAGTCTTGTCCTTATAACAAAAAGATAAGAGCCCGGGGCCTGATGGGTGGGGAACGTTGAATTTTTCATTGGATTTTTTGACACTTTGGGTGAGGATCTTTAGCAGGTAGTTGAAGAGGTGAGATTGTCTAGGAAGGTTAGGGGTTTCAGCTCCACTTTTATTGCACTCATTCCCAAAGCTGACAAACCTGAGACCTCCAATGAGTTCCAACCAATTTCACTTTGTAACTGTGTCTACAAGATAATCTCTAAGATCTTGGTTATCTGACTCAAAAGGGTACTTTCAGCTGTAATCTCTCCAAGACAGTTTGGGTTTCTTGAGGGTAGGCATATTCACAAAGCTATTGGAACAACCTAGGAGGGACTACACTCTATTACTACATTACTGGATACGCCCCCCGGCCCTGAGAGTGCGGGGGATACACCCCAAGATACGGGAGCGCGGGGGAAGCACGGGGATTAGCCCAGGGAGAGTCCCTCAGCGGTAGATATGCCCAGATACGTCTGCACGGGTAATACGCCCCAGGATACAGGAGCGCGGGGAGAGCACGGGGATACGCCCAGGGAGCGTCACTAGTCTGCGGATATGCTTGGATATGTCTGGGTGACGTATCTAGGCATATCCGCAGCCCAAGGACACTCCCTAGGTGCATCCCCACGCTCCTGGACGTCAAAAATGGGTTTTTTTTATTTTTTATTTTTAATTTTGACCAATGAAAAGTCAAACATGGACTTCAAAATACAATTAAAAACAAACCAAAGTGGATTCCCATCCTAAAAGCAACATTCACACTCATTTTATCAAAATTTGCGTGAATTTTTTTTCAGGGGCTCTGCCCCCAAACCCCCCAGGTAGGGGGGACTTAAACAGCCCCCCTACAACCCCCCTCATGCTGGATTGCTTGTCGTACCACAAATGATATTGCCAAGGAGTTTACAAGATGTCACACCATTACAATTGTTGGAAGTCTGGATATTCACTGCACCTCCTAACACATTGCACATTTGTTCACTCTTGTTCACTCTTGGACTTCAAAATACAGCTATGGATGTCATATTGAAGTTTTTATTTAACTTATTTTGTTTTCTCTATGCATATTATGTGGTTAATTTTGCTTATATGGCTATATTTTTTATTTATATATATATCTTTGCACAGCCGTATCCAAACATATCCAAACCCCAAAAAAAGATCCCCATATCTTATTCTCGTACCCATATCCATATCGGTAACGTAGCTCTTTTAAATTCATGAAGATGCCAGCCATGGTGGTCAAATTAGATCAGTCCAAAGCTTTTGACAGAACCAGCCGGCTGTATCTAAGACTACTTATGATCCATGTTGGTTTTTGTTTTCCAGTTGTTAATTGGATAATGGGATGTGTGACTTTTGTGTCTTTTGCTGTTCTCATCAACGGCGCTGCTTCTCCCTTTGTCAAACCAACTAGAGGCTTAATACAAGGTTGTCCTTTGTCTCCTTACCTTTTCTTATTGGTTTTGGAAGGTCTTAGCAGGTCTTTAAAAAAAGCCAGATGGAGTGAAAGTTTACAAGGGATTAAGATCATGGGCAACGTTTTCCTTTCTCATCCATTATTTGTGGATGATGTATTACTCTTCTTCAGAGGCTTGGCTGCAGAGGGAATTAAGCTGCAGGAAATATTTCTGTTCAGTAAAGCTAATGGTATGGAAATAAATCAGCAAAAATTAGTTATATGTTTCAATAAACTAAGATTGGAGGAGGAACATAATCTATTGAATCTTTTTCCTTTTAACAAGCTGGATTTTCAGAAGGGTTTTAAGTATCTTGGCTTCATATTAAAACCTAACGCCTATGGAAAAAAGGACTGGGGCTGGTTATTGAAAAAGATCGAAAAGAGAATATATTTTTGGTGCAATAGGTGGCTGTCCAGGGGGGAAAGACTGACATTGGTCAAATTAGTATTGGAAGCAATTCACATTTATTGGCACTCCCTAGCTCATATTCCAAAAGGTGTTTTAGAGGCTTTGTTTTAACTGTCTTTGGCAAGGGATGAGGGACAAAGTGGGTTCACATTTGTCTAGCTGGAAATCCACTGCCCAACCAAAGGATGAGGGAGGCTGGGGCATAAAAAAATATCCATTATTTTGGCAACTCCCAGGCTGCCAAAAGTCTTTGGAACTTGATCACTAAGGACAGTTTTGTGGAAGAGAATTATAGTTCAGAAACATATTGCACCTGACACACTACTTGACTGGATAAGGAGTGATCGGAAGACCATTGAAAATGTTTCAAATCAGTGGAAAGCATCGGTGCTAGCGTTTCCAGTTATAGGGAACCATCTAGTCTGGAAGGTAGGTAATGGTTCACAAATCAGAATAGGAGCTGACGCTATCATGGGCTGTGACAATCAGATCTATTTACCCCCAAATTTGATTCAATCATTTCATGATAATGGTTATTTCACACTAAATCAGCTGGAAGACATGGGGACTACTGACATCTGGACGCAGGGGTGGCGGTCTGCTGAGGCTTTAGGACTTGGAGGAGATATGGCTGCAGCTTGGAATATATTTATTTCTGAACTACATAGATGTCATATCAGACTTGGGGACGACCCTGACAGTTTAGCCTGGTCTAAGAATAATTTTAAAGGCGAATATTCAGCAAGTCTGAGATATCAAATCATCCAGGCAACTACTGATGAAGCGAGAAGATAGTGGTGGACCAAGATTTGGAAGGTCACAGCTCCGAAGAAGACAATACTATTTATGTGGCTTACAATTACAAACAGGGTCCTGACTTGGGAGCAGCTACAAAAAAGGAACAAACAGGGACCAGGTATCTGTACACTTTGTATGACAGGGGGAAAGTGCCACATATTTATTTGTGCACTGTCCCTTTGCACAGCAGTTATGGTATAATATAGGACAGTGGCTGTGATTAGGTAATATTTGGCAGGGACCTTCTGTTGAAAAATGCTTACATAATTGGTTTTGAAGACGGGAACTCAAGGAGTACAGAGCTGTTCCCTTCCTTGTATTTTGGGGTATTTAGCTTGCCCAAAATACAGTTATCTTTGAAAATATTCAGATTCAAACTTTTCAGATCTATACACAGGTGGTTTCTATCTCTCAGCTTTGCAGGAAAAAAACTAAAGAAAAAATCCCAAGGTGGATTGGCAAACTAATGATTGAAGAAAACAGACCTTGAGGTTTTTTTCATGGGGCTTGCCAGGGTCAGAATCAAATTTATGGCATTGGAGGTAACCTCTTTTGTTCTAAGACTCATTTTTACAAGTACAAAGAAAACTTCGGGAATGGGACAAATAATCTTGCTGAGTTTTTGGCTTTAAGAGAATTGTTAAGATTGGCACTAAACAAGGACATTAGAAACCTCGATGTTTTCAGTGACTCAGAACTGGTCATTATAGGCAATGAAAATAATATCCAGAATGTGGTCTTACTTCTTTTTTAGTATCACAATTGAAGGATATTTCTGCTACATTTGAGACTATATCCTATACCCATATCTGTATGGAACATGACATAACTGCAGACTCTTTATCAAAAGAGGGTTCACAGATGACAGTTGGGCATTTATTACTTATTGACATAGTTACCAGGTTCAGCCGCATCTAGGCCAAATGCGGAAAAATGCAAATTTTTTCCGACTCTCAGATTAATGCGCTTGAGTTCAGGCAATTTTTTATAATTAAAAATTTAAAACATTAAAAAAATGAAAAACCCTAAAAATAATCCAGGAATTGTGACAGTGTGAAGGGCCAAGGCACTTGGTACCATCTCCATCTCTCCCTTGACCATCCATCTTTATCTTCGGACCCTCAACCAATCCGCGACGCGACGTGACGCGACACTGGGATCATAGCAGTGCTCAGGACTTGGCAGCGATGTGGGGATCATAACAGTGGTCGGCGGCAACACAGGGATCCAAGCAGTGGTCGACGGTGACACAGGTTGTTAACAAGTAGGTTTCGTTGAATGTTTGCATTTTTTTTCTTTTGTTATAACTTAGGTTTAATTTTATATATTTTTATTTTTTTGTTTTTAAATTTACATTACGTAAATAAATTATTTTATATTTATTTTATAATTGTATTATTATATAAATTTATAATTATTTTTTATTTATTATATAATTAATAAAGATTTATTTTAAAAATATATATAATAAAATTATTTATATTTAATTTTTGATATTATATTTATATTTAGTTTTTTATAATTGTCTTTTATTATATAATAAATAAATATTAAATATTTATAAAAAAACAAATATATAATAAAATTTAAATTTAACAAAAAAATATAAAAAAATGAATAGAAATTTAATATTTAATATCATAAATATAAAAAAATAATATAAATTTAACATTTAATATTATAAATATATTAAATTTTAGTTGTTTATAAATATAATATTAAATATATATTTTTATTATAAATATTTATAAATTTTAACAATTATGAATATATAAATTTATAATAGTTATAAATATATAAATTATCGTGAATATAAATTTAATATTTAATATCATAAATATATTAAATTTTAATTGTTTATAAATATAATATTAAATATTAAATATAAATAATTTTATTATATATTTGTTTTTTTTAAATATTTATAAATTTTAACAATTATAAATATATAAATTTATAATAATTATAAATATATAAATTTATAATAATTATAAATATATAAATTTATAATTTTTTTTTTAATAGTATAGTTAATAAATATTTATTAAAAAAACAAATATATAATAAAATTAAATTTTACCAAAAAAATATAAACATTATTTGCATAAAATTAAAGTAAATCTATAAAAATATAAATGTTTAAAAAAAACAATAAAAATTAAATACAAATACATTTAGATTTTATTGTATATTAGAAATATTAATATTCAATGTTCATTCCTTAGTAGATTAAAATATATTACACACACACACACACACACACACACACACATATATATATATATATTTTTTTTCCAAACCGGATTTTACCGATTTTTTTCCAAACTTTTTCAAGAATTCCGGATTTCCGCATTTTTTTCGCCTCCCGAACGCATTCAGATTTCCGAACCTGACAACTATGCTTATTGAATCACTTGATGGTATTCAATCTGAGTTCAGACAACCACTTTAGTCTCCATGGATTTTATTGTTCTCTTGGATTACTGGCACTTTATTACTGTTTTGTTCCTTCTTCTGTGGGCATTTTATTGCTGTCTTACTAGTCTCTACTTATTTGGAATCTCGTTTGATTCTTCTAAGAGAATTCCAATTCCTGGAAATCGTCTTTGTGAGTAGATTATAGGGAAGTTCTGGAGCTGCTATTTTGTTGGGTTTGTTCTTTTCTTTACTTCCAGTGTTTTTATTTGACACCCTATTGTTTATATTGTGCTTTGTGCACCTGTAGAATGCGTTTTTCATCCTGTGCTGGAATAAAAAATGCGACTTTTTCTTTGGAAAAAAAAGGTTTTGGCAGCTCACCTGATCATTGTCATGTTCTAAAGTAACCTTGAAGATGTCCCCGTACTCAGTCTGCAGCAAAAAGAAAAACATTGACTTCTGTTTGTGAGTTGCAGCAGATACTATCAACACGCCCCGCTCAGCTGGTAAATCTGCTCTCCTTGGAATAACTGCACGAACATCTGGATGCCCCTGGTTCTTATAGATAACAAAATTTTCTGCACACACAAGGATCCCACTAGGACCATCTGCACCTCCGGGTACGGTGACAAGCATATTTGCACCATTGTCTATGGGCTCTGACCATTTGCGAGCAACATGGTTGAGACCAAGATCAAGCTCATAAAAGGTCAAATGCTTCTGTGCTTCGTTTGCTGCTTGTCCAGTAGAATCCTGGTCAGCTTCAGAATAATCAAGCTCTATTGCAGCAAAAATAGGGTTGTCAAAACCACAATCAACCCCAGATATGGAGTACACTATTGTGTGAGATTTGTGTGCTTCTAAAGGTGACGAAATGGTAAGCCTTGCAGCATTATCCCGGTTCAGAACATAAACAAGTTTCTGCTTCTCACAGGCACCAACCATAACAGCACGGCCCTTCGGATCAACTGCTAAATACTGCCCTGGCACTATTCTCCTGCATCCTGACTTGCCAAAGGTCTCCTGATGAACCTTCTCAAAGATGTTCTTTTCTTTGTTGTATTCAAGTATCACAATCCTTCCAGAGTCAGACCCAACAACAATGTAATCCTTGTGTGATCCTGTAAGCCTGAATTGAGCCAGGGACCGAACAGCACCGAATATTTCAACAGAAAGAATGGTCTGGAGTTTCCCATTATCATCTGGTCGTAGCAAGTCCAGCACTTTTCCTCTTGCTACCACAATTTCCTGAGTTTTTCCGCCCATAAAGTTCCCATAGGTTGCACAGACCACACCTGTGGCTTGTTGCAGTGTTAAATTATAGAGAAACATTGTTACTCCAGACTCTCAAAGATAAAACGGATGCTCCACCGCTGCCTATAAAGTTTCAGAACCAAACCCTCCTATTGCTAAACCCTCGATTAAAGCTCTAGCATATCAGAAACCCATACGCTAGGGATTTAATATGATGACCATAAATCGTGAAGTGGGTGTTTTCCTTGAAGCTTTATATCTGTGCTCAACCACACCACACAGGGTAAGAACAGAATAGTCCAAAAAAGGAATGCATTAACACATACAAATACCGTGATTTTTAAGAAATAATATTTTTTAAACGCTCCAAAAAAAACCTTTGAAACCCTAAACCTGAAACAAGGTTTTCACTTCAGACCCTTAAAATCACAACGGAAAAAGTCAGTGCATATGCCTTACAGCCCCATTCTCACCTCAAACCCTAGTAACAGGGTTTTAACCATTGCAAATTTGCTGACAGTCTGGATTTTTTCTCGAATGCCCAAAAACATTTCCAGGATATTACGTTTAGAAGTTTACCAAGTTTAAACCCCAAAAATGGTCTGCAAGAATCTACTGGCATGATTTTAGATTTTAGTTGAGAGTGAAATAATTCTCTAGGGTTTTTACGATGAAAACAATTATTAAGTTTAAACCCTATAAATGTTCTGCAAAAAAACTAGTGGCAAGGTTTTGGGTTTTATCTGAGACTGAAAGAACGATAATAGCAGTAATAAACCCAAAATATGCAATGCTAAACGTAAACTCCAAAAAATATTAATTGTTTTTCGAGTAGGAGTAAATTATGATACTTACATTTTACAGATTTGGTTTTGCCTGCAGCAACTGAAACTATGGTGCCTGGGCCTTAGATGGAAAGTTATATAGACACTGAGTATACGTTATTGCCTGAGATAGGCGTTTAAGCGGCGGAAGCTTCTCCCCTGCGCATTCGCCCGATGAAAACAGAAGCTTAAAACCTTATGCCATTAAAATGGCTTAAAAATATGCGAGTAACTGCAAATTGTTTGACTTAAATTGTCTGTTAGCAGTGACGGTGGTTAAGCCAACATAACTTTTTTATATTCTTTAAATACATTACAAAAATAATTTTTTTAATATTCTTTAAATATTCTATAAAAATTTTGATTCCATCTACATTTGTATTGAAAATTATTTATGGTTTGAATTTACATATTTAAATTTGTGATGTAAATTTAGGAGAGAATATAACAAATATTTGTAATTTTATTGTGATATGAAAAAGATTACAAAGAATGTAATATATTGTACAATTTGTTAGATATAGATTAAGGGAAATGAGGGGTAACGGTATAATATAATAACAAATAAATTAGAAGATTTTTTTCTTTGTCTCTATTATAATAAATTGGTTATATTATTGAAGGTGATAAACATTACCCAAAAAGATATGGCCGTCTCAAACAAGGTATTTTTTATTGTATGGATAAAATTACAAAAATATTGTGTTTGGTATGGTTTCGCAAATCCAAAAGTTTTAGGGAAAACCTAAAAACTATCTTAAATATAAATTATGTACCTAATTCGAATATTTCCCCCTTAACGAATTCGATTACAATCGAAATAGGAGAAAGCTACCCCAATTTCAAAATGATAAAAATGAAATTGTAATTTATCTCGCGTACTATTATTGTTGTTTATCGTTTTGGTTCGACAAGGATGCGTTTTTATCCTCTCAAAGAAGTCATGTGCAAATCAAACTGGGCACTAACATAGTTTTTGAATGATGAATCATACATGGGGATATTCTTCAAGTGAGAAAACTATAGTGAATACTCAGGGAATGTGTTAAACAACATAATTAATGGAGAAGATTAAACAGGGGATGATGCCATCGTACATTTACACAACGAATGGTGTGCTAGCAAGATAAACATTAGTCAGCGATTTAAAAATTATGAGTTGGAGAGACATCTACTTGGCATAATTACTAACTGCAAACAAATATTTCAAAAAAAAAAATTAAAAAACATTGACAATTTGAAGTTTGCACATTGTATTTATTTACCATCCCTCTTTTATAATTATTAAATGAGGAAAATTTACAGTTGCATTAATGTTAAAGGAATATTCTTAGATAACATCTAGGAATAGTCCAAAATTAATATATCAAACTTTAAACAAAACTTTGTAATTGTTAATATAATATTATTTCAAGCTCTTTGATTAACGAGAAGTAATTGGTCTTGCCTTGGCAAGGACTAATAAATATTTTATCTCTTTTAGAATGTATGTGAATACTCAATAGACTTATTTTGAAATACTTAATACTTCCCTTTAAAATCATTTTTAATATTTGTGTATTTACAAAAAAAATCAAATTGTGATTTTATTGACACTCAAACTGACATCAAACATTCAAAAAAGATAAAACAAAAGGTTAAGTGCACAATAACTAGAAGAGACTACACTAAGGGCATAAAAATGTCATTAACATCTTTAATAGGCCCATAGACATTAGTGACATAAACCCTAAGGTAAGAAAAACAATTAAAAGAAAGGAACGCTTGAAGAAGGTTGAGAGAAGTTAAGAGAAGATATACGAACGATTAAAAGTTTGACAAACAAACCAACAATATCTGATTACACAAACACCTTAAAATATTGCAATTAATAAAAGGGCCATTTTGAAATGTATATAATTAATAATTGAGAAAAAAAAATGTTAACATATAAGTGTGAAGATTTGCACCTCAAAATATATTTTTAATTGGCAAAACCCAGTAAACATAGGCCCTTTCTTATATGCTTGCCCTTTCTTATTAATTCTGAAGGGATAACTATTGGATTCATTTTGTTTTAACTCGTAATTAATTCTTGGTCTTTTGGCCAATGAAATTGCATTATTTTGTAGACTAAAAAATATGTGAACATTTTGTAAAGGATATATATACATACACACACACACACACACACATATATAGCTCATTGATTGGTGGAGAGATTTGTATCTTATTCTCAATTTCATGTCAATCAAGGCACTCATTTTAATGTAATGATTTTTTCGCTGAGTATGTACCATTTGTGCAGTTGTACTTTGCTAATATTTAAAACTGACACCCATTTTTTATGCATAATATCGCCACTCTTGATGTCAATATTAAATGCATATCCCAAACAATCTTAATAAAAAAATAATGGAGTTTGGTCCTTACATGACATTGACAAATTGGACAAGATGTCTAGCTTTGCATTTCATCTAATATTATCATCGACCTTTGGAATAGGGTTTTTGTAAGGCTATGGACACGAATATCCTATAAAAACCTCACATCACAATGGTTCCATTTACCATAATGGGTCACTGTAGCTATAACAACCGCATTATGTTTACTAGAATAGGGTAAAAAAAAAAAAAAAATTAAATTAATTACACAAATTCATCCAACATGTTTCATCACGATGAATCTTACAAAAGTGATCTTTAACTAAATGTATTATTTTTAGTTGACCTCACAAATGTCTATAGCTAATCCATTTAGCTAATGATCACCATAACAATAATATATCAAAATAGGTACAGTGTTGAATATACAAATAAAGACTACATTTATTTCATAGTAGTATTACAAATTCAGCGATAACTGATACAACATTACAATCATTGTTGTAAATGTACATATGAATAAAAATTATAGTTTTAGCAATAATAATGTCTCGACAATAATAATACAATGATACAAAGCTCCATAAAGCATGAATCTCAATGAATTCAAAGTATCCAAAAGTAATCTCAAGTGTAGTCTCTAGTGTAGTATTGTTGTGGGGAGGGAGAGCACTATACGAGTGCTTTTCTCCACCAACCACGGACCATCGATTCTCTGCACTATTTCTCAACAAGAGAATGGCCCTCTATTCATGGATGGGTAAATAATAACGGTGTGAGAATCCAGAGTGGCAAACTAGAACCTATGTGTTGTAAAATAACTAATACATAATATATACTATAAAGATATCCATTCCAACATGATATCGTACAAACATGTAAACTAAATCAAACACATGAAATGACAAAGTTTAACTATAAACATTACTTTGGTCAAAGTTTTCATATAGTTATTGATCTCTAAGATCAGTCAAATTTATACACACCCTTAATCGAATTACACCTCATCTTGCTTTAATGGTGTTAATTAAGTGAGTGGAATCCGTCACACTGCTTATTTAGAGTCATTAATGCGAGATTTCGTTATTTATATAAAAACTAATAAATTCAAATAAAATATTCTCTATCAACAGATATATAACATGCTAAGTACAGAAATATCAATACATGCATTTAGTCTATCAAATGTAATGCAATTAATTTAATCAATTAATTTATTACAAAATGGTGAACAAATTTAATAAACAATCCTCAATAAGATCATACCATCCGGATAAGAAACATATCTAGACATCAAGTTTCTGAATAATGTCATATAACTCTAAATATAATTTCATCCATCTAATAACATTGATTCACAACTTAATATTCACATACAGAAATACATTATTAAGCTCATTTTTATACATCAACATTAAAATGACTAGTATTCAATCTCAAATACCTCCTATTTAAATGTTTTCTCAAAACAATCAAACACACTCAAAACTCAACCATGATAACAAAATACACCCATATATATATATATATATATATATATATATATATATATATATATATATAATCAAGTAATGTTTATTGACCGTGTGTGTGTGTGTGTGTGTGTGTGTGTGTGTGTGTGAGAAAGAGAGAGAGAGAGAGATTTGAACCAAGTCAACAATCTACATGTATCCTGTATATTTATATATCAACCATATACTCAATTGTATATAATCAAGTTAAGTAAACAACCAGTATAAACAGGTTTGGTATACATTATACTCCAATTAGACAAATTTATGTCCATTAACTAGAGTGTCGCATATATCTTAATAATCCATTAATCGTTACCATTTATAATACACAATAAAAAGCAACTCAAACTAAAATGCTTGACTAAGTACTATAGTATTATGCATAATATTTATGTTTTGCATGGAAATGTATACTATCATACTCTCAAACTCAACATTTTGGATTACACAATTTTCATTTTCTTGACAAACATAATTAATCAATACCCAGTTAATCCTAAACTTCATAAACTCACAAAACACTACATCTTAGCCGAATGCATAATTGACAAACATGGTTTAATCAATTCACAATTTGATCTAACTCCATAAACACACAGACAACTATTTAAACTTAGCCCTCTACTTAAATAATTTATATAGAGTCTGATATAGACTCTATTACTATATTTGTGTATGTATAGTTTAATATTGAGATTATTATTATGTCTATAAACTCATAAATATCTCTTATAAATATAAGCATTTAATCAAATACACAGCCAAATCGATGTTTATGTAAGGGTCATTTTAAGGGATGATAAATTTCTTAACACACAGTGATGTAATCGACTCAACCAACATTTTAAATGAGTTTAATATACAAAACACACACACACACACACACACACACACACACACACACACACACACACACACACACACACACACACACACACACACACACACACACACACACACACACGTCAATATATATACATGTGTGTGTGTGTGTGTGTGTGTGTGTGTGTGTGTGTCCCAAGTTAATGAAGTCATGTAGAATGTATATGCATATACCTAAATATGTATATTTTACCATTTAGATTAATCATATAAATGAAATAAAACTATATTCCAGTCTATTCTACCCAAACAACTTTATACACAGTCGAACCTTGTTTTGGGTTTTAATTTTAACTTGAACTAATTAATTCCTCACCGATGTGTACATTTGAATAACAAAAGAAATAATTCAAAACAATTTCAAATGACTCAAGGTCAATTATATAAAACTTGTTGAGTTTTCACTTGGGCAATATGAATCTAAGGTTAACTTTGGCACTATAAAATTACACAGAGTCCTTTTATATTATCACTTTAAGTTTAAAAATTGCAAAGAACACATAATGTTTTCGCCCCCTATGGGTTTACTCAACTCATTGTCTATTAAGATGACTAAGATTTAGTTTGAAAGCCAAAACCCTAGGGTTGATTTCATGTTTAACTAGTGCACATAAGTTATCCTATTAAAAATAAAGCATACAATGGCTTTGGTAATGAATGTGTATACTATCACCGTTTAACCCAGGGTTCAAGGTTATATGCTCAGTTTATAAAACCTGTTGAGTTTTCACTTGGGAAATATGAATCTAAGGTTAACTTCGACCCTATAAAATTACATAGAGTCCTTTTATATTATCACTTTAAGTTTAAAAATTGCAAAGAACACATAATGTTTTCACCCCCTATGGGTTTACTCAGCTTATTGTCTATGAAGATGACTAAGCTTTAGTTTGAAATCCAAAACCCTAGGGTTGATTTCATGTTTAACTAGTGTACATAAGTTATCCTATTAAAAACAAAGCATACAATGGATTTGGTAATGAATGTGTATACTATCACCGTTTAACCCAGGGTTCAAGGTTATATGCTTAGTTATGTGGATGGGCTAGCCATCCACAGGGCCGAGCATTCAACCCCTTTTTTTTAACATTTCATAACTATGAAATTAACACAACCCTTTATAAATTATTTACCAATATTCATCCATATATTCCTCTATGAATTTAAATACATTAGCAACCTGGTAAATGAAACCAACGATGACAAAATTTCAAATTTGCTTCCTCTCCTAAGGTTGAATCCCTTACTTCTCTTTTGTCTATCATCGAGTTGTCCCTCACAAGTCTCCCTTCTCATAGTTATATACAGTTTCATGTTTAATTCATGCAACTGTTTCCTGTCTTTTCTCTGCCAACTCTCAGTGGCATTCAAGACTACATTAATGCATGTAATAAATATTAACAGACATCATGGCAAAAATCCCTGAAACTTTGAGATTATCTTGCATAATGGTTTGTTATCTCAAATCAATAGTTGATTTAACCCTAATCTCTTGAATGTTTCAATAATAAAATAACAATTTTAATATCCCTTTAAACTTTTATGCATGCCACATCGACTTCAAAAAAAGTCATCAAAACATTATAATTCACTGATATGTCAACTAGGTCAACAATTAGACCATCGACTACATAATAGCATTTAATCAAGACAATGATATTTACTAAATATCATTTAAACAATGAAACTCCCAAGATTCATTAAATAATGTAATCATTGTAATTAACTTAGCATAGGGTTAATACCACCCAAAAATGTCATGACTTCTATAAGTTGTTAAATCATTTGCACTTTTATAAAATATTAACAATGATTAAGCACCAAGATCGTGCCAATAATTGTTAGTCAAAACACAATCACTTTTAAGACGATGATCATGTCAATCTATAATAACATGGTATTTAGCACAATCATAATGTTTAGTTAATGATTAATTAACACTTTAACTATCATGGAGACTAAGCTGAGCCTACTTAACACACATGTAATTATGTTCTTTGGAAAAGTATTATAAATAAGATATTATCACGTAAACATTCCTTTATATCCAAATACAACAAGTAATGTTAAAGACATGGGCAAATTCACTCATTCGACATATCAATAACATCAACAACCATAAATTCAATAACTAAACTAGATTAGTGTAAGCATCAAACAACAAATCAAAGACACACTAAACTATCTAAAACAAACATTGAACAAAACATATTAATCTACTTGTGGTGTGTGCATGGGTTCATAACCTTTCCCTCTATCATCCTCCAATGCCTCCATCTATGCCACCCTCTCTAATGATGACCTCCCTTCGTCACACTCTGAGGGATGGATCTATCCTACATCCACCTCATAATAATGAAGGTAGTTACCCTGAAACATATAAAATCCATCAAATATTGTTGTAATAAACTATACAACATGATCTTCATGTACACAATTTAAAAGTACATCTAACTCCATAGTTAAATCAATCATGTAAATTAAGAAACATATAACTGCCCATAATCAACATATGAAAAAAGTTTAATCAAATAATAATTAATCAAATAATGACCATGAAAATCCATGAATCAATAGGTTATTAGGCTTAGAGAGAAATCGATATGTGACATCCTTCCCCCTAAAGTTGGTCATCATCCCAATGATACTTATTCAAATATAAGTTCTTAATTTAAAATATTATTCAATAAAAAATAAATAATATCTAACAATATATCAAGCAAACAAATGTGGAAACAACCTGTAAAACTCATCATAATTCTCCAAGTGGCACTGTCTTCTAAATATTGGTCTCATTGGACCTTGCACTGTGACACTTATTTAATACATAAATTGAGTTTACGAGTGTCAATTATTTTGATTGGTTTTACCATGACCACCTTGAGATCCAAAACTTGCAAAGCATTCCAATCCAATACATGTGAAGGATCAACAACATATTTTTTAAGATAAGACATATGGAAGACATTATGTAAAAGAGCTAGAGCTTGTGGAAATGTAAGCATATACACTACATGATTGACTACTTCTAGAATCTCAAAGGGTCCCACATATCTAAGTAAAATTTTCACTAACTTCTCAAACTTAATCAAGCTTTTCTGAGGCTTAACCTGCGTAAACACTTTATCACCTACTAAAAACTGCCTTATTGTTCCCTTTAGATCAACATAACCTTTTTATCTATCATTGGCCTAGACAACCTCTACTTAATTGTCCTAACTTGTTCTTCAATTTCCACAAGCATCTCAGGTCCAAAGATTGTCTTGTCCTCTCATATGTCCTAATGGATTGGTGTTCTAATCCTCCTTCCGTATAATGCCTCAAACATAGCCATTTTCAAAGTTGATTGGTATGAGTTGTTGTAAGTGAACTCAACCAATGGAAGGTACTTTTCCCATTTATGTTGTTGATCCATGCAATACATATGAAGGATATCTTCTAAAACTTGGTTAACTCTCTATGTTTGTCCATCAATTTTTGGGTGATAAGCAGTGTTGAAATTCAACTGCATACCCAAAGCTGAATTCAAAGTCAACCAAAATCTAGAAGTCATTCTCAGATCTTGATATGAAATGATCTTTTCCAAAAATCCATGCAATCGATAAACCTCTTTCATAAATATTTTTGCAATCATAGGTGCATCATTTGTCAATTTGTTTGGTATGAAGTGAGTTACCTTGGTTAGTTTATCAACTACAACCAAGATCATATCATGTCAATTTAATGATAATGAAAACCCTTGGACAAAGTCCATGCTAATCACCTGCCACTTCCATTTCAGTATATCATGTGGATATAACAATCATGTTGGATGCACATGTTCAGCTTTCACACGTTGATATTCCAAACATTGAGACACAAAATCCATTGCACCCTTCTTGATCCCTTTCCAAAAATAGAGATATCTTTGCTCAGGCATGAACTTGGTTACACCCAAATGTCCTAAATATGGGGCATTATGTAGTTCTTTTTGCATCATACTCCTCAGATTCTCTCTATCACTCACATACATCCTACCACTGTACAAATACCATCACTCTCTAAATTGAATCCTTTATACCTAGGATTATGAGCATTTTTTAATAATACTTTCTTGACTTAATCATAGAATTAATCTCTTGGTGATTTAATTACCTGGTCATTAAAATTACTCTTGATAGTAATCACAACTGCTATGTACCTTCTACAACTTAGAACATCAACATCTCTATTCTCCTTACCCTTGATATAATTTATATCAAAATAGTAATCAAATAAAAATTCTAACCAACATATCTAACATGCATTCAGGTTTAGTTGGATGAAGTTGTACTTGAGTCCCAAGTTATCAGTCTTCATCTCAAATGGTTTTTCCAATAGATAATACCTACAAAATTATAAGGCATGAAATATTGTAGCAAGTTCCAGATCATGAGGGGCATAATTCACCTCATATGGCTTTAGTTTTATATACTTGTATGCTACAACTGAACTATCCTACATAAGGAATCCTCCAAGTCCATGCCCAGATGCATACGTGATCATTAATAATTGACCATGAGGATAGAAAACTCTTAACATTGGTGTTGATGTAAGCCTCCTTTTCAGCTCCTAAAAATCTTTCTCACACTTGTCTTACCAGACAAAACTTTGATTCTTCTGTTGAAGAGAGGTAATTGGATTAGCTATCCTTGAGAAATTTGGATCAAATTTATTATAATAGCATGCCAATCCCATGAAACTTTATACTTCATGCACATTCTTAGGCATTGTCCATTTAATTATGGCTCTTATCTTCATTGGATCTACTAAAATTCCATTCTTGGAGATAACATGTCCTAAATATTTCACTTTCTTTTAGAAAAATGCACACTTGGATAACTTGTATAATTTGTACTTTTGCAAATGCTTCAAAACTAGTTCTCGATGTTGAAGATGTTCTTCTTCATCCTTAGAATATATGAGAAAGTCATCTAGAAAGACCAACATAAAATGATCCAGATAATCTTTGAACACACTGTTCATGAGATTCATAAATGCTACCAGAGCATTTGTCAACCCAAAAGATAACACTATGAACTCGTAGTGCCCATACCAAGTTTTGAACATTGTTTTTGGAATATCCTCATCTCAGATTCTCAACTAGTGATACCCTACTCTAAGATCAATCTTGAAAAATATTGGTTCCCCTCACATCTGATTAAGATATCATCAATATGAGGCAATGGATATCAATCCTTGATTGTTGCCTTGTTCAACATCATGTAATCAATACACAAGCAAAGAGTACCATATTTCTTCTTGACAAAGACTATTGGTGCACC
The DNA here is from genome assembly GCA_037957365.1 of Torreya grandis. Lineage (NCBI taxonomy): Eukaryota > Viridiplantae > Streptophyta > Pinopsida > Cupressales > Taxaceae > Torreya > Torreya grandis. The sequence goes on along the minus strand of JARHVA010004676.1, from coordinate 290,790 downwards.
CCATGGTGACACACTTGGTTGAATCAACCCTTGTGAAAACAATTCCTAACTTTGAGCCTTCAACTCAACCATTTTGGTAGTTATCATCATGTAAGGTTCCTTAGATGGTGGTTTAGATCCAGGTATGATGTCAATTGAGAAGTCAAACTCACATTTGGGCAGTAATCTAGGTAATTCCTCTAGAAACATATTTTGAAGGTTCCTTAGAAAAGGATAATCCTCGATGGATGGTTCTTTAGATTCCTCCATCTCATTTATTTTAATAATAAATGCTTGACATCCCTTCCTCTGATCCTTCTTGAGTTGAATTGCATAAATCTTCCTAAGCTTTAACTCCCTCTTCTCACCCTACAGTTGTGTCTGATTTTCAAAATCATCTTAACACTCAACCTCTTCAAATAACAATCAACCTTAACTTTATGCTTTGCAAGCCAATTAACTTCTAGGATCACATCATATGACCCTAAAGTGCAACATAGACATCCACTACTGTAGTGAATTCTGGTAACCTGATTTTAGCTTCTACTAAACACTTGTCGACCTTAACCTTTGACTCATTCTCATACTGTATTAACCATGCATTTGCCATAACTCTAGTTTTTATAGATAATTTACTAAGCATTATAAGAGCAATAAAACATTATATAGCCCTTGTGTCAATCAAAATAAAAATTGGATGATCAAACAAAATACCTGACAGTTCAATGGGTGAAGCTTGATACTCAATCTAATGATTATCAATAGCTGCATGAATCCATTGTTGAAATGTTCCTTGTTGAGAAGCAAAACCTTTATTATTTGACTTGTTTTGCATAGACTCCCTAATGTAATGGTCACCTCCACAAATAAAGCAACCTCTAGGTGGTCCTTTCCTATTACGCTGTTAGTTTTCCTTGAAACCATTCTCAGGTTTCCTGTTCCCTGAGTCACTACTAAACTTAGCATTTTAGTTCTTGAATTGACTCTTGGAGTCTCCACTCCTCTGCTCTCAGTTCATCTTTTTGAAAGTTAGTTTAGAACTTCCAAATATTTTCTTGAACTTATGTTTGACTTAGACAAGAGATTTTAGTTTTTGCTCCTACTTGACTGCCTTCTCAAAGACTTGATACATGATAGATGGCTCAAGCACATCCACCTCATATTTACTTTGGGGTTTTAATCCCGTATTGAATTTTTTGATCCTGAACCTCTCATATACCTGATACTGAGGTACATACTTTAAGATCTTGGTGAATTGCTCCCAGTATTCATTCACAAAAATGTCTCCTTAAGATTATAAAAATTTGTAAACTTCTAATCAAAATAAAATTATAAAAGCTGTCATAACCCAAATAATGCCACAAACTATTTCTAAGTGGTGGTAGTAGAGTCAAGGTTCATCTCAAGCTTCTTTTTGCCCACCAAGTTGTTCCTTCACCAGCAAGCTGATATGCTCCGTAGACTGCTTTGGTGACTTTAGAGTAATTTTGAATCATGAAATATTTCTCCATCTTTGTCAGCCATGCTTTGGCTCCATCTCCTAATACAATTATATCGAACTTGAGTGCATTTACCTTTTTTTTATCTTATGTCAACTTTGTAGCTATTCAAGCTCTCACATCTTGTGGCACTTCCTCATGTATCTGCTCTTGAGAATTTTCCTGCTCAGTAGGATGCTCTTCAAGTTCTTAAAAGTTCTCCTCTACATGCACATGCACTTCTTATTATAGGGTCATGATTCGGTCCCTAGTTTCTTTCATGGTTGCAAGGATCTTATCCAACTTCATAGTTTGTTAAATGATAAACTGATTTGGATCAATAAGGGGATTGGTATTTGAATTGCCCTCACCTTCTGGTCTAATGCACACCATTTTTTTACATAATAGAAACAAAAAAGTTTGTGTTAATGGACATGTTATCACTTGGATTTACATCCTTTAAGGAGATGGCAAAGCTTTCCTCATCCAAGTGGCACAATGAAATCACCTCTAAGCTTGTGGGTAGCCTAAGGAATGAGGTGAATCTCTAGATAGGGCTAGCTCCCTTGATTTACCACTTTGGATTGCAACTACACTAAACTTGTGGGGTGAAAAGGGAGAAGTATAATTGAAATCAAACTATTATAAGAGAGGTGATACACTAAATAACATGATGACATCTAACCATATGCATATTACACTTGAAATCAAAGGGCAAACTGAACATAAACTTCTCTAATCTTCATCTTCTTACATCAATGTTACATTATGAGGTTATGGATAAATGCGCTAAGCTAGGAGGACTAGACAAGAGGTCTATGAGGGCACTAATTAATTTAGTAACTTACTTAAACCATGAAAATCTCTTGGAACACTTCACATGCCCTACAAGAAGAGGTTGTAAATAGGTGAAAAAATGGAACAACATGCTAAGGAATTCATAGTTTTCACTAAACAAGATTCATCATCTAATTGAACACAATAAAAATAGTCATAGATTAGGTAAACATCAGTATTATTATTGATCAAAAGGTATACATTTGAACAAGGCTTTGCCATACTCGGGTGGAGCATCCAATACAATGCCAAAATAGCTAGTTCTTATAGAACTTGTGAGAGAGAGAAGAAGAGAGAAGTCCAAGGGTCACAAGGACACTTGTCAAGCTGATTCAAGGAGTTACTTATGCATGTGGAGAGAGTATGGTATGAACCATGCAAGGTCTAGAGGTACAATTTCAATCCAAACCTCATGAAAAGTGGCAAGAAACTCCCCATTATAGCTCAAAAAATTTGCTTGCATGATTGGCCCTATTTGAATGCCTCATAACTGACTAAGAGAAGATCCAATGATTGGAATGGAATGGGAATATCTCAAACATGCCTCTCCATGCATTGGTTTTAGGCTTAGTCATTTGAAAACTCCTAGAAGTAATTAATCATCATTTATTGTTAAAAAAATGGCTCTTTCATGCACCCTACACACTTGGCTTCCAAAAAGGGACTAGTTGCTCATGAAAATACATAAAAGGAAGTAAATGGCATGTGTTAAGGCCTTCCATAACCTCAGAATCATCAGGGACACCTTAAAAATCCATGCACTTAAAGTTTTTACACTTCTCCCTATCTTGTCCACTATGTCAGTTTTGATTGGCTGAGTTGAAGCACCTAGTTTGGATAGCTAGGAGTTGTTTCAAGGCATGAGAGTGATATGGGGGGTTAGATTAAGGCTTAAGATTTTCATCCATGTGATTTTCATCTCTTTAAACCTCCTAAAACTTGAAAAACACATTAAAAAGTGAGAAAACCCCTGTTTATACCCCATCCGTACAAGTTCGTACATGCAAAAAGCATGTGAGGGAGCCTGAGAGAGTCCTTTCCAATGTATAAAAGATTTTTATGGTCATATTGATCCATCTAGATGCATTTATAGCCTCATTTCTCTAATTAGATTCTTGTTGACCAAAATTTAGCCCTTCGAGCCAAAATTAGGCACCCCTTTTTACAGAAAAATGTCTGAGTCTATACCTTTGTCCAAGTCCAGTATGCAAGTTTCATTCAAAAGAAGTGTTTTTATACAAAGCTAAAGTGTTTTACATATAAAAAATCCAAGTGTTTTTCCTTTTGAAATCTTTATTCTTTAGTCTTTTGGCTAAGTCATTTGCAATGAATTCTTTTGGGTTTTTATTCTAAGCCTTTGCCGAATTCTTTTGGACTTTTTGTCTGAGGCTTTTTTCCTTAAGTGTATTTCTTTCGGGCTTTCATTCAGTGGAATTCTTTCAAACAGATTGCTCGAGGAAACTTTTTTTGAAGGGTATGTTCAACTCTCCCAAAGCTTATCTTTCTCGCAAGAAATGGTCCACTTCACTTTCCCGAAAGATACTTTGTAATCTTTTTGAAGGGTACATTTACAACTTTATCGATGGGCATTTTCTTTGGAAAGTGGACACTTGCATTTCTTTCGAAGGACACTTGCCTTTCTGAAGGGATATTTTTAAAAAATCCGAAGGAAGGAATTATTTCAAAAAAATTATCTGAAATAACTCTTTTGAAGGTCCATAACAGTTTTTCTGAAGGGCAACTTAGAAGAAAATGGCATCTTCAATCTTCTGAATGGTCACTTGCAACTTTTTCAAAGGAATTGTTTCAGACATTTTATCCAAAACAATTTCCCCAAAGGGAATTTCAACTTCTTCGAAGGGACACTTTCAAAAAGTTTGAAAGATTGTTGCAATGGAAGATGGATAATTTCAAAAAAATTGAAGGGTATCTTTTCCTTTCAAAAGATCATTTCAAATAGCCGAATGACACTTTCAATTCTTCTGAAAAGTCACTTGCAAGAATCTAAAGGGTATTTTTCCTTTCAAAAAGGGTCTCTTTCACTTTTTTGAAGGGTCATTTTGAAGAATTAAAAAGGTGCCAAAGTCCATTTCATTCAAACATTTTGTCCACATAAATTGTTTAAGGCATGAAGGACCAAGTGAAAAGATAAAAGGAAAAAACAAAAGAGATAAAATACCCTAACAAATTATTTAGAGAAAGTGCGGAGACAAGAAGTTCAAAGAAATAAAAGTTCAAATAAAATGTCCAAAGGAGTGACGACCTGCAAAACATCAATTTTAGACTGCAGAAACTAGTCATTGGAGTTTAAAAGAAAGGCTCGATTAGAACTAGAAGACAAAGATAAAGGTAACAAATGGTAATATCCTGAGCATCTAGTGTACAGTAGGCATAAAAAGGTAGGTTGATGGTTTAATTTATTACACCATTACATAGCTTGATGATAGGATACGTGAACACCAAGAAGCATACAGTTGATTACCAAACCAAGCAACTTAATATGCGGAAATTAACCAGAATCACAAGTAACTAGAATTCAGAATAACACATGATATGAGAGACAATACACAACTTGTATTAATACTTTATACAAAAAAGAATACAATAAAGAAGATGCCACTTCTTCTCCACCACCTCTTCAGAGGCTTGCCACACCTCAAGTGAACAGTAATTCTCTCCTCAAAGTTCTCTCTCTCAGGTCCCAACACACAACTCAAACACAAAGTTGGTGTTCACCTCCTATGCTCCACGCACACTACAAGTGCTCCACGCACTCCACAAGTACTCAAAGTACTTCAAGTAGATCTCCCATAAACCTGCAATAACCTGCACCTCAACAGACCATACTTATGGAAGGAACTCCCTTGCCTTCCTCTTTGCTCTATCCGAGTACACACCTGTACTCCAAGTAGATCTTGCTTGATTCTGCTCCCTATTGTGTTGCTGTCCTATCTGATCTTGCACACCTGCAAATCAACCCGGTTCTGCACACCTGTGAACCTTGACCTTGCACACACATACACCTGCAGATCAATGATCTTACTTACCATGTAGATCTCCTATATAGGCCATGCACCTGTGACCAAGATCCTACACACTTGAAGAATCTTGCTGACTCTCCAAAACCAGCACCCACCTTGGTACTGCTGTGGAACTAGGAGGAACACCCTTGCTCACCTCACACACAGAAGGAGCTAACTTTGCTCAACTCAAACTAGAACACTTTTCCAATACAACCATGAGTCTATTATATAGATCTCATCCAAATAATGATTAGACATCTAATTACAATAATTAGATCCGCAGCTCTCAGTCTAAAAATAGATCTAATCATGCAAACACTTGGTTCGTTAGCTAACTGCCCGTAATAAGCTCACAGTCGAACCACACAGGCGATCGACATCGGTCCATGTCTGCTTGGGGGTCACCGACACCGGTCGATCCATGATCGACGTTGATTGCATTCCTGTCTCCTATCTGCCGACGTCGGTTGGCCAGACCAACGCCAAAGACTGACACTTTGCAACTCATCTGCAACCTCCTCCATGTCTGCATTAGTGAAGCTTTTAGCTCCACAACCTAACAATCTCCCACTTGGAGATAAACAGCTGCACTGTACCTGTACCTGTACTCTATCTAATCTATTTCCTGGTTTGTATCCCTCTTCAAGATCAATCCTGAAGACAACCCACCACACAACCTGTGATGTATCTCCTATCATCCGAGTACCCTACCACATCCGAACCTACAAACGCATGTAGTGAAGTCCTGACCCTGCATGTATACCTGCTGCTGGTCCCTCTCAAATACCTGAGAGCCCACTTCCCCGAATTGGCTCCTAACTCTCTGACAGCTCCCACTGCATGGGAATACTCAGGTCTATACCAGACCTCATGTGATTTTGAACACTATACCTATCCAGCCCTTAGTGTGCTCCAGCTCTACATCCCGAACCTCGCCAACACCTGATTCACATCAGCTCCCACTGGAGACAAAATCAACCTGTGATCTCCATGTCTCCCATGTCAAAGAATTCTGCTGCTCCAAACTCCTCCTGACATGCCACTGAACTAATCTTACCCTTAGCTCAGCAAAACCCTGTATGTACAATCCTGCTAGCAAACATACCATCCACATACAGCAACTGAATGATGTCATGACTCATCATCCACCTGGTAAGGCAAACCACAGTAGTTACCCTGACATTGACTGAAGCCATGCTTCATCCTCCACCTATCAAAACCTGTACCACTGTCCTGCAGCTCCTCAAGACCATATACCTGGTCTTCTGTCTCACGTGTCCGTTCACTCTATTCTTCAACTAAGGTATCCATTCATCTCTGTGCTTTCTTCCTGCTGGCAACACTACCAAATCTCCGCTTGGTTCTGCAATATATCCATGCCATGCTCCCACCTGTTTCCTGGATCCTTCCTGCTCTACAATCAGCAACGAGTATAAAGAAGAGGAATAATGAATTTGAGGGCCTACTTACGTCTTCAGTCCTCCGTATGGGTGTTTGAGACTCCTTGACAGTGTGTTGTCCACCCAAAATATGTTACAGTGACCGACCTCGGTCACTCCACAGTCTGCATTCGACCGACATCGGTTCCCATGCATCTGTCCCTGACTACCGACTCTGCCGACGTCGGTCCTCCTGACTGACGTCGGTCTTACCCTGCCCGACATCACCAGCTTCGGTCTGCACATGACCGACATCGGCACCTGTCTGTTCGACGCCGGTTCCTCCTGACCGACATCGGTATCTGTGTTCGCCTGTGAGTGATGACTTTTTACCCGCGAGCTCCTTTGAATCAAAACCCATGTCCAAACTGCCCTGCTCAGAAGTATCCAGCCACATCCACTGGTCTCTGTCTGCCATCTCCTCCAAGAACACCAAGGCTTTCTAGTTCTTAAGCCTGTCAAATATGTCTGTCTTCCGCTTAAGAACATGCATCTCCTTCCTGCTCATGTGACCAAGCCTATGAAGCCACGTCTTTGCAACAAAAGAAAAATCAGTAATATAAACAAGTAGATAAAGAATACCTGTTTTCTTACCACCAGCTAATTCAAGTGCATCCGCTGTGAGAGTTCTTGTGCATCTCTCATCACCCAATCTTTTTGAAGAAATTAGCCATATCTCCAAACCTGGGACCTGCATGACCTTCATCAACACCTGTGTGTTGGCCGCCTGCAATTTCAGCTTCACTTCCCCTTTGCCAATTCTTTGGCAAAGCTCACCAGCTCCTCTACCTGGGGCTGCATGGAAAGAGGCAACCAAATCTTTTATCCAAATTCAACTTTATCCAAGAAACCTCCCAAAGCATCCTGTGCAACAACGCCTGCTACATCTGCATCTTTAGTTTCTTCATGCTGATCTGCTACCAACCAACAATAATCTTTTACCTGCTCTTTCTTTCCATAGGACCGTGAGTGACCATCTGTGCGTTTCAACTCGTCCATTCTTAGCTTACTTTCATCTGCCATTGCTCTACTCCCACTCAATCAGAAACCCCTGAGAGTGACCTGTAACCAAACACAAAACCTGCTCCCTGCAACCTTAGCTTTGATACCACTTGATAGGATACGTGAACACCAAGAAGCATACAGTTGATTACCAAACCAAGCAACTTAATATGCGGAAATTAACCAAAATCACAAGTAACTAGAATTCAGAATAACACATGATATGAGAGACAATACACAACTTGTATTAATACTTTATACAGAAAAGAATACAATAAAGAAGATGCCACTTCTTCTCCACCACCTCTTCAGAGGCTTGCCACACCTCAAGTGAACAGTAATTCTCTCCTCAAAGCTCTCTCTCTCAGGTCCCAACACACAACTCAAACACAGAGTTGGTGTTCACCTCCTGTGCTCCACGCACACTACAAGTGCTCCACGCACTCCACAAGTACTCAAAGTACTTCAAGTAGATCTCCCATGAACCTGCAATAACCGGCACCTCAACAGACCATACTTATGGAAGGAACTCCCTTGCCTTCCTCTTTGCTCTATCCGAGTACACACCTGTACTCCAAGTAGATCTTGCTTGATTCTGCTCCCTATTGTGTTGCTGTCCTATCTGATCTTGCACACCTGCAAATCAACCCAGTTTTGCACACCTGTGAACCTTAACCTTGCACACACATACACCTACAGATCAATGATCTTACTTACCATGTAGATCTCCTATATAGGCCATGCACCTGTGACCAAGATCCTACACACCTAAAGAATCTTGCTGACTCTCCAAAACCAGCACCCACCTTGGTACTGCTGTGGAACTAGGAGGAACACCCTTGCTCACCTCACACACAGAAGGAGCTAACTTTGCTCAACTCAAACTAGAACACTTTTCCAATACAACCATGAGTCTATTATATAGATCTCATCCAAACAATGATTAGACATCTAATTACAATAATTAGATCCGTAGCTCTCAGTCTAAAAATAGATCTAATCATGCAAACACTTGGTTCGTTAGCTAACTGCCCGTAATAAGCTCGCAGTCGAACCACACAGGCGATCGACGTCGGTCCCTGTCTGCCTGGGGGTCACCGACGCCAGTCGATCCATGACCGACGTCGGTTGCATTCCTATCTCCTATCTGCCGACGTCGGTTGGCCAGACCAATGCCAAAGACTGTGACACTCTGCAACTCATCTGCAACCTCCTCCATGTCTGCATCAGTGAAACTTTTAGCTCCACAACCTAACAGGTTGATGGTTTAAGTTATTACACCATTACATAGCTTGATGAGCTAGTAAAGAGCAACTAACATCAAAATAGAATTCCAATAGATGGACTCATCTATAGCAAAATGCAATTCAAAAAATATTGATTAAATTTATGTAATCGTGGGAAAATAATCTTACAAGATGTAATGTAATTGTTTCTTTTTTGGGGGTGATACATGTCCAAGTGACCCTTGAACTCCCTTGGCTCGACCTCTCTCTCAAAATCTATATATATGCATTCTCATGGATCATTTTGTAGCCTTCACTGGTTATGGTTAAACTTTGGCCAAATTTGTACTTACAAAACTCTTGAATAAATAATACAAGTTTTTTCCACTCGCTTGTACTATTGTGTATTATTCAAATCATGTTATTCTTATTTAGTGAGAGTTTATCTTTCCTAACCTATTATCCTTGATTACCTACCAAATGTACAGAAAGAGTATTGTTATAGGTCCTTGTTAGTATTCCTTCTTAAGTGTATAGACATTTTATAAGTGGTTTAAGACTATGTTCCTTCTTGAAATTGTCTGTTGCTCACCTGAATATCGAGTGCCTTCTTAAATCTAACATGTGAAACATTGATGTGACAATGCATAAAGAGTTGTGGGTTTTGTGTGAAATAAGCTTTGTTGGTCTTTAAGTAGTGTATTTTTAGTCAAATCGGGAAGACATTATTCATTGGTGCATCACTATTTTGTTTTCTTAGTTGTTTTCCGTACCCCTTTTCATACACTTGGTAGATTAGAGATAGTTTAAAGGTGCATCAAGGGGAGCTAGCACTTAATATAGAGATTCATCTCAATGAAATTGTCACCCACAACAAGAGAGATGATTCCATTTTTCTGCTTGGATGAGGAGAATTGAGCATCTCTTCAAGGGTGCAAATCCAAGCTTCAACAGTTCCTTTAAGGGTTTTAGATAGTTTTACCCTCTTATCCATCATTCATAGAAATTACACATTCAAATTTCAATCCAATGCCATAAAATAGTTTTTTATGACCATGAATAACTCCTCCAAACTTCTTAGACCTCCATGCAAAGTGTAATGAAAGATGTGAGCCTCCAAACCTGTCCTATTGAGCTCTTTTCCCCATTTGCACAGGCCTAACAATGGTCTCAGGCCAAAATTGATTCTTCTGAAGCCTTTTATATAATATTTAAATTTAAACATACCTAATTCCACCCTAAAAACATGATCCAATAGGTTTCAATTCACATTTAAGGCCATAAGTGTGAGTGACCTTATCTTTGGGCATTAGGCTTGATCCTTGCCTAGTAGGCTTACTTGTAACTCATAGCCTAAAATGAGTTTTGATGATTACCCTTGCATCCTAAGAGATTTAACACGTCTATTAGTATCCCTAAAACATGTTTCAACAAGTTATATTGATCACTCCAAACTATAAATGAAGATGATCCTCTAATTGGCTTCTAGGCCTAAAAATACCTATCATGCATAACTGTAACCTTGAAGTTTTTAAGCATCTTGTTTAGTTTATTTCATCTTTACTAGGTCTCCCATGTTGATATGCATGTGCTTCAAATTTTTTATCCTTATTTATAGCTTCTTTTGCTTCTGGTCCACTTTTTTATCCTCATCTCCTAAAAATTGCCAGTTCCAAGCATGAGGGGAGTGCCCTCTGTCTGAGACAAAACAGAGGGCACTTCCCCTATTATCTCAAAAAATTTGGATGTTTTGGGACATTATACAAGTTTTAGGGACAACCCACACCAAAATTCATCCAATATTTGGGTCAATAGACCTCTTAACTCATCTAAATCCCAAGACAAACCTCTTAGAGGAAGGACTGTGCAGGGTTTAACCACAAATGGATTATGTTATGCAAAATTAGAGATTTTTCCTCTATTTGTGTTCATAATGATGATTCCATTAGGTTCCTCCAATTTTTATTAAGGTGTTCATCATCCCTAACCTTTCATAAGTCCCTCATACTGCTTGCTTGAGATGATTGTGTTTCCTTGCCTAGATAGGGGTCCAACTGTAGGTGTGTTAGGGCCTTAAGAAGTCTATGTAAGTTTTAAATTAATTGCCAAGGGTTAATATAGGTAATAATGGATTTAAGTATTTTTTCCATATGCTATTCCATCATGTTAACCTCACTTACAACCCTCCTATGCACTAGAGTTCCCAAACTGAGTTCCTCCTTTCATGACTGTGAACCCCTGTCTATTAAATCCCTGGCTGTAGGTGTTATTGAATATACTTATGGCTTTAAAGTATGCTTAGGACTCCTTTTAAGTTTTCAAAATATCTTGGATATGGTTTGGAATCATTTTATTCACCTTTAGTAGCTTTGAAACCTCACCTAGGCACATTTTCATTTCATTATCTACCTACAGTCACCTACATGTGACTGTAAGGGGGTCCTATAGGTGATCTTTAGCATTAAAAACAATGCCACATACCACTTAGAAACATTTGAGGACTTTTTAGATTCATTTGACACTTGTTTGAGCTTAATTGACTCCTCTTTCTTGCATGCTAATGCCTAAACATAACTCATGTATGTTTACTACCTGATGACTTAGGCAAATTGTCCTTAAACTCTATTAGAGGTGAGTATTTTCCTTAACCAAGATTGATCATGATTGTGGATTATTCATGGAGCATGAGAAAACACCTACTATGTATATTCATGTTAGTGTCTCACCCTTGAAGGTCTTAAAGCACCAGTTTGGTATCAAATGGAAGTCCCTATTTGTTTGTCCTGTTGTAGGTGCTCACAGGCCTATGTACGAACTGTAGATGCTTGTTGAAGAACATAACATCACTTGTCATCTTCTTTGTATGGTCTTTAAATCATGAATATCACCTCCACCATCAAAACCACTCAAACATGAAAATATGGCTTGGTTTGTAACTTAGGGGAGTAAGAGGTCTCATATGAATCCAATTTGTAGATAACACTAACTATTTTTAGTGTATTAAAGTGGATTTTTGAAGACCCCCAACAACCGTCCTCCATAAACCATCCTCCCCTCAAAACTTATATAATCTTTGTCCCATATGAAGGGTTCAAGACAAGGTTATCAAGACACATAGAAATAAGTGACAACCTTGTTGTACATCATCCAAAAAATGGTAAGGTCCTATGTTTTCCCTCTTTAGGGACTGTAGGCCTGAAATAGTCTTTTCACCTTTTGAGATAATCTCCCATCTTGTGCATCCACTTAGCACTCCAAACAAGGCTGTCATGGTCTTTTTATCATGATAATAAGTTAATAATGGTGTCACTACATATTTCAACCTCCATATATGGCCTTAAACTCTCTACCCAAGTCACTTGCAAGTGCACATTCTGAATATGCAGGTAGTGAAGAGAAGTTTGGGCAATGTGTGAGTTTTAAACCTCAAGGGGTAGACTTAGACTCTTTCAAATTGACCAAATGGGTGCTTGTCATGATGTAGGCTTTGAAAATAGTTCCAAAAGCCTTAATTCAATGTGATTCTCCCCTGAAACTATGATTTAGGAATTTGACTCAAGAGAGTATGGTGTTAGTTCTAAAATGAAAACAAAATGAAATAAACACACTAATAACATAACATCTCTAGGCCTAAACACTAGGGAGAGCTTACTTAACAAAAGAAAATGAAAAACATAACTAAAAATTAAGGAATCAAATATAAGAATTCCTTCACCTTCCTTGGATGCTCTAAATGCATTTGTAGTGGTGGCTTGCTCAATTTTGTGCTCATGAAGACCTTGGTAATAGAAGTTGGCTACCTCCATCTCTCCTTGGCACCTTTGGCTTGTAGCTTGGCTTGGCTTGGAATCAATTTGGCATTATAACTTTGCATAATCAAATCCTTGAAGATATTTGAGCATAATAACTTTGCACCAAAATAACTTATAAATGATGTTGTTGGCCTCTCTATTTATAGATTTTTGGATTTGATCAAAATCAACCTCAACTATCCATCTCAAGATTGAGATGTGTAGTTGAGGATTAATTCAATTTTTAGAATTAAGTTTTTAATTATCCTCATAATGACATTAGAAGAAGGGGAAATTGAGAGGCATAGAGGGCATCATGGAAGGCATTGATGAGGTATGGAGGGCATGATTCTTGATATTTGTGGCATTTATGGCCTATCGATGTCTTCCCAAGAAATGAGGTCACCTAATAATGCAAATATTCCATATTCATTTCCAAATATAAGTATTCAACAAGTTTCCATGAAATTTTTCATTAGACTTTGATTTGGGTTAATTATCTCTTAAGCATGATTAAGCACTTTGTGTACAAATTACTCAATTTGATTAGAATGCCTTGTTATTGGTCCAAAATTTGACTAGATTGGAATTAGAAGTCAATGTCAGATTTTTTAGAACCATATTCTCATTTAAGATGTTACCAACAACAAATAACAAAGCCATGTGTCTTGTGCATAATATTTGATAGGAAAGAGCAATCCAGAGCACCTAGGTGCAAAATTAGCATTTTGACTCAGAATGATCTGATCAGAGTTAGTTGGCTCATAAATTGCATTGCCCCATATAGGGATACCCTGGCCCAAATCAACACTTGAATATGTTAGTTTCACATCATTTAGCATGTTTTAGTGTTTTTAGGTCAAATTGTGCATTTTAGGTGTAAATTAGCCAAAACCCTGTTTGGAGGTTATCAATGGCCAGATTTAGGTGTTTACAATTTGCCCCTATTTGGGAAGGCATTGCAAACTATAAGCACAATAACATCTTATCAAAGAATGAAAAGGTCGTGTATGCCTATAATTGCAATGATGATAAAGTAACTATATGATGCCCCCTCGAGGGAATAGTTGGCACAAATAGGTCGACAAACGGTCCCTCGAAAAGAAAGAAGTAAAACAAGGGGAACAAAGAAATGAAAGATGATGGGGTGAAAACATAATGATATTGAAAAAGTAGTTAAAATCATTGAGAATGCAAGTGATATGGTTTACAACCCAAAGGCGGTTATAAGCATTGTACCCCGATAATGGGAACATGGTATGATAACACAATGATCGGTCCAAAGGAGGTTATAATCATTAAGAAGATGGAGTTGCCCCTATTAGAATAGACAAACAAGATAATAGCATGCCCCTATATGGGCAAAAAATATAAAGTGGTGACAACACAATGATTTGCCCAAAAGTGGTTATAATTATTGAGAAATGTAGGTGGGATGGTGTGCAATGATTTGCCCATAGACGGTTATAATCATTGGACCCTGATTATGGCAAACATGGTAAACTTGGTCGAGGATGATGATAACTTGACATAGAGGGTAATGATGAATTAGAACAACCTACTAATAGGGAGATGCTCGTCTGAACTAATAAGGGTTGGAATTCTTTCATGTCTAATTACTTTATTTGGGTTATGATTAGGATGAAATCAAGATGTCGATGCCAAAGAGGTTCCACCATTGTTGAATAGACTTCTTGAAGCTAAAGTTTGTTGTATCACATGTTGGTAGGCATCATGGTATAATATCGTTAGGATTTGGTTGAAATATGCATGAGGATTGACTCCCGTAATCCAATACTCAATAGAAAATAATGCACAAATAATAGAAACCATGATGACAATGTAAACAAATGAATATGGATAGATTCAAGTGTAAGTGTGGGCAAGGAATCACCCAATGAACACACATAAATTGAATCAAGGCAACAGTGCTAAAAGTAAACAAACAGGCAGACAAATAAATAAAATAAGCAGAAATAAACAAACTAACAAGCAATAGAAACCTTACAAACATTACCCCTAGAAAATAGGCAAAAACTTAGCAAATTAATAAATGGAGAAATAAAATAAAAGGAAGGGGGTGGTTGAGTTGTCTCCATATGCACTAGTTAAGTGGATGCTGCCTACATAGTTCCATGGATGTAATATCCAAAAAAAAATTTCAGGCCAAATGTAGTTCTCCTAGGGAATGAGAAGAATACAATGACTAAAGAAAACAAATATAATAGATATGATTGAAGAATAGGAATGGTCTTACAATATGGCAAGTTTATGAGAGAAAAAAGGCCAAGAAGGATGGGAAAACTAAATCATAAATGATTTGCTTGTAACTTAGTAAGGTTCCCAAAATCCTTAAGGCAAAGAAGTGGTCAATGTTTTTATTATTTTCTAACAATTTTACAAATGTTTTTAGAATTGGTTGAATTATCTCAACTCAATCAAGAATGGCAAGACACTAAATAGTTCAAGCTTTCAAAATGGTGAGAGCATTCAAACTGAGGTTGCTCGTAAAATGGTGAGAGCATGGCTTAGGTTGCTCACAAAATGATGAGAGCGTGGCTTAAGATGCTCACAAAATGGTGAGGGCATGGTGGAGAAGGGTGATTGAGTTGACCTCAACAAGTATTGAGCATTGCCTACATAGTCCTAGAGTAGGACCTCAAGTCACTATTGTTATGCCCTTACAACAAAGGAACCTGACTAGTGTAGCAATCGATTCAAACAAAACAGGCACAGTTGGTAAAAAGGCATAGTGACACATAGGAAGTGGCAAGTTGGTACATCAAGGCTTAATGTTTCCCCTAGTTTTCCCATAGGTAGTTATAACTAGGACACAACAACATACATCAATGGTACTAATTTGCCTAAAGGTGGTTATAATTAGTAGCAAGACCGATGATAAGAAAGGACTAACAAATGAAGGATGCAATTGCCAAAACTTTTATCACACTATCCCAAAATATGATCTCTATTTGAAGTACTTGAACTAACTGATAAACTGATCAGATACCTCGATAATAAAACTACATAATGAATGACAAAAACTAAGGTCAAATGGGCTAGGCTTTAGAAGACACTGGGTTGATAGAATGGAAGCAAAAACTAGATACGATGAAGGATAAGGATGGTATTTGTATAAATAAAAATAGTGACAAAATGATATAACTAAAATGATCCTTACAGAAAATACACCTTAACACTTAAGCATAGTACTGCTTGAGATGAATAATATTCATCAGCTCTGAAAGTTCCTCTTTGTCTGGTGTGGCGAGCTTGTATGCTCCTGATCCATAATTTGCAGTGATGATAAAAGGCCCTATCCAGTTTGGTTTGAATTTCCCTTTATATTTCTTCTCAACTGTGGTATTTTTTTAGTTTTTTTTAAGAACAAGATCAATGAGTTCAAATGTTCTATATTTAACACATTGATTATAGTGGCCTTTGAGTCAATTCTGATATGCTTGAAGATTGTTGAGTGTGAATGTGTGTTTCTCATCAAATAGGTCTAGATTTTACAAGCAAGCTACTTAATAGTCATGATCATCCAAGACATGCTTGAAAGAGATGTGTAGTGAAGGCAAATCGACCTCAATGGGAAGGATGGGTTCAGTATCATAAACAAGTGAGTATGGAGTGGCTCTTATGGGGGTACGATGGTTGGTACGGTATGCCCAAAGGGTAGGGAATATTTGGAGTTGATAATTATGACTGACATCATTGACAATCTTTTTGAGAATGTTGATAATGGTTTTGTTGGATGCCTCGGCTTGGCCATTACCTTGAGGGTAATATGTTGTAAAAAAATGTTGTGTGATGTTGTATTCAGTACATAGTTGTTCTACATCCTTGTTCCTAAATGATCCTCCATTATCAGATATAATGTTAGAAGATATATCATAGTAGCAAATGAGGTGGTTGAAAATGAATTTAGAAATTTACTTTCCAATTACATAAGTGAGGGGTATAGCTTTAACCCACTTAGTGAAATACTGGGTGGTGGTAAGGATATGTTTATGGTCGTCGGATGAATTAGGGTTAATCTTCCCAATGAGGTCAAGTCCCTATGTAGAAAATGGCCATGGTGTCAACATCAGTTTCAGAGTTTTTGCTAGAGCATGAATCAGATTAGCATGTCGTTGACATTTGTCACACTTTTTTACGTAGGTAGTGGCATCTATGTCTATTATGGGCCAATAATAACCAGTACGCAAAAGCTTTTTGGATAGGATTGCCTCATTAAAATGATCTTCACACACTCCTTCATGAAATTCTCTTAATGCTAGTGTAGACTCTATCGAGTTTAAACAATGAAACAAATTTTTATCAAAACTGCGTTGGTAAAGGGTGGATCCAAGTAGAATATAACAAGTGGAATGATGAACGAAGGCTTTGGTTTGTTTTCAAGATAGGTTAGGTGGCAAAACTTGGTCACGAAGGTAGTTGTAAAGGTCTGAGTACTAGATAGAATTAAGACCAACAATATTAAAAATCATGGCAATAGTTGAAGGTTCATGAGTTGGTTGTTAGGTTGTGGAGCTAAAAGCTTCACTGATGCAGACATGGAGGAGGTTGCTGAGGTGTAGAGAAACCAACGTCGGTCAGGCCAACCGACGTCAGTCATATTTAGAGCACAGGGCTGCCGACATCAGTCAGGATCGGCTGATGTCAGTCATCTCCAGGCAGACAGGGACCGACATCGGTCGCCTGTGCAGTTCCAGAACTGTTAGTTCACAAATAGTTTGTTAACGAATCGGTTGTTTGCATGTTAAAGGCTAATTTTAGCCTTGGAGCTGCAGATCTAATTATTGTTTGCATGGAATGTATATAAGAGACTCATGGGCTCTATTGTAAAGTGTGAGGGATCAAAGCAGGGATTCCCCGGGTGCTAGATAGAGAGAGCAAGGAGAGCTCCTTCAGAAGAAAGAGAGCATGGTTGGCTCCTCATAGTGCCGCAGTGCCAAGTGTATGATCAGGTAAATCTGCGAGAGAGCAAGGTCTGGTAGAATATCCATAGGGGTGTTGGTTTGGAGGACAAGTGTTCTTCATGGTATGTAAGATCAGGTTGGTCTGCAGGTGTGCAAGATCAGGTTGGAGATCTACATGTGGTAAGTAAGATCGGTTGATCTATAGGTGTGCGTGTGTGTGTATGAGATCTAAGTTTGCAGGTGTGCAGAACTAGGTTGATTTGTAGGTGTGCAAGATCAGGGAGGTCAGCAACACAATAGGTAGCAAGATCAGGTGAGATCTACTTGGAGTAAGTTGTGTACTTGGAGTATGTGTGTATACTCAGACTTGGAGTACGTAGAGTACTTGGTGGATTGGCAGTATTATTACTGACTGGTGGACTGGTGGTATTGTTACTGGCTGGTGGAGGTGAACAACAACTCTGTGTGTGAGTTGATTGGTGGGACTGTAATTGAGTCAGTTCTGATATGCTTGAAGATTGTTGAGTGTGAATGTGTGTTTCTCATCAAATAGGTCTAGATTTTACAAGCAAGCTACTTAATAGTCATGATCATCCAAGACATGCTTGAAAGAGATGTGTAGTGAAGGCAAATCGACCTCAATGGGAAGGATGGGTTCAGTATCATAAATAAGTGAGTATGGAGTGGCTCCTATGGGGGTACAATGGTTGGTACGGTATGCCCAAAGGGTAGGGAATATTTGGAGGTGATAATTATGACTGACATCATTGACAATCTTTTTGAGAATGTTGATAATGGTTTTGTTGGATGCCTCGGCTTGGCCATTACCTTGAGGGTAATATGTTGTAAAAAAATGTTGTGTGATGTTGTATTCAGTACATAGTTGTTCTACATCCTTGTTCCTGAATGATCCTCCATTATCAGATATAATGTCAGAAGATATATCATAGTAGCAAATGAGGTGGTTGAAAATGAATTTAGAAATTTACTTTCCAATCACATAAGTGAGGGGTATAACTTTAACCCACTTAGCGAAATACTGGGTGGTGGTAAGGATATGTTTATGGTCGTCAGATGAATTAGGGTTAATCTTCCCAATGAGGTCAAGTCCCTATGTAGAAAATGGCCATGGTGTCAACATCAGTTTTAGAGTTTTTGCTAGGGCATGAATCAGATTAGCATGCCGTTGACATTTGTCACACTTTTTTATGTAGGTAGTGGCATCTATGTCTATTATGGGCCAATAATAACCAGTACGCAAAAGCTTTTTGGATAGGATTGCCTCATTAAAATGAGCTTCACATACTCCTTCATGAAATTCTCTTAATGCTAGTGTAGACTCTATCGAGTTTAAACAATGAAACAAATTTTTATCAAAACTGCGTTGGTAAAGGGTGGATCCAAGTAGAATATAACAAGTGGAATGATGAATGAAGGCTTTGGTTTGTTTTCAAGATAGGTTAGGTGGAAAAACTTGGTCACGAAGGTAGTTGTAAAGGTCTGAGTACTAGATAGAATTAGGACCAACAATATTAAAAATCATGGCAATAGTTGAAGGTTCATGAGTTGGTTGTTAGGTTGTGGAGCTAAAAGCTTCACTGATGCAGACATGGAGGAGGTTGCTGAGGTGTAGAGAAACCGACGTCGGTCAGGCCAACCGACGTCGGTCATATTTAGAGCACAGGGCTACCGACATCGGTCAGGATCGGCTGATGTCAGTCATCTCCAGGCAGACAGGGATCGACATCGGTTGCCTGTGCAGTTCTAAAACTGTTAGTTCACAAATAGTTTGTTAACGAACCAGTTGTTTGCATGTTAAAGGCTAATTTTAGCCTTGGAGCTGCAGATCTAATTATTGTAATTGGATGTCTAATTATTGTTTGCATGGAATCTATATAAGAGACTCATGGGCTATATTGTAAAGTGTGAGGGATCAAAGCAGGGATTCCCTGGGTGATAGATAGAGAGAGCAAGGAGAGCTCCTTCAGAAGAAAGAAAGCATGGTTGGCTCCTCATAGTGCCGCAGTGCCAAGTGTATGATCAGGTAAATCTGTGAGAGAGCAAGGTCTGGTAGAATATCCATAGGGGTGCTAGTTTGGAGGACAAGTGTTCTTCATGGTATGCAAGATTAGGTTGGTCTGCAGGTGTGCAAGATCAGGTTAGAGATCTACATGTGGTAAGTAAGATCGATTGATCTGCAGGTGTGTGTGTGTGTGTGAGAGAGAGATCTAAGTTTGCAGGTGTGCAAAACTAGGTTGATTTGCAGGTGTGTAAGATTAGGGAGGTCAGCAACACAATAGGTAGCAAGATCAGGTGAGATCTACTTGGAGTACGTTGTGTACTTGGAGTATGTGTGTATACTCAGACTTGGAGTACGTAGAGTACTTGGTGGACTGGCAGTATTGTTACTGATTGGTGGACTGGTGGTATTGTTACTGGCTGGTGGAGGTGAACAACAACTCTGTGTGTGAGTTGATTGGTGGGACCGTAATTGAGCGAGTGAGTTTATGCCCTAGAGGAGTGTAAGGAAGAAGACTGTGGCATCTTCTTTGTTATATTTCCTTCTAGAAGAGTATTAATACAACTGGGTATTGTCTCTCATATTCTGTGTTGTTTTTGATTTCTAGTTACTTATTGCTTCTCGTTAATTTTGCATTTTTAGTTGCTTGTACATGGTAATCAATTGTGCTTCCTCGGTCCTAACAGTTGGTATCAGAGATAAGGTTGCAGGGAGCAGGTTTGTGTTTGATTATAGGTCACTCTCAGGGGTTTCTAATTGAGTGGGATTATAGCAATGGCAGAAGAAAGTAAGCCAAGAATGGAGGAATTCAAAGGCACGAATGATCAATTACAGAGTTATGGAAAGAAAGAGCAAGAAAAGAAAGATTGTTGGTTGGTAGCAGATCAACATGAAGGAAATAAAGAAGCAGGTATTGTTGCACGGGTTGCTCTTGTATGTTCCTTGGATAAAGTAGAATCTTGGTTTATAGATTCTGTTGCCTCTTTCCATGCAACCCCAAATAGAGTATTTTTCCATGTTAAGGTCCATGGAGACTTTGGAAAGATTTATTTAGGGGCTGGTGAGCCTTGTCAAAGTATTGGCAAAGGGGAAGTGCGGCTGAAATTGTAGATGGCCAACACATGGGTGTTGAAGGAGGTCATGCAAGTCCCAGTCTTGAAGATGTGGCTAATTTCTTCAGGAAAGTTGGGTGATGAGAGATGCACATGAACTCTCACAGTGGATGCACTTGAATTAGCATGTGGTAAGAAAGTAGGTATTCTTTATCTACCTACTTGTATTACTGATTCCACTTCTATTGCACAGGTGTGGCTTTATAGGCTTGGTCACATGAGTGAGAAGGGAATGGATGTTCTTAAGTCAAATGGTAAGAGTTCAGCTTCGGAGAGCATATACCAAGATTTCTTTGAGCAGTGGGATGCTACAAGAAAGGATTGTGTTTATTGTAGGAAAAGGAAGTCTGATGTATTTGACAAACTTAAGAACTGGAAAGCCTTGGTGTTCTTGGAGGAGATGATGGACAGAGATCAGCAGCGGGGGCTGGATACTTTTGAGCAGGGCAGTTTGGACATGGGTATGATTCAAAGAAAGCTTGTGGGTAAAAATTCATCACTCACAGGCAAACACAGGTACTGACGTCGGTTAGGGGTAATCGACGTCGAACAGACAAGCACCGACATCGGTCATGTGCATATCAGAGGAGTTGATGGTGTCAGGTAGGTGGAGACCAACGTCGATCAGAGAACTGGCATTGGTAGTCAGTCAGTTGCATGGAACTGACGTCAGTCGGATGCAGACTGGGTGGTGACCGACATCAGTCATTGGAATGGATTTTGGGCAGACAACAAGCTGTCAAGGAGTCTCAAACACCCATGGGGAGGACTGAAAGTGTATGTAAGCCTCAAATTCATTATTCTTCTTTTTTATACTACTTGTTGCTCACTGATGGTCAAGAACCAAGAAGTTTTTAAAGAAGCAATGCAGGTAGGATCCAGGAAACAGTGGGAGTGTGGCATGAATTCTTTGGAAGAGAACCAAATGGTAGATTTGGTAGAGTTGCCAGTTGGGATGAAAGCACTGAAAGACAAATGGATTCCTTGGTTAAATAATAGAGAGAATGGATACGTGAGACAGAAGGCCAGGTCATATGGTCTTGAGCAGGCTGCAGGACAGTGGTACAGGTTTGACAGGTGGATGACAAAGCATGGCTTTAGTCAATGTCAGTGTAACCATTGTGTTTGTCTTACCAAGTTGGATGATGGTTGCGACATTATCCTGTTACTGTATGTGGATGGTATGCTTGTTGCAGGGTCAGACATATAAGGTTTTGCTGAGCTAAAGGTAAGGTTAGTTCAGTGGTTTGCCATGAAGAATTTGGGAGCAGCGTAATTCTTTGGCATGAGTAATCCTAGAGATAGGGAAGATCACAAGTTGATGTTGTCACTGTATGATTGTGTGAAGGTAGTGCAGGATGCAGAACAGGGCAGCACACCTATGGATGGACATTTCACAGAACAGGGTCCCCAATCACATGATGAGGTTGAGTACATGTGTACTCCCTGATATTGCCCCAGTAGTGGGAGTTGTCAGTAGGCTTGTAGCCAATTTGGGAAGGAAGCACTAGAAAGCGATTCAGTGGGTTCTCAAGTATCTGAGAGAGACTAGCAGTAGGTTAACATGCTATACAGGGTCAGGCACTTCGGATGTGGTAGGTTACTTAGATGATAGGTGTTGCACCATAGGATGTGTGGTGGTTGGTCTTCAGGATTGAGCTTGAAGAGGGATACAAGCTAAGAAATAAAGTAGACGGTGTACAGGTACAGGTACAGTGCAGCTATTTTATTTCCAAGTGGGAGATTGTTAGGTTGTGGAGCTAAAAGCTTCATTGATGCAGACATGGAGGAGGTTGCTGAGGTGTAGAGAAATTGACGTTGATCAAGCCAATCGACGTCAGTCATATTCAGAGCACAGGGCTACTGACATCGGTCAAGATCGGCCGACGTCGGTCATCTCTAGGCAGACAGGGACCGACATCGATCGCCTGTGCAGTTCCAGAACTGTTAGTTCATGAACAGTTTGTTAATGAACCAGTTGTTTGCATGTTAAAGGCTAATTTTAGCCTTGGAGCTACGAATCTAATTATTGTAATTGGATGTCTAATTATTGTTTGCATGGGATCTATATAAGAGACTCATGGGTTGTATTGTAAAGTGTGAGGGATCAAAGCATGGATTCTCTGGGTGATAGATAGAGAGAGGAAGGAGAGATCCTTTAGAAGAAAGAGAGCATGGTTGGCTCCTCATAGTGCCGCAGTGCCAAGTGTATGATCAGGTAGATCTGTGGGAGAGCAAGGTCTGGTAGAATATCCACAGTGGTGCTGGTTTGGAGGACAAGTGTTCTTCATGGTATGTAAGATCAGGTTGGTCTGCAGGTGTGCAAGATCAGGTTAGAGATCTACATGTGGTAAGTAAGATCGGTTGATCTGTAGGTGTGTGTGTGTGAGATCTAGGTTTGTAGGTGTGTAGAACCAAGTTGATTTACAGGTGTGCAAGATCAGGGAGGTTAGCAACACAACAGGTAGCAAGATCAGGTGAGATCTACTTGGAGTACGTTGTGTACTTGGAGTATGTGTGTATACTCAGACTTGGAGTATGTAGAGTACTTGGTGGACTGGCAGTATTGTTACTGACTGGTGGATTGGTAGTATTATTACTGGCTGGTGGAGGTGAACAACAACTCTGTGTGTGAGTTGATTGTTGGGACCATAATTGAGAGAGTGAGCTCTTGAAGAGATTTACTTTTTATGCCCTAGAGGTGTGGGAGCCCTAGAGGAGTGTAAGGAAGAAGACTGTGGCATCTTCTTTGTTGTGTTTCCTTCTGGAAGAGTATTAATACAATTGGGTATTGTCTCTCATATTCTGTGTTGTTTCTGATTTCTAGTTACTTATTGCTTTTGGTTAATTCTGCATATTTAGTTGCTTGTACATGGGAATCAATTATGCTTCCTCGGTCCTAACATTGGTGCTGACAAATTCTTGATGAAGAACTGATACTCTCTATCTTTATCTATTTATCGAATCAAAAAGCCAATAATAGCCATAGCATCTATAGTTTTATTACTAGCCCTCGATATGTGCTCAAATTGAATATTGATAATTTGTTGTTTAAGAGTGTCGACCATGGCTTTTTATTGAACCAGCTTGTCGTCTTTGGTTTGAAAATGATTTTTAGCCTAATTAATGATTAACTAAGAATCACCATAAACTTAGAGATGAGATATATTTAAATGCACTACTTGTCAAAGTCCTACAATAAGTGCTTCATACTCGGCCATGTTATTTGTACAAGGAAAGTTGATTCTGAATGATTTAGGGATTAGATCCCCCTATGGTGTAATAAACAATAGGCTTGCCCCCAATCCATGTGTAGTGAATGAACCATCAAAATATAGTTTCCAGGGTTGCTCTTCAAGGGGTATGTTAATGACGATCATGATAGATTCATCAGAAAATTGAAACGTGAGTGGTTGTGTGTCTGTGAGAGGTGCTTCAACAAGTTGATATGTAAGAACTTGTCCCTTGATTACCTTCTAATTGACATAATCTATATCAAACTCACTGAGAAGCATGATACATTTAGCCATTCTTCCTTATAAAGCTATTTTAGATAGTAGATACTTGAGTGGATCTGCTTTTGAAATGACCATGGTCTTATTATTCAACTTGTAATGGTGCAGTTTTTTAGCTACGTAGACCATGGCTAGATAAGCTTTTTCAACAAGTGCAAAGTTATGTTCATATGCAACTAAGGTACAACTTAGGTAGTATACAACATACTCCTTTCCATTATCATCATGTTGAGCCAAGAGTGCTCCCAGAGCATGATCAATAGTTGATAGATATAATGAAAATTGCTTTCCTAGCATAGGAGCTAATAAAACAAATAGATTAATAAGATAGTCTTTGAGTTGTTGAAAATCTATTTAGCAATGATCATCATAGTGAAATGCAACTCTATTCTTTAAAAGGTGTGTAAATGGATGGCACTTATCTACTTACTGAGAGATGAAACATCAAATTGATTGGATCTTTCCCTGTAAACTATGAAGTTACTTTAAATTGGTTGGTGACAACATCTTAGTTATAGCATGAACTTTAGCCAGATCAAATTCAATACCTCTACGAGACATGATGAAGCTAAGTAGTTTGCCTGAAGTTACATCAAACACACATTTCTTTGAATTGAGTCTAACTTTGTACTTATATAATCTTTCAAATATCTTATGCAACACTACTAGATGGTCGGCCCTGGTTTTAGATTTTCCTAATATGTCATCGACATAGTCTTCAACAATATCAATCATCATATCATGGAATATGATAGTCATGGCCCTTTGATATGTATCTCCAACATTCTTAAGACCAAATGGCGTTACTTGATAATAAAATGTTCCCCATGGAGTGGTGAATGTTGTTTTATGTTGGTCTTTTGGTGCTATTTTGATTTGGTTGTATCCTTAAAAGCCATCAATGAGTGAAAACATTTCAAAACTGGCCATGGAGTCAACAATCATGTCGATATTGTTGGGTGAATATTTGTCACCAGCTAACTGATGAGCAAAATAGGTGATTTCAACCATAGCATAAGGAGATTGGTCGACCAAATGTGTAGGTTTACCACATCAAAAGGGGACAACTCTCTCCTCTCATCAAGGGGAGGTTCCCTATAACAATGAGGGGCTATATACTATATATATATGCAGAAAATAACACTCAGGGGTAGGACAACACCATCCATCTCTCTTATTTTAGAGATGATGTTCACAAACAAAGGAAAAATCTAGGTGAAAACACTGAAGGCACTTCTCTTCTTTCAGAAGTAGTCTTGCAGCAAACATCAGGAGTTCTTTCTGATAAGTAACAAGTAATTGGTAACAAGGGGCGTAGTAACCGATAGAAAAAGGTGTAGCACAAAGTCTCCACCTCAACTTCCCAAGAGTGAAATACGAAAGATAATGAGGGCACAAAGTCATCCCAAGGTCCTTTACACATAAACAAAAAACATACAAACACACTAAAGGTAATTATGGCAGCACAAAGTCTTCCCACAGTTGGCTTCAGGACACCTTCCTGATTACTTCCATTAATTATGCTTATTTCATCAAAATAGACAAGAAGACATTCAAGAAACAGACATAAGAACAATATCCTAAATGACACAAGTTATTACAGCACAAAGTCTAAAAGTAACCTACTTTCTCATTCAAATAATGAAATATGATTAACAATTTGAGCTCGAAGTCTCAGTAATTGCCTCTCAATTTTGACAAAGTTTTGCTTCTATATCCAAAAAGATCTCCTTTGCATAAAATAAGAGATTACAATATATAGCAACCAAGGAAGACTTGGCGCTTTCTTTCATGGCACGGCCCATGCTGCATTCAATGCCTTGAATGCATTTTCAGTTCAGTTAAAGAGGCCATGCTAGAATAGGGCATCTACCTTAACTGTGGCATGTCAATTCATCTCAAATATCTTCTCTTCAGCATGGATTATCTGGTCTTTCTCCAAGTATGTACACAGATGTCCCCTCACTTTTATTCTAAGGGAGAAAAATAGGTCGCATCTTTTAATACTTGCGAGCTTAGATGTGTACTTAGTAGACTGTTCCACCTACTAGAAATAACTTCATAGATATTTTTGGTCTTTCCCTTTTTCCTGTTGCAATTTGAGCTCTCGGGCTATCTTTTCCCTTTCTATAGGCTTCTTTGGCTTCCTCTTCAGCTGGTCACTTAGCAATGAAGTCCTTTGAGTTTCGTGCCACATTTAAAAATGAACAGATATTTCATTTCCTTGAATTTGATGTCTGCGGGGACGTCACTAGTTGTTGGTCACTTTAAACCATTTTGAACCATGAACCTTTGAACCATGAGAGTTCATTGGTTCAATGGTTCAACGATTCGGGCGGTCTTATTGGCTCCTTGGTTCCATCACTTTCTTTATTCATTCGCTTTCTTTGGTTCAATCCCTTTTTTGCTCTTTAGTTGAACCATGTCTTTGAACTAGTCTCTAGAATCTTCTGCTTCTTTTCTTTACTCGGAGCTTTCTTTGAACCTTTGAACCTTTGAACCTGTTGAACTCGTTGAACCATTTTGGTTCAAGGTTCAACAGTTCATCCTCTTTCTTAGAAGTCTTTGTTTTCTCTAAGTCTCTCGAGCTTCAAAATTCCTTCAGCTTTATGTCTTTGGAACACCCCAAAGGGAAGGTGTCCCTTCGGGCCTTGAGAAAGGTCCATTTCCTAGTCACCGAGAGCCCCCTGCAAGGGTACCTACCCTTTGGGGTCCTTTGGGCAGCCTTTTTCTTCAAATCCTTCGGACAAGGAATTCCTTCAGACATTTTATCTGAAGGAATTCTTTCCTTTATTTTTGCTGCTTTCTTTTGGGCCTTTGAACATTCCTTCAGACAAAAAGTTCAAAGGAATTCCTTTAGACAATTTGTCCGAAGGATTTCACTTGTAAAATTTCACTGCAAAAATTCTTTTTGAAAGGTACCTTTTTGTTCCCTTTTGTTCACTGCCCTCCACAAGGGCACTTGCCCTTTGGGTTTTGGGGGACTCCTTTGAACCTTCCGATTGAACCGACTGATTGAACCTTCCATAGTTCAACGGTTTAACGGTTCAATACTATGTTTCGTTTATTCAATTGACCAGTTGAACCAACCGCTTTGAACAATTCATTTGAACCAACTCTTCAAAATTTGATTGAACTCATTGAACCATTTTAGTTCAAGGTTCAATGGGTTAAATCTTCCTTCTTTTCTTTCAGTTCTTTAAAGCTGTTGAACTTGCTGCAGCGGTTAAACTTTGAAATTTTGCCAAATCGCTTAACTCTTCTAAGTCTACCGATGTCGTTGAACCTTTGAACCTTTTGAAAGTGGGGTTCAATGGTTCAATCCTTTGTTTGAAGCTTGTCGATGATCTTTTTGGTTGAACCTTGGTGTTGAACCAATCTCAAAATTGCCTAAGTGTTAGGAACTTGTTTCTTTGTGAGAACTCACCTGTTGAAGTCATTGAATCTGTTGAACCTGTGAGTCCCTTAGCTGAAAAAGCTTGAATAATAAAGAATTTGAATACTCAAAACAATTTTTGAGAAGGGAAGATAATTTTGGCCTGTAGGACCAAAATAGTTCATATGTTGTCCCAAAAATGAGTGACAAATTTTAAGAACAACAGCTGGCTCCAGTTGGGGAACTTCCTTTAGTTGAAATTTTGAAACAACTGAGGGGAGTAGAAACCAGAATCTCTAGTGCCTTTAAGTATGCCATTGGGCTATGGAGTCATGCTACCCAAAAAAAAGAAAGACACCAAAAATGAAAATAAAAAGTGCAAAACATAATTAAAGACTATACAAATATACATATGTATAGATGATCTTATCTGATACTTTAAGAATTGAAGTGCTTCAGATGCTGCCCATTGTGAGGCAGAGAAAAGGGCATGCCATCTTGATACTTCAATAGGAAACTATTTTCACCATTGAGCTGATGGATAGTAAACGGGCCTCTCCATAGGGAATCAAATTTTCCATGCATTTCCTTTGGTTCTCTTCTCTTGTCCCATAATAAAACTTGATCACCAATTTGGAACTCATAGTTTTTTGCTTTCTAGTTGAAGAGCTTCTTCACCAAACTTTGATGCGCAATAATTCAGTCCACCACCATAGTTAGTTGCTCATCCAGCTCAATAAGACACATGATCCTTTTATCGATAGAGCTTTCATATGTCTGATTTTTGACCGCCTTTGCCAATTTTAAAATTAGCAATTCTAGGGTGATTGGTATCTCTGCATTGAGACCATACAGAAGTTGGAAAGGTGAGATACCTATTGCCCTTTTGGGTGTAATTCTATCTATCCATAAAGCATCAACCAATGCTTTATGCCATGTTCATTGGTTGTCATCCACCAACTTCCTGATGATGGTTACCAGGTTCTTGTTGCTTGATTTAGCTTGGTCATTCCCTTATAAAAAATAATCAGAGTGGGAGAGGGTAATCTCATAGTAAAAATAGAACTGAGTGATTTCATGAGAAGAGAAATAGGCTGCATTATCTGTCACAATCTTGGTTGAGACCTCAAACTTAGAAATGATGTTTTCCTTTAGGAAATCACATACCACTTTTGAAGTAGCATGCTTGGTTGGAATTGCTTCCACCCATTTGGTGAAGTAATTTATGGCTGTAAAGACATAATCATGTCCAGTGCTTGAAGATGGGTTTACAACACTAATGAAATTGATTCCCCATTGCTAAAATAACTCTTTTATTACCACTAGTTTGAGAGGCAGAGTAGCTAACTTGGGTCTTCCAATGAACTGTTGGCACAGTTCACATCTTCGTACCCATTTGTATGCATCCTGAAATAGATTAGACCAGTAATACCTGGCTCACAGAATCTTATGGGTAGTTGCAGGAGTAGAAAAATGTCCTCCATAGGCTAGATTATGGAAAGACTTCAAAAGTTGGCTTTGTTGTTCTTTATCCACGCAGCGAAGGAACACTCCATCAAGGCTCTTCTTAACAGGGTGTTATCCCACATGACAAAATTGGTAGCTTTCAATTTAACAGTCCTCATTTTTTTATGAGATAGGTGAGCGGGACACTCACCATAAGTAAGAAAATGAGCAATACTTGAATACCACTCATTTGTGGTGGAGACAAAGAGGATTGTTGGTGTCTCTTCTATTTTTGATTATTCATGCCCTGCTTCTTTAGGTCTGTTATCAACAATCAATTGACAGAGGCCCCTTCCTCACATAAGCTTCATTGGTTTGATAATGAAATCAAACTCCTGGATTTTAGCAATCTAATTACCCCTTTTGGTTCCAAACTCCTGCAGAGTTAATATGGATTTGACTGTGGTATCATGAACTAGGACAGTAACGTGTGAATTCAGGATGTAAAAATGAAAGTGCTTTACTACCTTTACTACTACATAAGCATGCTTCTCCATGTTTTTGAATACTTCAGCTCATGGGCTTTGAGAGGATAACTCATGAAAGATATGGGAGATTCCACACCTTCATTCTATTGAACCAGAATTGTTGAAAGTGTGTGCTCAGAAGCATAACTATACATTGTGAAATCTTTGGTATAATTTGAACAAACTAGAATTAAGGCATGGGCAATAGCTGTCTTGATGTTAATTTGCCTTTTTCAGTCCAGTTGAAAGTGGCCTTTCCCTTCATCATATTTACAATATGGTGAGTCTTCTCTACGAACTCGGGAATGAACCTTCGTAAAAAATTCACATTTCTAAAGAAAGAGTGAATTGCAGTCTTACTTGTGGGCAAGGTAAGTTTCTAGATGGATTTGACTCTTTTTGAGTCAATGTTTATGCCTTCTCAGGATACAATGTGTTTGAGAAGTTTCTCTTCTATTACTCAAAAAATAGACTTCTTGGGATTTAGAGATATACCATTTTGGCGACATCATTTCAGCACTTGTTACAAATGGCGCACATGATCAGGACAGTGCTTGAAAAAGATTTTTAAATCATCAAGGTACACCATAATAAACTTACCCATTTCATCTTTGAAAGCAAGGTCCATGGCTCTTTGAAAAGTGGCGCTAGCATTTATCAAGCTAAGTGGCATTTTTCGATATGCAAAGGTGCCCCAAGGTGTGGTGAAGGTAGTCTTATGCTGGTCTGTTTCACCGACTTCTACTTGATTGTATCCAAAAAATATGTCTAATATTGATAACATCTCTGAACCGGTCACTGTCTGAAGAACTTGGTCCATGATGGGCAGAGGATACTTATCCTTTAAGGATGACTGACTCAAATTTTTGAAATCTACGCAGAGGTGAATTTTGCCATTCTTCTTCCTCACAGAGACTATGTTTGCAATCTATGTGGAATGATGGATTGGGAAAATTATTCTAGCATTCAGCATTTTTTATATTTTAGACAGAATAATACCTGATATCTTTAGATTGTACTACCTAGATTTTTGCTTGTAAGGCACCGAATCACTTTTGAGGGAAATTTTATGGCAAATTTCTTTAGACCTTAGTGACTTCAAATCATCATAGGAGAACGCCAAAACATCTATGTACTGGCAGAGTATATCAGTGAACTTGAACTTCTCTTCCTAAGTGTAGCACTTCCCAATGTTCACCATATTGGAATTTTCTTTAGTACCCAAATTTATTTGATCAAACTCCTGAGAGGAACTTGAATCCATTTGTTGCTGTTTGATGAACCTGTCGTGCTTGTCAAACAACTTCTCAAGGGAAACCAATTCTTTGAGAATTTTATTCCCCTTTAGTTATAGGAATTCATCACCTACGTCTGAACTTGATTCAAGCTTCTGAGGCTCACTGTCTTCGAAGTGGAGCTATTGAAAGCTATCTTTCTATTCCAAAAAGGTGATGATTTGATTGTTGCCATTAAATACATGCCAATAATTGGCATTATCAGGCACACTTGGTTGAAAGACCAGTTTGATAGTGTACCTTTCTCCCTTAAAATTAGGGTGAGGAACCAGAAGAGTTACTGAAATAGCCAAAGCATCAGCTTGATCATTAAATTCCCTAGGAACTACAGAGATGCTGAAAGCATCAAAACTTTCAATTTGATCCCAAATCAAATTGCGGTAATGATGCAATCTCTCATTTTTGGTTTGGTATAGGTTCCTCACCTGACAAACCACTAGCTCATCATCTCCTTTGACATGAAAGAGCTTGATGCCCTTGTTTTGAGTGGCCTTCAATCTAAGCAACAATAATTCATATTTAGCAGTATTATTGGTATTACTAAACTGCAACTTGTATGAAGAAGAAAAAATATCTCCTTGAGGAGATATCAACACAATCTCAGCTCTCAAACCAGTAGAAGAATAGTTGCCATCAAATTATATTATCCATACATCATCAGAAGCTGACCTTACCTTAGATTTTTCTTCATTTGGAGGGAAAGATTCTTCTACACTTACACTGCGTTCTATCCTATCTTCAACTATTTTATCTAAACCAATTTTCAGATTGTCACCTTCAAGAGCTTCATCAGATGCCTCATGAACTTCTTCCATGGCTAAGAAATAATTACCCATGCCTAAACACTCAAATAGAATTTGAGCTTCAGGCACTGATGTTTGAGTGACCACATATTTTACTTCCTTCTCAGGGAGCAATCTCTGCATGATGCCTTTGACTGGGATCTTTGCTTTAGACAGGTCCATGCTCAACATGCCACCAACATCCTTGCAAAAATTTCACCCAAGAAGGATGTTGTAAGAGGTTGAGACATCAGCCACTAGGACTGTCATCTTAATCATTTTATTAGAGAATGTCATAAATACAAATTGGACGTCCTTGATTTGTCCTAGCAGTGGCACTTGTTTGTTCTCCATGGAGAAACATCTCCCAAATGTCTTGGTTAGTGTGAGTTCAAGAGATTCTACCACTTGAAAGGCATGACATTGTTACATGCACCTGAATCTATGATGTAATTATTCAGCTGATGACCATTTATTAGCAAGGAGACGTAAAATAGTTTAGTCCTTTTAGGAGCAGCAGGAGGGGCAATGACAAGGTTATTCCAAGTGGATGTGAGAGTCACCTTTAGAGCAACTGGTGCTACAAGGATGATTTTATTCTTCACACATTCCACTAATCTTTCCAACTATTCAGGGTTGGATTGCAGAAATTCAAATTTAGATATTTGAATTTTAGTTTTCTTGACATGGTCGACTATGTCAAATGTGTGAAATGAATTATGAATAGGGGAAGGGAGTTCATCCTTCTAATTTTTATGGGGGGAGGACTGATCTGCAAAATTGAAGGTGAATGTGCAAAACTGTTTGGGGTATTCACTTTTTTAGCAATCACCAGGTCCTTTGGCTGAAAAGGCAGAGAATTTTCTCGTTAGGCAATTGAAATTTCAAGCTGAGCTCGCTCCTCTATTTTTTCTTTAACAGCTTACTGAGCTAACTGATTCTTAGACTGGGTGAACACAACATATGATCCCTCAACTACTTTACTTTCATTTCTGGGTTCATCTTGATAATTCAGGAAACTAATGTCGGAGTCGCCAGCTAATTCTTCTCCTTCCTTTGTGAAGAGATTAGCATCATTTTCAAGGTTCAACTCAGGTTGGAAAGAGAAATCAGATTTTGCTTCAAGATATCTAACTGCTGAATTGGTTGGAGGTGTTTCAATGGCCAATTTCTCCTATGTGAGAGGAGGACGAATTAGCTACCCTTAATTTCTGGTAGTGCCTTGATATGACTGATTAGAAAATGTTCTCCTTGGTATATCTTGGTATGAAGGAACATAAGACATCCCTTGCACCATTTGCTTTATAAGAGTTAGCAACTCATTTGCCAGCTTCTGCACCATTGGATCAGTGGTGCCTGTAGGTGAGTATTCATAAGATGAAGAAGATTTACCTCTGTTAGGATATTTCCTTATCTTTTCTGCCAAGATAAGGTCATCTTCCACCTTAGTGGCCAAATATTGAGCAGCAACAAGGTCTATGTGGCTAGCATGTGTTAGCAAAAAACTCACTTCAGGCAACTATGAGTTGATGAAGAAACATTTAAATTTCTCAAGTGTTAGCTGAATAATTGTCGGAATCCTATTCCTCAGCTTGTCAAATTTGGCAATGAAGTCCCTCATAGATTCATGAGGTTCTTTCTTCATCTGTGTGAGTTGGGCCAAC
Source organism: Torreya grandis (assembly GCA_037957365.1). Taxonomy (NCBI): domain Eukaryota; kingdom Viridiplantae; phylum Streptophyta; class Pinopsida; order Cupressales; family Taxaceae; genus Torreya; species Torreya grandis. The sequence goes on along the minus strand of JARHVA010004676.1, from coordinate 257,353 downwards.
AGGGCATGCATATCTTCTGCAAGCTTGAACCTTGCTTCAAACTTAGCTTTAAGAGTGTTTCAGTCAGTCACAGTCTGGGCCTATAGATGATAGAACCACTCTGTAGCAGCACCTTACAATGTTTTTAAAAATAGCCTGACTGCTACGTCCTCATACTCCACGCTTATCACACTACAGGCTATGCTGAAAGTTGTAATGTGTTCATCAGGGTGAACTCTCCCATCACCAAAGAATTTAGAAAAAATATTCCTTGAACTGTGTGGTAGCTCATGTAGAGGTGGATTTAAATTAAGTGGGCCAAAAGAGTTACCCCAGGGGCCTTGAACTACCATGATTTGATTATGGAAAGGAGGGATAACAAATTTGAGTGGAGTATATATAGGTAAAGCTCTACTAACAATAGAAAAAGAAGCTCTACCTTGTATTGGTGACCTAATATTGGGAGGAGGAAGACTCCTAATTCGTTGAACTTGAAGTTGTGGAGGAAACAAATCAAAATTGCCTTGCTACACCAACTCAAAAATAGGGTCAACAACACCTTGGGATCTCTGGCTTCTTGTATAGCGTGGAGTTGCTAGATTGTAGAATAAAAATGAAAAAGCACTGGCCCTACTTCAGCTTGAAGCTTGAGGCTTCAAACTTCACGCTCTTCTCCAGTAGAGTCACCAAAAACTGTTGGGTGAATATTTTGTCACCAGCTAATTGATGAGCAAAATATGTGATTTCAACCACAACATAAGGAGATTGGTCGACCAAATGTGTAAGTTTATTACATCTCCTCTCATCAAGGGGAGGTTCCCTATAACTATGAGGGGATATATACTATATATATGCAAAAAATAACACTCATGAGTAGGACAACACCATCCATCTCTCTTCTTTTAGAGATGATGTTCACAAATAAAGGAGAAATCTAGGTGAAAACACTAAAGGCACTTCTATTCTTTCAAAAGTGGTCTTGCAACAAACATCAAGAGTTTTTTTTGATAGGTAACAAGTAACTGGTAACAGGGGGTGTAGTAACCAGCAGAAAAAGGTGTAGCACAAAGTCTCCACCTCAACTGCCCAAGAGTGAAATACGAAGGACAATGAGGGCACAAAGTCATCCCAAGGTCCTTTACACAGAAATAGAAAATAGATAAATACACTAAATGCAATTGTGGCAGTGCAAATTCTTCCCATAGTTGGCTTCAAGACACCTTCCTGATTACTTCCATTAGTTTTGCTTATTTCATTAAAATTGACAAGAACACATTCAGCAAATGGACATAAGAACAATCTCCTAAATGACACAAGTTATTATAGCACAAAGTCTGAAAGTAACCTACTTTCTTATTCAAATAATGAAATATAATTAATAATCTGAGTTCAAAGTCTCAGTAATCGCCTCTCAATTTTGGCAGAGTTTTGCTTTTATATCTAAAAAGATCTCCTTTTACGTAAAATAAGAGATTACAATATATAGCAGCCAAAGAAGACTTGGCACTTTCTTTCATGGCACGGACCATGCTACATTCAATGCCTTGAATGCATTTTCAGTTCAATTAAAGAGGCCATGCTAGAACAGGGCGTCTACCTTAACTGTGATGTGTCAATTCATCTCAAATATCTTCTCTTCAACATGGGTTGTCTGGTCTTTCTCCAAATATGTACACGACTGTCCCCTTGCTTTTATTCTAAAGGAGAAAAATAGGCCACATCTTTTAATGCTTGCGAGCTCAGATGTCTACTTGGTGGACTATTCCACTTATTGGAAATAACTCCTACATAGATATTTTTGGTCTTTCCCTCTTTCATGTTGCAATTTTAGCTCTCAAGATATCTTTTCCCTTTTTTTAGGCTCTTTTGGCTTCCTCTTCATCTGGTTGCTTAGTAATGAAGTCCTTCAGGTTTCGTACCACAATTAAAAATTAACAGATATTTTATTTCCTTGAATTTGATGTTCACAGGGATGTCACTGGTTGCTAGTCACTTTGAACCACTTTGAACCATGAACCTTTGAACCATGAGATTTCATTGGTTCAATGGTTGAATGGTTCAGGTGGTCTTATCGGCTCCTTGGTTCCATCGCTTTCTTTGTTCATTCGCTTTCTTTGGTTCAATCCCTTTTTTGCTCTTCGGTTGAACCATCTCTTTGAATTGGTCTCTAGAATCTTTCGCTTCTTTTCTTTGCTCAGAGCTTTCTTTGAACCTTTAAACTCGTTGAACCATTTTAGTTTAAGGTTCAATAGTTCATCCTCTTTCTTATAAGCATTTGTTTTCTCTAAGTCTCTTGAGCTTTGAAATTCCTTCGACTTTATGTCTTTGGAACACCCCAAAGGGAAGGTGTCCCTTTGGGCCTTGATAAAGGTCCATTTCTTGGTCATCGAGAGCCCCCCGCAAGGGTACCTGCCCTTCAAGGTCCTTCAGGCGGCCTTCTTCTTCAAATCTTTCAAATAAAATGTTTGAAGGAATTTCTTTAGAAATTTTGTCCAAATGAATTCTTTCCTTTATTTTTGCCACTTTTCGTCGGGCCTTTGAACATTTCTTCGAACAAAAAGTTTGAAGGAATTCCTTCAGACAATTTATCTGAAGGATTTCACTTGTAAAATTTTATCGTGAAAAATCTTTCTAAAAGGTACCTTTTTGTTCCCTTTTGTTCACTACCCTCCACAAGGGCACTTGCCCTTTGAGTTTTGGGGGACTCCTTTGAACCTTTCGATTGAACCAACCGATTGAACTTTCCATGGTTCAATACTGTGTTCCATTTATTCAATTGATCGGTTGAACCGACTGCTTTGAACCATTCATTTGAACCAACTGATTGGAATATTTTTTTAAAATTTTATTGAACTCATTGAATCTTGAACCTTTGAACCATTTCGGTTCAAGGTTCAATGGTTTAATGGGTTAAATCTTTCTTCTTTTCTTTAAGTCCTTTGAAGCGGTTGAACTTGCCGAAGCGGTTGAACTTTGAACTTTCGCCGAAGAGCTTAACTCTTATAAGTCTGTTGACATCATTGAACCTTTGAACCCATTGAAAGTGGGGTTCAATGGTTCAATCCTTTGTTTGAAGGTTGTCGATGAACCTTTTGGTTGAACCTCGGCATTGAACCAATCTCAAAATTGCCTAAGTGTTGGAAACTTGTTTCTTTGTGAGAAATTGCCTGTTGAAGTCATTGAACCTGTTGAACCTGCGAGTCCCTTAGCTGAAAAAGCTTGAATAATGAAGAATTTGAATAATCAAAATAATTTTTGAGAAGGGAAGAGAGAATTTTGGCCTGCAGGACCAAAATAGTTCATATGTTGTCCCAAAAATGAGTGATAGATTTTGGGAACAACATATATTAGGTAAGGGAAGATCATCTTGAGGACAAGCTTTGTTGTTGTCTTGAAAATCAATACAAATTATAATCCCTTCAGGCTTTTTACTAATAGGTACAACATTAGACATCCATTTAGAGTAGTCAATGGATCAGATACATCCTACTTCTAAGAGTTTTTCCAACCCTTTCTTTACCAATACAACAATGTGAGGATGCATCTTACGTAACTTTTATTTTACCAGTTTGGCATCAAGATTAACCACAAGGTGGTGTAGAGCCAAGGCAGGATCTAAACCTGGCATGTCAGACTAGGCCCATGCAAAAATATCCACAAACTCTCTTAACAGAGCTGTAAAGACGTCACGTTCCTCTTCAATGAGTAATGCACCTAATTTTATTTATTTCAAGTCTGATGGCGTCTCAATATTTACCTCTATTGTAGCTTTAATTAGAAGGGTCAAACCATCTTTTAGGAGAGTAGGGAGTGACTTGAACTATTAAATTCAGGGTCCTCTGTTAGGACTTTCTCTTCAACTTATCCTAAGCATGATGAATATAAGTCCCCTAATGGAAGATCTGGCCATGTGATAAAAATAGTAAAAAATTATTCAAGAATTTGATTAAATACTTGTTATTTCTCAAAGGTGAACTTTGATCCACAAACAAGTTCATCATTGGTGGTCTCTTGGTCTAAATTTGAAGAATAATGAATACCCCCATCTAATGGTGCATGAAATAGGTTTTCACCACTAGACTGGCCTTTATCTTTACTTTTTCCCTAGTCAGAAAGTGCCTCAAAGAGGTTTTCACTTTGTGACCTCAATGTTTTACTTATTTGTTTTTGGCTAAGGGTGTTCACTCACTATCCAAAATAGGCTACAGGATCCATTGTGATTGAGAACCCTAATTTGTGATCTCCCAATGGAACATTGTATCTAAGGCCTAAGAAATCATATAATGCCTCATCATTCTAAAACTCATCAATTGGCAGACTGGGTTCTTATTGGTCCCAATCTATCAGTTGAGGATAATATAATGGAAAATGGTTACGATAAATGGCCAAAGTAAGGGTACAAATGGCATTATTATCAAACTTGTTGGTTTCAACTAGGTCATCAAAGGTGAGACTATGATCATACTCTATTTTGCTGTCAGCATCATCATCACTAGTCATTGGTGATAAAGTTTGAATAAGATATTTGGGGTCACCCCCAGGCTATTTAAATCCAAGTCCATAAGGTCTTTCATACTTAGTCATGAAAATTGGCTTGATGGTCCCTTGTTGATTCGATTTGAGGCCTCTTCCTTCATAATTGTGACGCTCCATGATCTTATTGGGAATAGGATACTTGGCATTTTTATAACAATCAACTTGGTTGTCATTGTATAATCATTATTCATCCCCTTCAAGAGGGTCAGGTCCTAGGCCGGATGCTGGTACAAATGTGGCTGGTCCCTTAACTTTATTCTTTTGTTGCCAATGCATATGTGGGGTGACTTTAGGTTGCGCAAAGGTTTTTAGATTCTAAGGAAGATTGGCAATATGAAATGTATCATGGGTGACATATTCTCTCGATCCATTATCTGAAATGGTGAAATTATTAGAAGCTTCAGGAGGTGGCATGTGGAAAAGGGAATCCAAGGTATTAGGATTTATGCAATTATTTGGTGAAGGATCAATAAGTATAGCCTTTCCTTTATCCTGATTGGAACTTGGATTCATATCGTACTGACAATTATAGATTTGAAATTTGGCCTCAAGATGTTTGCAATGCTCATATGGGTGTAAATATCCTAGAATATTCACTTCCATCCCTGAGTGGGAAAACTTAATACATTGGTGCAACATTGACGATACTACATGAATCTCATGTAACCAAGGCCTACCTAGAAGCATGTTATATGATAACTCAAAATCAAGCACATGACAAAGTGTATCATGGGTCAAAGGCCCATTGATAACTGATAAAATAATGGTGCTTTGTGATTCTCTTTCTTGATTATCATAAGCTTTGATGGTTATTGTTTATAGTTGGAGATCTACCATTGTGTACCCAATAAGCTTGATGAGCTTTAGAGACACTATGTTGAGGCTGAATCCATTGTTGATAAGGACATGTTTCACTTTATGCCATCTGATAAAAACTTCTATGTACAATGGGTTATAATGGAGCGGGCCAAGAGAAGACATATCACTTTGGTTGAATGTGACTTGTTGCATTGGAGCTAGGTGTCCAACCTAAGATTGAAAGTTATCAGGGGATATGTCACTAGTAATAGTGGATTGGGTTAAAAACTCATTTAAAATGTTTTTGTGGATTATTGACGTTCGCAGCAAATCTAAAATAGAAATTTATGCTGGTGTCTTTACAATTATTCCAGAATATCAAATTTCATGTCTTGGTCAGCAGTGAATGGTTTATTTTGAGGCTAAGTGGTTGGTTGGATGATAGGCAAAGTGGTGGATGGTTGTGGGCCTAGAATAGTAATCTTCAACAAATGAGTTATGATTGTATAATTAGGATTAAATACTGGACCATTGTTGCTAACTGATGCTGGAAATGGTGTGGGACCAGAAAGGACAAGTCTCAATTACCATTGCACTTGCATGTGGTCACATGGTAAGGATAAGTTATCAATATAAGATCCAAAAGGGGAAGTCCTAATTTATTGGTTTGCTTATATGCATTCCCATGTCAAAGAAGGATTATCCATGTAATTTGGTTGAATGTTGTTATTTAGCAACGATCTAGGCTAATTAGTGCTTGGTCTAGGATTAATAGAGATGGTATTAATGCTACCCCCTGCAATATGACCTACAACCCTATTGTAGTCATGTGCAATTACATTGTAGGTTTGTTGGTTATTACCATTATGACATTGGTTTTGTCTATTATTCTATCATTATGGGTTTTGATACTAATTTTGTGGATTCTACTGGTTTAGCCTTTGATTTTACTAATGTATGGGCCGTTGTTATTGTTATTGATTGTTATGATATTATTGAATATTATGTCAGGGAAAGGGGTTTTGATAGATCCAAAGAGTTTGATTAGAAGTGGAAGCACCATTATCAAAATTGCCTAAGTGTTGGAAACTTGTTTCTTTGTGAGAAATTCCCTGTTGAAGTCATTGAACCTGTTGAACCTACGAGTCCCTTAGCTGAAAAAGCTTGAATAATGAAGAATTTGAATACTCAAAATAATTTTTGAGAAGGGAAGAGAGAATTTTGGCTTGCAGGACCAAAATAGTTCATATGTTGTCCCAAAAATGAGTGATAGATTTTGGGAACAACATATATTAGGTAAGGGAAGATCATCTTGAGGACAAGCTTTGTTGATGTCTTGAAAATCAATACAAATTATAATCCCTTCAGGCTTTTTACTAATAGGTATAGCATTAGACATCCATTTAGAGTAGTCAATGGATCAGATACATCCTACTTCTAAGAGTTTTTCCAACCCTTTCTTTACCAATACAACAATGTGAGGATGCATCTTACGCAACTTTTATTTTACCAGTTTGGCATCAAGATTAACCACAAGGTGGTGTAGAACCAAGGCAGGATCTAAACCTGGCATGTCAGAATAGGCCCATGCAAAAATATCCACAAACTCTCTTAACAGAGTTGTAAAGACGTCATGTTCCTCTTCAATGAGTAATGCACCTAGTTTTATCTATTTCAAGTCTGATGGCGTCTCAATATTTACCTCTAATGTAGCTTTAACTAGAAGGGTCAAACCATCTTTTAGGAGAGTAGGGAGTGACTTGAACTATTAAATTATGTCAGGGTCCTCTGTTAGGACTTTCTCTTCAACTTATCCTAAGCATGATGAATATGAGTCCCCTAATGGAAGATCTGGCCATGTGATAAAAATAGTAAAAAAATATTCAAGAATTTGATCAAATACTTGTTGTTTCTCAAAGGTGAACTTTGATCCACAAACAAGTTCATCATTGGTGGTCTCCTGGTCTAAATTTGAAGAATAATGAATACCCCCATCTAATGGTGCATGAAATAGGTTTTCACCACTAGACTGGGCTTTATCTTTACTTTTTTTGTAGTCAGAAAGTGCCTCAAAGAGGTTTTCACTTTGTGACCTCAATGTTTTACTTATTTGTTTTTGGCTAAGGGTGTTCACTCGCTATCCAAAATAGGCTACATGATCCATTGTGATTGAGAACCCTAATTTGTGATCTCCCAATGGAACATTGTATCTAAAGCCTAAGAAATCATATAATGCCTCATCATTCTAAAACTCATCAATTGGCAGACTGGGTTCTTATTGGTCCCAATCTATCAATTGAGGATAATATAATGGAAAATGGTTACGATAAATGGCCAAAGTAAGGGTACAAATGGCATTATTATCAAACATGTTGGTTTCAACTAGGTCATCAAAGGTGAGACTATGATCATACTCTATTTTGCTGTCAGCATCATCATCACTAGTCATTGGTGATAAAGTTTGAATAAGATATTTGGGGTCACCCCCAGGCTGCTTAAATCCAAGTCCATAAGGTCTTTCATACTTAGTCATGAAAATTGGCTTGATGGTCCCTTGTTGATTCGATTTGAGGCCTCTTCCTTCATAATTGTGATGCTCCATGATCTTATTGGGAATAGGATACTTGGCATTTTATAACAATCAACTTGGTTGTCATTGTATAATCATTATTCATCCCCTTCAAGAGGGTCAGGTCCTAGGCCAGATGCTGGTACAAATGTGGTTGGTCCCTTATCTTTATTCTTTTGTTGCCAATGCATATGTGGGGTGGCTTTAGGTCGCGCAAAAGTTTTCAGATTATAAGGAAGATTGGCAATATGAAATGTATCATGGGTGACATATTCTCTCGATCCATTATCTGAAATGGTGAAATTATTAGAAGCTTCAGGAGGTGGCATGTGGAAAAGGGAATCCAAGGTATTAGGATTTATGCAATTATCTGGTGAAGGATCAATAAGTATAGCCTTTCCTTTATCCTGATTGGAACTTGGATTCTTATTGTACTGATAATTATAGCTTTGAAATTTGGCCTCAAGATGCTTGCAATGCTCATATGGGTGTAAATCTCCTAGAATATTCACTTCCATCCCTGAGTGGGAAAACTTAATACATTGGTGCAGCATTGATGATACTACACGAATCTCATGTAACCAAGGCCTACCTAGAAGCATGTTATTTGATAACTCAAAATCAAGCACATGACAAAGTGTATCATGGGTCAAAGGCCCATTGATAACTGATAAAATAATGGTGCCTTGTGATTCTCTTTCTTGATTATCATAAGCTTTGATGGTTATTGTTTCTAGTTGGAGATCTACCATTGTGTACCCAATAAGCTTGATAAGCTTTAGAGACACTATGTTGAGGCTAAATCCATTGTTGATAAGGACATGTTTCACTTTATGCCATCTGATAAAAACTTCTATGTACAATGGGTTATTATGGAGTGAGCCAAGAGAAGACATATCACTTTGGTTGAATGTGACTTGTTGCACTGGAGCTAGGTGTCCAACCTAAGATTGAAAGTTATCAGGGGATAGTAATAGTGGATTGGGTTAAAAACTCATTCAAAATGATTTTGTGGATTATTGACGTTCGTAGCAAATCTAAAATAGAAATTTATGCTGGTGTCTTTACAATTATTCCACAATATCAAATTTCATGTCTTGGTCAGTAGTGAATGGTTTATTTTGAGGCTAAACGGTTGGTTGGATGATAGGCAAAGTGGTGGATGGTTGTGGGCCTAGAATAGTAATCTTCAACATATGAGCTATGATTGTATAATTAGGATTAAATATTGGACCATTGTTACTAACTGATGCTGGAAATGGTGTGGGACTAGAAAGGACAAGTCTCAGTTACCATTGCACTTGCATGTGGTCACATGGTAAGGATAAGTTGTCAATATAAGATCCAAAAGGGGAAGTCCTAATTTATTGGTTTGCCTATATGCATTCCCATGTCAAAGAAGGATTATCCATGTAATTTGGTTGAATGTTGTTATTTAGCAATGGTCTAAGCTGATTAGTGCTTGGTCTAGGATTAATAGAGATGGTATTAATGCTACCCCCTGCAATATGACCTACAACCCTATTGTAGTCATGTGCAATTACATTGTAGGTTTGTTGGTTATTACCATTATGACATTGGTTTTGTCTATTATTCTATCATTATGGGTTTTGATACTGACTTTGTGGATTCTACTAGTTTAGCCTTTGATTTTACTAATGTATGGGCCATTGTTATTGTTATTGATTGTTCTACTATTATTGATTATTATGTTAAGGAAAGGGGTTTTGATAGATCCAAAGAGTTTGATTAGAAGTGGAAGCACCATTATCTAATTTTATCTCCCCATTCTCCAACATATTCTCAATTAAATGCTTGATTTGGACACATCTTTGTAGATTATGCCTGTTGACCTGATGATAGTCACAAAATTCATTTTCATGGTACCAATCAAGATAAGTAATGCCTTACAAATAATGATTTGGTATAGGCCAACTAATCAGATTAGCGGCATCAAACTTGTGAAATATAGACTCAATAGGTTCTCCTAAGTCACTAAAGATAGAATGTGTAGGCACGGTTCTTCTAAGAGGAGGGGTTTGTAATGGTATAGGCTATTGTATTTGTTGTGTAGGTCTTGGTTGTTGTGCTTGTGGCATTGGTTTGAGAGGTTGCTAAGCAGGAGTAAGCTAAAAAGTTGGTGCAGATGATGTTTGCACAGTTTGAACATGATGAGATTCAATTACTCCATTTCCCACAACGTTCTTATTATGGTTGAATTGCTTTGGTCTTTCTTGGTTATTGGCTTGTCCCAGTTGCATTGCTTGCACTTGAATAGGGTGTTGATGTTGGTCACTTACTTGATTGGTACCTTGATTTTTATTAGTCGAATTAAGCTTGATGACTCTTTTATTGATGTTCACCCTCTCGATCAATAAACCTTCATCAATGATCTCCTTGAGCGTATGTGCACATTATAGTTCCAAATGATAAGCTATCTCACTATGAAAAATTTTGGTAAACACATCGGCTAATTGTTTATCTAGTAAACTATGGGTGAAACGGCTTGCAAGGGCTCTCCATCACTGTAAATAACTTGCAAAACTCTCACCAATTTTTTGCTTTGTTTGCATTAAATCTACTAATGAAATCTCATACTCGAGATTATAGGAAAAGTGTTGCACAAACTTATCAAAAAGATCATCAAAATATGTTACTAAATTTTTGGGCAACTTTAAAAACTATTCCAAGGCTTGTCTAGCCAAGCTTCTTGGTAATAACAATAAAATGTATATGTCGCTATATACTACTAGTTGACATGCAATAAAGAATTCAGTCAAATGAGCCTTAGGGTCACCTTTCCCTTTGTATTTATCGAATTTAAGTGGTTCATATCTTGGAAGAAATGGTATCTTCAAATACTCCATGTTGAATGGATAGGAACACACGTCATCTAATTTGAACTTTTTAGTTTGTTTACCAGCTTGAATGGCAACAATTGCATCCTTCATCTATTGTAATTCTTTAGATAGGAAACTGGATGGAATATTGGTTTGAGGGAGAATTTGGGTTTGGATAGATGGTTGGGAGGTCATAAGTGGAACACTTTGACCAAGGTATGGTGGGGTTACCTATTAGGGTACATTGGCTTGGTTGGGGAATAGACTAGGAATACGCATATGTGGATTAGGATGTATTTGAAATTGTACACTTAGTTGTGTGATATTCTAGTTTGGGTTGGAAATAAAGGTTTGAATTAGAGGATTTTGTAGTTGGGATGGAGTGATATAACTATATTGTGCCTGATGTGGTTGAAAAGGGACATGTTGTTGATTAATCAAACCTTGCAATCGAGTGGGAACTTGTGGACCAAGACCTTATCTCTAGATTTGTGGCACATTTTGAACCAATGATTGTCTAGTAGGTACCTGAGAAACATGGGGACCTCCTTGTTGCATGAATCCCTATGAGGAAGTGAAAGTAGGTTGTAGAATCAACATCTATCATTGACCAATATTTGCACATTGTTGACTAGTCATTACTTGGTTTTAGATTGGCATATTAGTTTACGACTAAAGAGGTATATTTGTTGTTACCTGGTTAGGTGGAACATTTGTTGTCCCTAATTAAGGTGGTAATATATTTTTCCTCTATTATGTTGATACACTAGATTGTGCCTGTTGTTATGGAATACTACTCATTACCTATTGAAGAGGAGTATGATTCGTCACATTCTATCATTGAGATGTGACATTGGCCATTGTTTGATTACCTGATTGCATAGGTTGTACATTTGAGGAAGTAGATGGTTGAGGTTGGGGTGTGAAAACTCCCACTCCCTGATATGATGACCTATTCATAGGATTAACTATAGGCACATGTTGTTGGCTAGTTGTTTTCACATTAGTACCACTTTGATCGAGATTGGACATTGTTTGCACATTATCTACTACTTTGGCTCACTATTCAGTGTAGAGGCTGAAGACACTTCTTCAATAATGAACATATGCATCAAGTTATCTATTGAAATAGTCTATATGAATGGGTTAGATTTTGGTTTCTCTTGTCCATTTAACTCTATCAATACTCCTATTGAAGGAACTAGGTCAATGAGAGGCTTACTTACCATGTTCATATGATTAAAATCATATGCTAGATTTAGATATGTTTGATATGCTATCTGAATTTGGTTTAAGTGTTCTTCCATGATGTTTTTGCCTTGATCAAATATATTAGGATTTTGGTACGTTGTTTGGACTAGAGCCATAGGATTGCTAGAATAAGCTTGTTAATCATAAATGATATTGTGGGACACTCTTACTAGACTTGCTAAATTTTCATGGGGGAAGTCTGCTGGAAACTTGGCCCCTACCTCTATGGCTCTACCAAAATCCCATCTTTGTTCTCTAACAAATGTCGCTCAAACAAAAATGGATCATATGTGGAAGTCGTATTAGCATAATATCACTATTGAAGTAATAGCTCATCCACTGTAGGTATTGTAGCTAGGCATTGCGTGGTTTGCTCTTGGTCCTGTTCTGAATAAGGTGGTGTGTTAACTAGATAGTTGGCTAATGGATCTTGGCTTTATGCTCTTGATTGAGTATTATAAGAGGGATAAGAATCCATCTCATAATAAATATTATCTGCATAGGGGTCTTACACCATTTCTTCGTACATAACTATATTACTAATCCCTGGATTGTACATGAGTCCACTATGAGTGTAGGAATACATGTTGGGATCCATAGTCAATGCTTTGTGATAAAAGGTCAAAGAGTTCTACAAACTCTGAAAAGGACAATGTCTAAAATAGATGATGTTCCAACTTGGTCTAGATTTGTCAAAAGGATCAATAGGTTTATGCAAAGGTTTGTGAGGAAACAAATTAGCATGAAGTAACTAACATTTTCACTGTTCACACAAAGATAAGTAAGTAAATGGTCCTAAAAATAAAAATTCCAAACTCTAAGGTTGAAGTGTTTCAAATCAATATAATCTAGGAAATTTAAAAGTTGCTAAGTCTTTTGGCCAAACGCGATGTCAAAAGCTAGGCTTAAATAAGGCATGTGCTAGGACTCTTGTCCAAACGACATCAAAATCTAGACTTTGATATAGATGAAAGTTTTAATCTAATGGATTTGAAACACTTCTAACAAACACTAGGCATTTGATTCTCGGACATGAACTTAATCAACTAAGTATAAGGTATGAAACAAAAAACACTTTAGAATTAGCTTATTTTCTCACAAAAATGGTATAAAACTTGGTTCTTTTGACAGACAAGCTAGACAAAGGTGATCAATATAATGGTTTTAGACAAAAGATCACAAAAGCACACTTGGATTGGTCTGAAAATGTAGGAGCAAATTTGAAACTCTATGCAAAAGGCTCTATGAAATAATTTTTGAAATGTTTTGGGTAGCATAAAAATGATATACTACCCAAAGGTGTGGCAAAAAGGTTTGTTTCAAAAACTCTCTAAGGTAAAGACGTTTTCCTACAATTTTAACAGCATAACACTACTTTTCTTGACTAAAAAATGTTGGGGTGCATAGACTTAAAGTACAAGTGTTTAGCACAAAATGGCTTAAGTATATCGAGTGATGATAATGATTATGAGTCTTTAAACGAACTTCAACCTAAATTGGAAGTTAAACCTAAGTTCGCTCAAGTTTAGTGCAAATGGCGAACCCACTTAACACATCAACCCTATGAACTTTTAAAGGTGTAATTCCAAATTTAGATTATAATTGAAGGACTTAAATAACTTTGGTAAAGGTCTAGACTCAATTGGGCAACATCACTGCACCAAAGTGGATGATATGACTCTCAAGCTTTTGATGAACTTTTGAACAAGGCAAATTGATGATCTCATGCGGACAACATAACACCTCTTTATTCAGAGGAAAATTTAGACTATGTGTTTGGTTTGGATCATTTGTTTACACCAAGTTTTGACTCCAAATAAGACTCTAAACTAGGACAAGACCAACTAATTAATCATTTTTTAGATCCTAAACTGACAAGGTTGCTTGGTATTGTTAGAATCCATCAATATACATCATTTGAGAGGATTTTAAGTGTTCAGCCAAAAGTAAATGCGCATTATATAGTAGGGTTTTTACACCCCCTTCTCTCAAATGATAGTACTATGACATGGACGTTGAGGCACACCTTGAACCAACAATACTTCTACATCAAGTGGGGATTTGTCTAAGATCTAACAAGTCTCTAAATGATCTAGGGGAATCAATTACACAATGACTTTCACGCCAAATAATGCAAAAGAAAAGCATGGATTTTGGGTCCGTATCACTTGGTTTTTTGCAAAAAGGTCTAGTCCTTTTTGCAACCACTACATCTTGTTGTTCGCTCAGTGTAGTATGATGTCCAAAGTGCCACTATGTCCTGTTTGTAACTCCAAAGGAGCCAAATGAAGTTAATTTTGGGAGATGAAACCTCAGGTCAAAGCTTCCCTAAAGAAATTGTGGGAGGTGATGAAGTCCCCCTCACAAGCCAAGATGCATAAAAAATAAAGAAAGCATAAAAGTACAAAGACTTTGGGATCATTTTCAAGGTCACTCTTTGATGAGTTTTTGGGGAGTGATTTAGATGACTTTATTTTTAAGCCTTGGACTAGGTAATTTGCAATAGGAATGGTGCTTTTGATTCCAAGGGTTCCCTATAGGGGATAAATGGAAGAGCATACATGCAACATTCCTCTTTTTCTGAACAAAGATTGATTAAACAACTATTGCAAATAATAATTGACAAGTGTGTTCAATTTTAAACCCAAAATGAAATATTTGGTGGTGTTCATTTAACCCCTTGGTCTTAGTCGCAAACTTTGAAAACATTCACCAAAACATCTAAGTCCTTTGTTAAACACCAAAACAAGGTTCCTAATTGATTTTTAAACATGCAAAGGTGATTTAAACATGTTTTGAACAAATATCAAGCTTGGTCCTGTAGCAAAATTGTTAGTATGTCCTTTAGTTTTGAAGCTCTTTTTAGCTCAAAATAATGAACTTTGAAAAAGTAGTTCTTAGGTTTATGTTTTTGGACAAACACAGTGACTAACATCGATTATTACCATCGACATCAATAACTTTGGCTAATCAAGATCTAACCAATGTTGGTTTTGCTAAATGACATTGGTTAAGCAGGTAAATAATGTTGGTACTACTTGCTGATGTCAGTTACTGTGTAAAATCGTGGTAAATAAAAATGGCAAAATAAAGTTAGAAAATAAATTTGTAAGAGTTTCAAAGGCTCAAATAAATATTTTAGAGTTGCAAAATGATCTCCTTCAGGTGTGAGATGTGTCTTGTCCCATCGGGCGTGCCATTATGTGATCTAGGAATTTGACTCAAGAGAGGATGGTTAGTATGGTGTTAGTTCCAAAATGAAAACAAAATGAAATAAACACACTAATAACATAACATATCTAGGCCTAGACACTAGGGAGAGCTTAGTTAACAAAATCAAATGATAAAGACAAATAAAAATCAAAAAATCAAATACAAGAATTCCTTCACCTTCCTTGGATGCTCCAAATACTTTTGTAGTGGTGGTTTGCTCAGTTTTGTGCTCATGAAGTCCTTGGCAATGGAAGATTGGCTACCTCTATCTCTCCTTGGCACCTTTGGCTTTTAGCTTGGCTTGGATTGGAATCAATTTGGCATTATAAATTTACATAATCAAATCCTTAAAGATATTTGAGCATAATAACTTTGCAGCAAAATAGCTTAGAAATGTTGTTGTTGGCCTTTCTATTTATAGATTTTTATATTTGATCAGAATCAACTTTAACCTTCCATCTCAAGATTGAGATGTGTGGTTGAGGATTAATTCAATTTTTGGAATTAATTTTTTAATTATCCTCATCATGACATTGGAAGAAGAGGCAATTAAGAGGCATGGAGGGCATGAATCCTGATATTTGTGGCATATATGGCATAGGGATGTCTTCCTAAGAAATGAGGTCACCTGATGATGCAAATATTCCATATTCATTTCCAAAAATAAGTATTCAACATGTTTCCATGGAATTTTTGATTAGGCCTTTATTTGGGTTAATTAGCTCTTAAGCATGATTAAGCACTTTGTGCACAAATTACTCAATTTGATCAGAATGCCTTGTTATTGGTCCAAAATTTGATTAGATTAGAATTAGAAGTCAATGTCAGATGCATTGGAACCGTATTCCCATTTAGGATGTTACCAAAAAAAAAAAGTCACATGTATTGTGTATAATATTTGATAGGAAAGAGCAATCCATAGCCCCTAGGTACAAAATTGGCATTTTGACTTGGAATGATCTAATCAAAGTTAGCAGGCCCATAAATTGCATTACCCCATTTCTGCCAAAATTGACACTTGAATATGTCAGTTTCACATCATTTAGCATGTTTTAGTTTTTTTAGGCCAAATTGTGTATTTGGAGGTTATTGGTGGCTAGATTTAGGTGTCTATAGCAACCACCTATAGATGCATACTCTAATGGTAGACTATGTATATATATTGCTCATGACTTCACCTTCATGGAAAGTTTGTATTAGAGAATGGGATTAAAAGAGGAGGATACTAATAAGACATGAAATGAACCTATCACAACCATATGAATCCGTGCAAAAGCATAAAGTTCCTAAAAATAGTGAAAACTACCCATTGCACTCAAAAAAGACTAGTCTGCAAATTTGAGGTTATTGGCTCATTCAAACACCACAAAACATGAAACCAAGCATGGGTATCATTTGATGAATAATTAAACATCATATGAGAGCAACATTAACAAATATATTGTATAGAATCTGCCAAACAAGAGCAAAACCCATAGGGTGCACCTAACGACTAGCAGATTTGCACAGTCAATTTCATGAGGATGGTTCATGAATCACCTAACACCATTATTTAAAATTATTATATGGAAATTAATTTATCTAAGTTTAATTTAACCTCCTTAAGGCATTTTCCTTAAAACATCCTAAGTTATTTGTACCAAGCAAAAACTAGAAAGTCACTTCTGCTTGCCAAGAAAGGTGAAAAGAGAGAAATGGTTTTGAGCAAGAAATGGGACTTACAAATGAATGGGACTTACAGATGAAAACAAATGTGTAACTAAGCATAGGGAAGTCAAAGAGGCATTCCCTGACCTTTTCCATATGACACACTTCCCAAGGAGGTTGTATAAGTGCCAAATTCTTATTTTCTTTCAAGAAAACTACATTTCTTTTGTATAACCTACCATGTCTCAGTTGTTTCAGTTACTTAAGACTTATAAGGACACATGTGGCATGAAATCATGTTTTAAAACCTTCACATTTCCCAAGAAACCCTTACAACTTATTAAATGCACCCTTTTGACCCCTAAAGTGACCCAAAATGATAAATGGACATAAAACTAATTGACCAAGGCCAATATAACATCATTTGAGATTAATTAACATGTAATACACCCAATGACACTCATATTACACCCCCTATATACCTATAATTACCTAAAGGTGCCCCAATTTGACAAAAAAGTCAAATTTTGTCAATAAATTGGTGACTTGTAGGGGTAGTATGCTTGTTATAGGAACTAGACTAGTAGCTGTATCAGTCCATCAAGTTTAGGATTCATCTAAATTCTGAGGCAAACAAGGATAATTTTGACCATTGACTTTGATATGACCAAGACAAGATAACTAATGACTACCTTGACACACAAATCAAAGATATAAATAATAAAGAGAGCAAATACACACATGTGCTTAAAGCACTTAGGAGAAATAGAAAACAACCTATTGTATACAACTAACAATCAATCATACCCCCCTCCTAGATAAAATGGAAAGTTTGAAACATCACCTTCTTCATGAGGTGGAACATGGTGCAAAGCATGTTTCTCTTTGGATTGGATGTTTTATGGATTAGACCCATTCCTTGGCACTTCAAATACCATGCTCTCAAGTAAACCATCTTCAAATAGGTCTGCAATGTAAAATTATTCCTCTTGCATCCAAACATCTTCAACCTTGTTATGTGGATCCTCAATTACAACTTCAAATGATGATTCAACAAGGCATACCTTCTTATCTCCCATAGTGATTTCAATAAGATTAGGCTTCCTCTTAGTTGAAAGTTCTTTTAGGTCATTAAGGAGCTTTGAAAATTACATCCAATCTTGATCATTATCCTCTATAGAATATTCCTCATTCACTTTGTCATACACTTGATCCTTAACTTGGAAAAGCTCTTTTAGCTCTTGAAAGAGCTCCATTTGCAGCTATCAATCATCTTTGTCAACTACTTCTTGTATACTAACATCACCAAGTGACTTCATGATAGTAGGTTCTTGACCAGTAGAAAGAAATTTTTCTTTATGTTTGGTTGAACACTCAATATCAAGTTTAAACTCATCAACAAGATTGTCATCAAGTGTGCAATATTTTGGAGAAGGAGAAGTTTCACACAACCCATCAAATTCCTTGCAAATGGTATTGAAATTCTACCATAAACCTTCTTCTTCATGGATACCATCCTCAAGAACTATTTCCTCTATCTTAGTCTCATGAAGTTCTCCTAGGACTGCCACTTTTTGAGGGATGACTTGACTTTTGTTCTTGATAGTACATTCCACTTCATGTTTGAGATGATCATATATAACCTTTTGATCAGTTTTATAGTCTTCTTAAAGGGTTGTAAGATCCTCAATGTTTTTTCCTTTCATGGTAATGCCAAGACTAGGCATCTTGAAATCATGTGACCTATCCCAATGAGTCTACCAAGGAGGTAAGTTTTCTTCAAGCAAGAGTTCTCTTTCTTTATCAACCAGTTGATCCTCCTTAGGTTCCCATACCACAAGTTCATTAAGGCAAAAAGTGATAGGGTGAGGACAAGATGAACTAGTTTATGAAGTTGGCACATAATACTCAAAGTCAGATTGAGGGTGAAGTGTAGGGGTCTCTTTATGGACACACATCCCTTCAAATATAGAGACATTATCTAGTGGACTATCCTTTTGGTCACCAAAGGGAGTCACTATGGTGATTTCTTCCTCATAATCACTCATGAGAGCCTCTTGATTAGTCATGAATTGAATTTGTCCTTCTTTACTTGCTTCTCTCAAGATAGTTTCCTCCTTGAGAAAGAATGGTGTGAAAGGTTGATTGATTGGATCATGGATTTAAGGTGAAGGAGATGGAGTGTGAGATGTAGTGGAAGGTGAAGGAGTTGGAGATAGAGTATGGGAAGAAGGAGAAGGCTTATGAATGGGTTTGGAAAAGAGGAAAGCACTAGTGAGCTCATATGAAAGTGAATTCTTGGGTCGATAGACATCATAATATGAATGATAGGGCTCATATTGAGGCTGATAGAGAGGTGTCTCTTGATAGCTTCCTTGGTAGACATTCTCATAGGGTTGTCCAACAACATAATGCCCATATGGAGAATAAAATGAAGGACTATAGGATTGTCATGGCTCATAAGACTATTGAGGAGTAAAATGTGGTTCATAACAAGGCTGATTGTAAGATTGATACACTTCATGACAAGGTGATGCAGGAGCATCTACAATAGCTTCATGGAGGACTAGTTGAGATAATCAAACATGCAAATTCAAATGATATTCTAGTGTGACATTTCAAATTCATGTTTTCCCTCCAAATTGTGTTTAGATTTCAAAATTTCACCTTGGGAGTAAATGTAATTGTCAAAAGTGAAAAGTGAAAAGGTAAAAAGTTATTGTTGGGCTGTTGAGGAAATAAGGGAGAAATGGTTGAAACTATTTTCAACTTAGTATATTGTTAAAGATTAAAAACAATATTTTGTTTTGCCTTAAGCCCAAAATTGGGCGTAGAAGTTAGAGGGGAGGCTCTTCAAAAGAGCAAAAGAGAGAATTCCGTAAAGAGAGAGGATGAGAGGGACGTAGAAGAGAGGAAGGATAGAGAGGAAAGGTTGTCTCATTCAAGGAAAGAAGATAGAATGAAGAAAAGAGAGGAGAAATAGTGAGGGAGGACCTCACTCAAGAAATGTTAAAGTTAAAGAGAACGAGCAGATTTGATGTAAAGTCAAGAATGTGTGAAGGAGCAGACAAGGATTTGAAAGCCATAGAACATGGAGATTGGATCTGGTATTGAATTGTAAGTCTTCTATTTGATCTAAGAAATAATGAATGTTTTGTTTCATATATGGTTTCTTATGGAATTCTGGTGACAAGCCTGTGTGTGTGTGTATGTGTATGATGGTTCTTTATAAAAAAATGACAAAGATTGGCTATTTTTCATGTTGAGAATAAGTTAAAACTGGTATTATTTGACCAAGAGGTCTTCAAGAACTTTGAATACTAGAAGAATCCTAAATAGGGTCTAAATAGGGTATTCAGGCCTATAGACCTACAACCCACTGTCCAAAGTAAATCCACGTGAAAATGTTTGCATAAAGATTATAATGCAGGGAGATAAGTCTATAAGGCAAGTATAAACTTACATGAAGAAGAAACGGGCTTTAGAAACCCCTTTAATATCCTAAAACTCCAACAGTTGGATCTCGGGCCTGTAGGTGATAGTATACAATCAATGATAAGATATTTGCATGTTTTGCATAGTAAACGGATTGATAAGTTCATATTTGATAGAGAATATGAATGGGGAAATAATTTATGATATTTACATGCTTATACATTACCTTGAAATCCTATTGATCATTGTGCTAAAGAAGAAAATCAAGAATCCTGTTGACTGTCATGCATATACAGTCAAGACAACTGAGATGTTAAGCATTGGATAACATAGAAGGATAGTATGGTTTGGATGATGATTGGAGAAGGTGTAGGGAATTAAGATAGACCCTATACAATTGATTGGAACCCTTGAAATAGGGTAAAACACTCCCATCCACAATTACAATGCTCTCAGCCTGTGCAAGTCTTTAGAAAACCCTGAATTAGGGTCTATCCTTCAAAATGAGTTTGAATCCTTGAAAACTCTTGAAAGTTTGTAATATAACCCTTGAAGATGTTATAAAACTTTTGGAAGTTGTTTCCAAGTGTTGCAGTATGGATAAATATAGAAAAAGTCAATTGCCAAGTGAAACCTAGGTGCATGTGAGATAAAGAGAATAGACCAATATAGGAAAAGTAGATTTCTTCAAAGAAGTGCACTAAAAAACATTTGATTAACCTGTAATAAGGTAATGGGTATCTTAAATGATTATTTTTTTGATTATAAAGTCCGTACTTTACTCTGGACAAGGCATTTTGCACAAAAGGAGGGCTAATTAGGACAGGGCTTAAAGAAGAAAGTACAATTCCGTAAAAAGTAACCTCAGGAGATTTTTTAGTATGTTATAGAAGGGCATAATGGGTATCCATAAAATTTTTCACATTCATGGTTGAGCTAACCTAAAAAGAGTTATGGCCAATAAATAGAGAAAACAGGGCTAAAAGATGATATCACAGCCTATAGGTCAAAGGAAGAGTTTTAAGTTTTCCACGAAAGGAATGATTGATCTAAATAGGTCTGTATAAGCTTGTTAAAATGTATGGAATCTCTATAATAAGTTATCCCACAAGGTGATGGTTACAGAACAATCTAAGGACAGTTTCATCATTTGGTATCAGAGCTTGAAACTCTTGGGAATTGGTAATTTGTTGATGGTTATGATTTCTAATGAGTTGTTACAGGATTTGGCAAGAGGATCAGTAGGACAAGGTGCTAGAAGACCCTGTGGAAGAAAGGTATGAGTAACTTTAATATTTTATTTGAGTTTATTGTGTTTGAGAAGTAAACAGGTGAAGAGGAAGGCAGTCAAGCCATTGAGGCTTAAGAGGAGAAGAAGCCAAGGAAGGCTTAGTGAAGAGCTAAGAGAAGCTCAAAAGTAAGGGAGCAAGTGAATGCTCAAGAGGAAGATCCAAAGCAAGGTAATCTTGGATTTGTGATTTATGTTTGATGAAGTGTTGTATAAAGAGTTGCTGCAGGATTGAGAAAAGGGATCAAAAGACTAGGATGCAAAAGGCTTAGGTGAGATCAAGGAGATTGTCAAAAGACCAGTCAAGGAGAAAGGCTTGTGTGAGACAAGGGATCAAGAGACCAAGGTGGAAAATACTTGGGTGAAGATCTCAGAGATGGAAGTATTGTTGAAGGCACTATAGAGCAGCAGCAAGGTACATGAGGGCACCAAGAAGAAAGCAAGCATCCAAAAGAAGAAAGGTATGAACCATTTTGCAATTGATAAAGAGATTGCTAGTTTGAAAAGAGATTTAGCTAAGTTTGCAGATAGATATGAGTCTTGGATGCAGATGGACAAGCAAGCATGGGTATGGCCAATGAGGAAGAGGTTGAAGTGGCTAATAGATCTCCTAATGAAGATGAGAAGAAGGCAAAAGAAGATTGCCATGAAGAAAGAAGCCCATAGAGGCTTGAAGAAGATGAATAGGTTGCCAAGAGAGCAACAAGAGCAAGAAGAAGTTGTGAAGAACGATCTCATTGTGGAGAATAAGAGAAGAGAAGAAGAAAGAAAAGATGAAGTGCCAGGAAGAGCACTTGAAAAGATGAGAGTGTGGATGAAGATAGCACTCATAGGGACCTTGTGGTCTCTTGTTTTTATATCTAATGTTGTCTTTGCATGGGTAATTGCAGGTATGAGCAGCCTTATGAAGGTCAAGAGAAGGGCCTTGGAGAGTGAAGAGATTGGTGCAAGAGAAGACACCAAGTACATAAGTGAATGTGTAAGAGAAAAGAAAAAGTTTGCTGTTGTTGATAAAGAAGAAGAGATGCATTGGTTAATGCATGAGGAAGGTGTTGAGGAACCCCTACAAGCAAGAGGAGAGATGGAAGATGAAGATGACTTCCATGATACCATTGAATACCAAGAAGAGGCAAGAGAGCAGCCAAGCATAAAGGAAGAGAAAGATTGCTCCATGGATCAAGCTATCCAAGAGGTAAATGAAGTGTTAAGACCTGATTTTGATTGTTATTATGAGCATGAAGCTGCTAATGTACAGGTGCAAGAGTTAAAGAAGATGATAGAGCCTTCAAAAAGAGAATTTAAGCATGGGTATGTGATGCCTAAATGGTGGAAGAAGCAAACTCCCAAGCAACAGGAAGTGCTGATACAAGAGCATGGTTATAAGATGCCTAAATGGCTTGTGAAGTCAAATGATAAGAAGAAGAATCAAATGTGGGTGCCTAAGAAGACAAAGAGAGAAGCTGTGAGTGTTGAGACAACAACACCAAGAAGTCAATGGAAGAGGATTGAAGGTGATTCCAACAGCCAAGAGAATGAAGGAGAGATGGTGAGTATGGAAGTGCATGAAGACAAGACACTTGAGAGGTATACCAAAGAGGTAAAAGGTAAACAATTGGTTTATGATGATGTGTTTGAATTATTTAATGATCCTTTCATGAGAAATGAGGAATGGAAAATGTCTATGAAAACTAATATGCAGTAAGGAGAGAATTCCAAATGGATGGATGATGAGGAAAGGAGAAAGTATACGGCAAAACAAACAAGATGGCTTCAGGCAGCGATTGAAGATAGTAAGGAGACACAAGGTAATGGTGTTTCAATTGTTTTTGATGAGTATATTGAAGAAGTTGGTTTATGTGAAAAGAAGCTAAGGAAAGATGAGATGAAGAGTGAGGCTAGTAAAGGACAAGTTTGATGAAGATGGTGAGATAGATGAGGTATTACTAAAGGAAGAGTTGAAGATGTTGGAGGAGCTGTTTGGTCATTCAAGAGAAATGAATGAAGGTACAAGCCATAGTGAAGACACCATTGGGATGAGTGAAACAACACAAGAGCAAAGCAAAGAGGTCAAGGTAATTCTGGTCAAGGAACAAGAATGTGAAGATACCCAAGAGGCTTCATGGCCTAAAGATTTTGATTCTAAGGTGGCTTTGAATGTTTTGTATGTAGGTATGAAGGTTGCTAAAGTGAATGACATACATGAGTCATTGAAGAAGTTCACAAAACAAGAAGAACAATAAGAAGATCTAGAAGATATGTATGAAGATGAAGAAGCATGGAAGTGGGAGATGGCAGCTGAGAAAGAGATGAGGAGAAGAACATACCAGAAGAGGGAGAACAACAAGATGAAGGACAAAGACTATTTCAAACAAAGACAAGCATTGGTATTGGCAACAAGACCTTGGGATCCAGGCATAAAATGAAGACTAATGCATGGAGGAAGCATCTCATTTGAACTAAGGTTCAAATTGTTTCTAGAGGGAGAGTATGATGTAGGAGCATTTACAATAGCTTCATGGAGGACTAGTTGAGATCATCAAACATGCAAATTCAAATGATATTCTAGTGTGACATTTCCCTCCAAATTATGTTTAGATTTCAAAATTTCACCTTGGGAGTAAATGTAATTGTCAAAAGTGAAAAGTGAAAAGGTAAAAAGTGATTGTTGGGCTATTGAGGAAATAAGGGAGAAATGGTTGAAACTATTTTCAACTTAGTATATTGTTAAAGATTATCCCATTGTTGGTGTTTATTACAAAGCACAATTTTAAATCATCAACAATTTTTGGCATGCCCAGTGGGACCAATCTTGAAGTTTCTTTCAAGATCATATGAACCAGAGAGCTACAAGGAGTCATAGCTATGGACCAGTAACCAAATCACAATCTGCTACAAATCTAGGTATTCTTTTGCCACCTTTGGTAACTAGTCCAAGAAGAAGAGTCAACCATCTTGTACTAATACCAAGAGTAAATATGGGATCCCCTATACCCCCAAGAAATTATGCAAGCTGGAACACTGGTAGTCCCTTGATTCTCCCAATACCACCAGCCACTTGGTACCCTATCCCAGTGAATGCCCTAAAAGCTCTGCCCAAATTCAATGGGCAAGACTTTAAAACCCCTGAGTAACATCTTCAAGATATGTCAGATGTCTGTGCTATACATATTGTCACACAGCAAAATGTGGCCATAAGATTATTAGTAGCTTATTTTAAAGGGAAGGCTCTAGAATGGTATCAGTCTTTGACTCCAAATACCATATCTACATGGGATCAGCTCAGAGATATTTTCTTCAAAAGATTTGAAGAGAAGGGTGATAAGTCTTCTTTGTTACAACAATTAATTACCATTCAAAGGGCACCACAAGAAGCCATGACTGACTTCAATTCCATATTTCAAAATACTTGGGAAAGAATCCTTGCTTCAGCTAGACCATTACCAGGTATGGCTATAGTATTTTATCTTAAGGCTTTGAATTCAGATAAATCTATTATGATTTAGTCACTTGGAGGACACACTTTGCTTGAGGCTTATGACTATGCGGTCAGAGCTGAGAATAATTTGATAGATGCTGGAAAGTTACCCCAAAGGCCTCCCATGCCCATGTTCCTAGAAATTTCCTTACCATTACCTCAAGAAGCCCCTAAATCTATAGCCCCACATGTGTCTATGTACACCTATCCTCAACCATCTGCTAAAGATATTGTCCCCACTCAGTCATCTGAGATGGATGATATCAAGAATAACCTAAGGACATTTTCTAATGAGATGATTAATATAAAAAGGTAGTAGAATACTTTCCCTAAACCTCCATATCAAGGCTATCAAGGAAACAGATTTTCATCTCAGCCAAACCAATATTAGGGTCCTCCAAGACAAACTAACCATCAGCCAGCAAACCAATTGGTTGCAGTCCCCACACCCTCACAGATTATTCCTCCTAATTTAAATAGGGAGATTGTTCGAAGGCAAAATAACTATGTGGATAACACTAATGCCTAGTGTTTCCCTTGCAATAATGCTCATACACCTAGAGATTGTCTTATGGGTAATCTACAACAAAAGGTGGCAGAGCAAAGAAGAATGGATGGTCAGTTTGCAAGTTTCAGTGACAATCAAGCTTATCAATCTTTTGGTATATAGAATTCAGTCCTAGTGGATCAAATGCAAGGGATGTCCTTGCAACAAGAGGAAGAAATAGCCTTGCAACATGCTTTGTTCTCATGGGTTAAAGATGAAGAATCAGTTTTCTTGAACGAAGCATCTACCTCCAAAAAACTAGTGGTGCAATCTGATTATTACACCAGATCAAAGAGAAGGATAGTGGGACAGCCTAAGGTTATAAATAGTCAAGTCATGGAGAATTCTCCATTATAAGGACAAATAAACACAACTGTCAGATAAGAAGTGCCTCAGCTGATGCAGAATCAAGGGATTCCTACACAAATTCAAGATATTTTGTTTTGCCTTAAGCCCAAAATTGGGCGTAGAAGTTAGAGGGGAGGCTCTTCAAAAGAGCAAAAGAGAGAATTCCATAAAGAGAGAGGATGAGAGGGATGTAGAAGAGAGGAAGGACAAAGAGGAAAGGTCGTCTCATTCAAGGAAAGAAGATAGAATGAAGAAAAGAGAGGAGAAATAGTGAGGGAGGACCTCACTCAAGATATGTTAAAGTTAAAGAGAACGAGCAGATTTGATGTAAAGTCAAGAATGTGTGAAGGAGAAGACAAGGATTTGAAAGCCATAGAACATGGAGATTGGATCTGGTATTGAATTGTAAGTCTTCTATTTGATCTAAGAAAGAATGAATGTTTTGTTTCATATATGGTTTCTTATGGAATTTTGGTGACAGGCCTGTGTGTGTGTGTATGTGTATGATGGTTCTTTATAAAACAATGACAAAGATTGGTTATTTTTCATGTTGAGAATAAGTTAAAACTGGTATTATTTGACCAAGAGGTCTTCAAGAACTTTGAATACTAGAAGAATCCTAAACAGGGTCTAAACAGGGTATTTAGGCCTATAGACCTACAACCCACTATCCAAAGTAAATTCACATGAAAATGTTTGCATAAAGCTTATAATGCATGGATATAAGTCTATAAGGCAAGTATAAACTTACATGAAGAAGAAACGGGCTTTAGAAACCCCTTTAATATCCTAAAACTCCAACAGTTGGATCTCGGGCCTGTAGGTGACAATATACAGTCAATGATAAGAGATTTGCATGTTTTGCATAGTAAACGGATTGATAAGTTCATCTTTGATAGAGAGTATGAATGGGGAAATCATTTAGGATATTTACATGCTTATACATTACCTTGGAATCCTATTGATCATTGTGCTAAAGAAGAAAATCAAGAATCCTGTTGACTGTCATGCATATACAGTCAAGACAACTGAGATGTTAAGCATTGGATAACATAGAAGGATAGTATGGTTTGGATGATGATTGGAGAAGGTGTAGGGAATTAATATAGACCCTATACAATTGATTGGAACCCTTGAAACAGGGTAAAACACTCCTAGCCACAATTACAATGCTCTCGGCTTGTGCAAGTCTTTAGAAAACCCTGAATTAGGGTATATCCTTCAAAATGAGTTTGAATTCTTGAAAACTATTGAAAGTTTGTAATCTGACCCTTGAAGATGTTAGCAAACTTTTGGAAGTGGTTTCCAAGTGTTTCAGTACGAATAAATATAGAAAAAGTCAATTGCCAAGTGAAACCTAGGTGCATGTGAGATAAAGAGAATAGACCAATATAGGAAAAGTAGATTTCTCCAAAGAAGTGCACTAAAAAATGTTTGATTCACCTATAAGAAGGTAATGGGTATCTTAAATGATGCTTTGTTTTATTATAAAGTTTGTAATTTACTATGGACAAGGCGTTTTGCACAAAAGGAGGGCTAATTAGGATAGGGCTTAAAGAAGAAAGGACAATTCCGTACAAAGTAACATCAGGATATTTTTTAGTATTTTATAGAAGGGCATAATGGGTATCCATAAATGTTTTCACATTCATGGTTGAGCTAACCTAAAAGGATTTATGGCCAATAAACAGAGAAAACAGGGCTAAAAGATGATATCACAGCCTATAGGTCAAAGGAAGGGTTTTAAGTTTTCCACTAAAGGAATGATTGATCTGAATAGGTCTGTATAAGCATGTTAAAATGTATGGAATCTCTATAAGAATTTAGCCCACAAGGTGATGGTTACAGAATAGTCTAAGGACAGTTTCATCACAAGGGTTATTATAGTCACACCAATGTTCATTAATAACTTGTTCATACTGATGGGGAATGACACAAGCTTGGAAGGTTTCACCAACTTGTAGAGAATAAAAATCAAAACCAAAGTCAGCCATAAAGCTTCATTAAAGCAAGAACACAAAAAAGACATGTTACCATAAATATTTAGAGGATGACTTGGGTCTCTTGACCAGTTGATACAACTTCGAAGTCACCATTGATGTTTTGATAGATGCCTCCAAAGGCTGATTGTTGAGAGACAACACCAAAAATATATCAAACTCTTGGACCAAGAGTCCCACTAGGCATGCCAAAAAATATCCTCACCTTGGGTTTTCACCCTTTTAGGAGATGGAAAAGCTCTCCTCATCCAAGTGACACAATGGAATCACCTTTAGGCTTGTGGGTAGTAAGGAATGAGGTGAATCTCTAGATAGGGATAACTCCCTTGATGTACCACTTTGGATTGAAACTAAACTAAACTTGGTGGGTGAAAATGGAGAAGGATAACTGAAATCAAACTAATATAAGGGAGGTGATACACCAAATAACATGATGACATCCAACCATATGCATATTACACTTGAAATCAAAGGGCAAACTAAACATAAACTTCTCCAATCTTAATCTTCTTACATCAATGTTACATTGTGAGGTTATGGATGAATGTGGAAAGCTAGGAGGACTAGAGAATATGCCTATGGGGCCACTAATTAATAGACTAAATAAATTAAACTATGAACATCTTCTGAAACACTTCACATGCCCTGCAAGAAAAGGCTGCAAATAGGTGAAAGAATGGAACAACATGCTAAAGAATCCATAGTTTTCACTAAGAAAGATTCATCATTAAATTGAACACAATAATAAAAATCATAGAGGAGGTAAACATTAGTAGTCTTATTGATCAAAATGTATACATTTGAGCAAGGCTTCACCGTACTCAGGTGGAGCATCCAATACAATGCCAAAATGGTTAGTTCTTATAAAACTTGTGAGAGAGAGAAGAAGAGAGAAGTCCAAGGGTCACAAGGACGCTTTTAAAGCTAATACAAGAATATATTTATTAATGTGATGAACCATTCAAGGTTTTAGGGTAAAAATGTTAATCCAAGTCATGAACCTCATGAAAAATGGCAAGAAACTCCATATTCTAGCTCAAAAAATCTACTTGCATGATTGGCCCTATTTGAATGCCTTATAACATACTAGGATCAGGTCTAATGATTGAAATGTAAGGGGAGGATCTTAGACATACCTCTTTATGCATTGGTTGTAACCTTGGTCATCTAAAAACACCTAGAAGGAAGCAATCATCATATGTTATCAAGAAAACTACTTTTTCATGCACCTTGCACACTTGGCTTCCAAAAAGAGATCAATTGCTCATGAAAATACATAAAGGTAGTGAATTATATGTTTTAAGGCCCTCTATGGCCTTATAATCATTAGGGACACCTTAAAAAGCCATCCAATTGAAGTTTTCATACTTCTCCCTAGCTTTTTAGCTATGCCAGTTTTGAATGGCTAAGTTGAAACACCTAGTTTGGACATTTAGGAATTGTTTCAAGGAATTATAATCATATGGGGGGTTATATTAAGTCTTAATATTTTCATCCATTTGATTTTCATCTCTTGAAACCTCCTAAAACCTAAAAACCACATAAAATAATGAGAAAAACCCTATTTTTGCCCCCATCCGTACAAGTCCATACAGGAAAAAAACATGTGAGGGAGCCTAAGAGAGCCCTTTCCAAGGTAAAAAATATTTCATGGTCATACTAGTCCATCTAGATGCATTTACAACATTATCTCTCCAATCAAGTTCCTTTAAGGGTTTTGCAAGGGTTTTAGATAATTTTACCCTCTTAGCCATCATTCATAGAGATTACACATTAAAATTTCAATAAAATTCCACAAAATAGTTGTTTATGACCATGAATAACTCTTTAAAACTTCTTAGACCTCCATGCAAAGTGCCATGAAAGATGTGAGCTTCCAAACCTGTCCTATTGAGCTCTTTTCCCCATTTGCATAGGCTTAATAATGGTCTCAAGCCAAAATTGATTATCCTAAAGCCTTCTCTACAATATTGAAATTTTAACATACCTAATTCCACCCTATTGAACATGCTTCAATATGTTTTAATGCATATTTGAGGCCAAAAGTGTGAGTGACCTCATCTTTGGGCATTAAGCTTGATCTTTGCTAAGTAGGCTTACCTGCAACTCAGAGCCTAAAATGAGTTTTGATGATTTCCCTTGCATCATAAGAGATTTAAAATGTCTATTAGTATCCATAAAACATGTTTCAATAAGTTAGATTGATCACTCCAAACTAGAAATGAAGATGATCCTGTAATTGGCTTCTAGGCCTAAAAATGCCTATCATGCATGAATGTAACCTTAAGGTTTTTAAGCATCATGTTTGTTTTATTTCATTTTTACTTGGTCTCCCATGTTTATATACACATGTTTTAACTTTTCTCACATTTTTGATAACTTCTTTTACTTCTGGTCTACTTTTCTATCCTCATCCCCTAAAAACTGCCAGTTCCAAGCATGAGGAGAGTGCCCTTTGTCTGAGACAAAATAGAGAGCACTTACCCTATTTTATCAAAAAATTTGGATGTCTAGGGACATTATAAAAGTGTTAGGGACATTCCAAACTAAAATTAATCCCTTATTTGGGTCAATAGACTTCTTAACTTATCTAAATTCTAAGATAGACCTCTTGGAGGAAGGATTGTGCAGGGTTCAACCACAAATGGACTATGTTATGCAAAATTAGAGCCTTTTACTCTATTTGTGTACATCATGATGATGCCATTAGGTTTATAAAATTGTGATGAAGGTGTTCATCATACCCAACCTTTTACAAGTCCCTCATACTTCTTGCTTGAGATGACTATGTTTCCTTGCCTAGACAGGGGTCCAACTGTAGTTGTGTTAGGGCCTTAAGAGGTCTATGTAAGTTTGAAATCCATTACCAGGGGTTCATATAGGTCATCATGGATATAAGGATTGTTTAAATATGCTATTTCATCATGTTAATGTCACTTATAACCCTCCTTAACACTAGAGTTCCCAAACTGAATTCCTCCTTTCATGATTGTGAACCCCTGCCTATCAGACCCTTGGCTATAGGTGTTCATGAATATACTTAGGCCTTGAAAGTATGCTTAGGATTCCATTTAAGTTGTAAAAATATGTTGGATATGGTTTGGACTCATTTTATTCACCTTTTTTAGCTTTGAAACCTCACCTAGGCACATTTTCATTTCATTGTCTACCTACAGTCACCTATAGGTGACTGTAAGGGGTCATGTAGGTGATCTTTAGCATAAAAAATAATGCCACATACAAATTAGAAACCTTTGAGGACTCTTTATAGTCATTTTACACTTCTTTGAGTTTTTCTTGCATGCTAATGCCTAAACAAAACTCATGTATGTTTGCTACCTGATGACTGAGGTAAATTGTCCTTAAACTCTGTTGTAGGTGAGTATTTGCCTTAACCAAGATTGATCGTGACTGTGGATTCTTCATGGAGAATTAGAAAACACCTAATATGCATATTCATGTTAGTTTCTCACCTTTGAAGGTCTTAAAGCACCAATTTGGTATCAAATTGAAGTCACTATTTGTTTGTCCTACTGTAGGTGCTCACAGCCTATGTACAGATTGTAGATGCTTGTTGAAGAACATAACATCACTTGTCATCTTCTTTGTATGGTATTTTAGGTCATGAATATCACCTCCACCATAAAAACCACTCAAACATGAAAACATGACCTAGTTTCAACTTAGGGGAGTAAGAGGTCTCATATGACTCCAATCTATAGATAACATTGACTGTTTTTAGTGTATAAAAGTGGACTTTTGGAGCCCCCCAACATCTATCCTCCATAAACCATCCTCCCCTCAAACTGTTAGGATTGTGGAGCTAAAAGCTTCACTGATGCAAACAGGAGAGGAGGTTGCTGAAGGTTGCTGAGTTGCAGAGAAATTGGGGTCGGTCTGATCAGCCGACGTCGGCAGGATAGCAAAGGGAAGCAACCGACGTCGGTCATATATCGGCCGACGTCGGTCACCTCCAGGCAGACGGGGACCGACGTCGGTCGCCTGTGTGGTTCGATTGCGAGCTATTTACGGGCAGTTAGCTAACGAACCAAGTGTTTGCATGAAGAGATCTAATTTTAGACTGAGAGCTGCGGATCTAATTATTGTAATTAGATGTCTAATTATTGTTTGGATGAGATCTATATAATAGACTCATGGTTGTATTGGAAAAGTGTGCTAGGGAGTAAGAGAGCATAATTATAAGCTCCTTCTATGTGTGAGGTAGAGCAATGGTGCGTTCCTCCTAGTGCCTCAGTACCAGGTGTGTTGGTGCTGGATTGGAGAGCCAGCTGGGTTCTTCAAGAGTGTAGGATCTTGGTCACAGTTGCATGGCCTATATAGGAGATCTACATGGTAAGTA
Organism: Torreya grandis; assembly: GCA_037957365.1. Lineage (NCBI taxonomy): Eukaryota > Viridiplantae > Streptophyta > Pinopsida > Cupressales > Taxaceae > Torreya > Torreya grandis. The sequence goes on along the minus strand of JARHVA010004676.1, from coordinate 225,067 downwards.
AGATCGTTGATCTGCAGGTGTATGTGTGTGCAAGGTCGAGGTTCACAGGTGAGCAGAACCGTTGTTTGATTTGCAGGTGTGCAAGGTCATATAGACAGCAACACAACAGGGAGCAGTATCAGGCAGGATCTACTTGGAGTACAGGTGTGTACTCGGATAGAGCAAAAGAGGAAGGCAAGGGAGTTCCTTCCATAAGTATGGTCTGTTGAAGTGCAGGGTATTGCAGGTTCATGGGAGATCTACTTGAAGTACCTTGAGTACTTGTGGAGCACGTGGAGTGCTTGTGGAGTGCGTGGAGCACTTGTGTTGTGCGTGGAGCACGGGAGGTGAACACCAACTCTGTATTTGAGTTGGGTGTTGGGACCTGTGAGAGGGAGAGCTTTGGGGAGAAGAAGTACTGTTCACTTGAGGTGTGGGAAACCTCTGTAAGGTGGTGGAGAAGAAGTGGCATCTTCTTTATTGTATTCTTTTCTGTATAAAGTGTTAATACAAGTTGTGTATTGTCTCTCATATGCTGTGTTATTCTGAATTCTAGTTACTTGGTGAATCTGGTTATTTCCGCATATTTAAGTTGCTTGAAGTTTGGTAATCAATTGTATGTTTCCGGTTTCGCATCCTGACAAGTGGGATCAGAGCATGTTTGTTGTTCTAGATTCTTGACAAGTGGTATCAGAGCTAAGGTTGCAGGAAGCAGGTTGTGTTTGGTTACAGGGCACTCTCAGGGGTTTCTGATCGAGTGGGAGTAGAGCAACGGCAGATCATAGTAAGCTAAGAATGGAGGAGTTGAAAAGCACAGACGGTTACTCACGGTCTGATGGAAAGAAAGAGCAGGTAAAAGAACATTGTTGGTTGGTAACAGATCAGCATGAAGAAACTGAAGATACAGATGTAGCAGGTGTTGTTGCACAGGATGTGTTTGCAGGTTTCTTGGATAAAGTTGAATCTTGGATAAAAGATTCGGTTGCCTCTTTCCATGCAGCCCCAGGGAGAGGAGCTGGTAAGCCTTGCCAAAGAATTGGCAAAGGGGAAGTGAAGCTGAAATTGCAGGCGGCCAACACACAGGTGTTGATGAAGGTCATGCAGGGCCCAGGTTTGGAGATATGGCTAATTTCTTCAGAAAGATTGGGTGATGAGAGATGCACAAGAACTCTCACAGCGGTAGCACTTGAATTAGCTGGTGGTAAGAAAACAGGTATTCTTTATCTACTTGTTTATATTACTAATTCTTCTTCTATTGCGGAGACGTGGCTTCGTAGGCTTGGTCACATGAGCAGGAAGGAGATGCATGTTCTTAAGCGGAAGACAGATATATTTGACAGGCTTAAGAACTGGAAAGCTTTGGTGTTCTTGGAGGAGATGGCAGACAGAGTTTAGTGGATGAGGCTGGATACATCTGAGCAGGGCAGTTTGGACATGGAGTTTGATCCAAAGGAGCTCGCGGGTAAAAAGTCATCACTCATAGGTGAACACAGGTACCGGCATCGGTCAGGGGGAACCGGCATCGAACAGACAGGTGCCGATGTCGGTCATGTGCAGACCGAAGCCGGTGATGTCGGGCAGAGTAAGACCGACGTCGGTCAAGGGACCGACGTCGGCGGTATGTAAGACCGATGTCGGTCAGGAGGACCGACGTCGGCAGCAGGGACACCAGCGTTGGCAGGTTGGTAGTCAGGTACAGACGCATGGAACCGACGTCGGTCGGATGCAGACTGTGGAGTGACCGAGGTCGGTCACTATAACGAATTTTGGGTGGACAGTAAGCTGTCAAGGAGTCTCAAACACCCATACGAAGGACTGAAGGCGTAAGTAGGCCCTCAAATTCGTGTTCCTCTTCTTCATACTTGTTGCTGATTGTATAGCAGGAAGGATCCAGGAAACAGGTGTGAGCTAGGCAGGATTATGATGCAGAACCAGACGGGAGTTTTGGTAGGTTTGCCAACTGGATGAAAGCACAGAGACGAATGGATTCCTTAGTAGAAGAATAGAGAGAATGGATACGTGAGACGGAAGACCAGGCATATGGTCTTGAGGAGCTGCAGGACAGTGGTACCAGGTATGACAGGTGGAGGATGAAGCATGGCTTCAGTCAGTGTCAGGTAACTACTGTGATTTGCCTTACCAGGTGGATGATGAGTCGCGACATCATTCTGTTGCTGTATGTGGATGGTATATTTGCTAGCAGGGTTAGTACATACAGGGTTTTGCTGAGTTAAGGGTAAGATTAGTTCAGTGTCATGTCATGAGGAGTTTGGAGCAGCGGAATTCTTTGACATGGGAGGCATGGAGATCACAGGTTGATTTTGTCTCGAGTGAGAGCTGATGTGAATCAGGTGTTGGCGAGGTTCGGGATGCAGAACTGGAGCACACTAAGGGCTGGACAGGTACAGTGTCCAAAATCACATGAGGTCTGGTATAGACCTAAGTATTCCCATGCAGTGGGAGCTGTCAGAGTTAGGAGCCAATTTGGGGAAGTGGGTTCTCAGGTTTTTGAGAGGGACCGGCAGCAGGTGTTGCTATGCAGGGTCAGGACTTCACTACAGGTGTTGTAGGTTCGGATGTGGTAGGTACTCGGATGACAGGAGGTACATCACAGGTTGTGTGGTGGGTTGTCTTCAGGTTGGAGCTTGAAGAGGGATACAAACCAAGAAATAGATTAGACAGAGTACAGGTATAGGTACAGTGCAGCTGTTTATCTCCAAGTGGGAGATTGTTAGGATTGTGGAGCTAAAAGCTTCACTAATGCAAACAGGAGAGGAGGTTGCTGAAGGTTGCTGAGTTGCAGAGAAGTTGGGGTCGGTCTGATCAGCCGACGTCGGCAGGATAGCAAAGGGAAGCAACCGACGTCGGTCATATATCGGCCGACATCGGTCACCTCCAGGCAGATGGGGACCGACGTCGGTCGCCTGTGTGGTTCGACTGCGAGCTATTTATGGGCAGTTAGCTAACGAACCAAGTGTTTGCATGAAGAGATCTAATTTTAGACTGAGAGCTGCGGATCTAATTATTGTAATTAGATGTCTAATTATTGTTTGGATGAGATCTATATAATAGACTCATGGTTGTATTGGAAAAGTGTGCTAGGGAGTAAGAGAGCATAATTATAAGCTCCTTCTGTGTGTGAGGTAAAGCAATGGTGCGTTCCTCCTAGTGCCTCAGTACCAGGTGTGTTGGTGCTGGATTGGAGAGCCAGCTGGGTTCTTCAAGAGTGTAGGATCTTGGTCACAGTTGCATGGCCTATATAGGAGATCTACATGGTAAGTAAGATCGTTGATCTGCAGGTGTATGTGTGTGCAAGGTCGAGGTTCACAGGTGAGCAGAACCGTTGTTTGATTTGCAGGTGTGCAAGGTCATATAGACAGCAACACAACAGGGAGCAGTATCAGGCAGGATCTACTTGGAGTATAGGTGTGTACTCGGATAGAGCAAAAGAGGAAGGCAAGGGAGTTCCTTCCATAAGTATGGTCTGTTGAAGTGCAGGTTATTGCAGGTTCATGGGAGATCTACTTGAAGTACCTTGAGTACTTGTGGAGCACGTGGAGTGCTTGTGGAGTGCGTGGAGCACTTGTGTTGTGCATGGAGCATGGGAGGTGAACACCAACTCTGTATTTGAGTTGGGTGTTGGGACCTGTGAGAGGGAGAGCTTTGGGGAGAAGAAGTACTGTTCACTTGAGGTGTGGGAAACCTCTGTAAGGTGGTGGAGAAGAAGTGGCATCTTCTTTATTGTATTCTTTTCTGTATAAAGTGTTAATACAAGTTGTGTATTGTCTCTCATATGCTGTGTTATTCTGAATTCTAGTTACTTGGTGAATCTGGTTATTTCCGCATATTTAAGTTGCTTGAAGTTTGGTAATCAATTGTATGTTTCCGGTTTCGCATCCTGACAAGTGGGATCAGAGCATGTTTGTTGTTCTAGATTCCTGACACAAACCTTGTATAGTATTTTTACCATATGAAGGCTTAAATACAAGGTTATCTATATGTATAGAAATAAGTTACAACCTTTTTTTACATCATCCACCTAATGGTGAGGTCCTATGTTTTCCCTCTTTAGGGACTATAGGCCTAAAGCAGTCTTTTCACCTTTTGAGACAATGTCCCATTTTGTGCATCCAATTAGCACTCCAAAAAAGTTTGTCATGGTGTTTTAATCATGATAAGACCTTAATAATGGTGTCACTACATATTTCAACCTTCATATATGGCCTTAAACTCTTTACCCAAGTCACTTGCAAGTGCACATTCTGAGTATGCAGGTAGTGAAGAGAAGTTTGGGCAATGTGTGAGTTTTAGACCTCAAGGGGAAGACTTAGACTCTTTAAAATTGACCAAAAGGGTGATTTTCATTATGTAGGCTTTGAAAATAGTTCTAAAATCCTTCATTCAATGTGAATCTCCCTTGCAACCACCTGTAGATGCATACTCCAATGGTAGACTATGTATATATATTGCTCATGACTACACCTTCATGGAAAGTTTATATTGGAGAATGGGATTGAAATATGAGGAGACCAATAAGACATTGAAATGAACCTATCATAACCATATGAAGCCATGAAAAATCACAAAGTTCCTAAAAATAGTGAAAACTGCCCATTGCACTCAAAAGAGACTAGTCTAGAAATTTGAGGTTATTGGCTCCTCCAAAAACCACAAAACATGAAACCAATCATGGGGAAAATTTGAGGAAGAAGTTAAAATCATCTTGGAGCAACATTAGTAGCTATATTATACAAAATCTCCCAAACAAGAGCAAAACCCATAGGGTGCATGAAATAACTAGTAGATTTGCACAATCAACTTCATGAAGATGGTTCATGAAGCACATGCCACAATTATTTGAAATTATTTTATGGAAATGAATGTCTATAATTTTAATTTAAGCTCCCCAAATAATTTTAACTGAAACATCCTGAGTTGTCTGTACCAAGCAAAAACCTGAAAGTTACTTTTGCTTGCCAAGAAGGGTGAAAAGAGATATGAATAATTTTGAGAAAGAAATGACACTTATGGATCAAAATAAATGTGTAAGTAATCATGGGGAAGTTTAAGAGGCACTACCTAACCTTTCCCATGTGGCACACTTCCTAAGGAGGCTGTACAAGTACCAAATTATTTTTTTCCTTCAAGAAAACTGCCTTTTCTTCTATATAATATACCATCTCTTAGTTGTGTCAATTAATTAAGACTTATAGGGAGACATGGGGAATGAAATAATATTTTAAAACCTTCACATTTACCAAAAAAATGTACAACTCATTAAATGCACCCTTTTGACCTCTAAAATGATAAATGAACATAAAAACTAATTTACCAAGGCTAATATAACATAATTTGAGATTAATTAACATGTAATACACCCCATGAAACTCATATTACACCCCATATAGACTTATAAATTAAGGTTTTTACCTATAGGTTCCCCAATTTGACTAAAAAACTAAATTTGGTCAATAAATTGGTGACTCATAAGGGTAGTATGCATGCTATACTAACTAGACTAGTAGCCTTATCAGTCTATTGGGATTAGGAGTCATATAAATTCTGAGAAAAACAAGGAGACCTTTGTCCATTGACTTTTAGTTGACCAAGACAAGACAACTAATGCTCAACACACAAAGAAAATACACACACAACAAAGAGAGCAAACACACACATGTGTTCAAAGCACTTGGAGAAAAAAAAAAAAACCCTATTATATACAACTAACAATAAATCATACCTTCCCCTTGGATCAAATGAAAAAAAATAAATATCACCTTCTTCATGGGGTGGAACATGGTGAAAAGCTTGTTTCTCTTTGGATTGGATGTTTTGTGGATTAGAACTATTCCTTGGCACTTCAATTACTGTGATCTCAAGTAAACCATCTTCAAATATGTCTACAATGTAAAATTATTCATCTTGAATCCAAACATTGTCAACTTTTTTATGTGGATCCTCAATTTCAACTTCAAAGGATAATTCAACAAGGCATACCTTCTTTTCTCCCATAGTGTTTTCAACAAGCTTGGGCTTCCTCTCAGCTGCAAGTTCTTCTAGCTCATCAAGGAGCTTTGCAAATTCTATCTAATATTGATCATTATCCTCCATAGAATATTACTCATTCACCTTGTCATACACTTGACCCTTAACTTGGCAAATCTGTTCTATCTCTTGAAAGAGATCCATTTGCAGCTGCCAATCATCCTTTTCAACAACTTCTTGTATACTAACATCACCAAGTGACTTCATGACAACAAGTTCTTGACCAGTAGAAAGAACTTCCTCTTTATGTTTGGTTGAACACTCAATATCAAGTTTAAACTCATCAACAAGCTTCTCATCAAGTGTGCAATATTTTGGAGAAGGAGAAGCTTCACACAACCCTTTAAATTCCTTGCAAATGGCATTGAACTTTTGCCATAAACCTTCTTCTTCATGGCTACAATCCTCAAGAACTATTTCCTCTATCTTAGTCTCATGAAGCTCTCCTAGGACTGCCACTTCTTTAGGGATGACTTGACTTTAATTCTTGATAGTACATTCCACTTCATGTTTGAGATGATCATCTATAACCTTTTGATTAGTTGTAGAGTCTTCTTCAAGGGCTGTAAGGTCCTCCATCTTTTTTTCCTTCATGGTAATGCCAAGACTAGGCATCTTGAAATCATGTGACCTAGCCCAATGAGGATACAAAGGAGGTAGGTTTTCTTCAAGCAAGAGTTCTCTTTCTTTATCATCTAGTTGATCCTCCTTAGGTTCCCATACCACAGGTCCATCAAGGCAAAGAGTGATAGGGTGAGGACAAGATGAACTAGTTCATGGAGGTGGCACATAAAACTCAAAGTCAGATTGAGGGTGAAGTGTAGGGGGCTCTTCATAGGCACACATCCCTTTAATATAGAGACATTAACTAGTGGACTATCCTTTTGTTTACCAAAGGGAGTCCCTATGGTGATTTCTTCCTCATAATCACTCATGAGAGCCTCTTAAATATTCATGAATTAAATTTGTTCTTCTTTGCTTGCTTCTCTCAAGATAGGTTCCTCCTTGAGAGAGAATGGTGTGAAAGGTTGATGGATAGGTTCATGGATTTGAGGTGAAAGAGATGGAGTATGATATGTAGTGGAATTTGAAGGATTTAGAGATGAAGTATGGGATAAAAGAGAAGGCTTATGAATGGGATTGGAAAAAGGAAAGCACTAGTGAGCTCATATGGAAGTGAATTCTTGGGTCGATAGACACCATAGTATGAATGATAGGGATCATATTGAGGCTGATAGAGAGGTGTCTCTTGATAGGTTCCTTGGTTATTAGCTCAAAGTTCTTGAAAACAGTGAAAACTACCCATTACACTCAAAAGAGACTAATCTACAAATTAGAGGTTATTGGTTCATCCAAACACCAAAAAACAAAAAACCAAGCATGGGGACCATTTGAGGAAGAATCAAACATCATTTGGGAATAACATCAGTAGCTAAATTGTACAAAGTCTCCCAAACAAGAGAAAAATCCATAGGGTGCACTAAACAACTAGTAGATTTTCACAATCAACTTAATGAGGATGGTTCATGAAGCACCTGCCACCATTATTAAAACTTATTATATGGAAATGAGTTTCTTTGAGTGTAATTTAACCTAACCAAATCATTTTCCCTAAAAAGTCCTAAGTTGTTTGTATTAAACAAAAACTATAAAGTCACTTCTACTTGCCAAGAATGGTGAAAAGAGAGATGAACGGTTTTGAGCAAGAAATGGCACTTCCAAATCAAACTAAATATGTAACTAAACATGGGGAAGTTCAAGAGGCACTTCTTGACCTTTCTCACATGGCACACTTCCCAAAGAGGCTATACAAGTGCCAAATTCTTCTTTTCCTTCAATAAAACTACCCTTTCTTCTGTATAACCTATCATATCTCAGTTGTGTCAATTACTTAAGACTTATAGGGACACATGTGTCATGACAACACATTTTCACACCTTCACATTTCCAAAGAAACCCATACAACTCATTCAATGTACCCTTTTGACCCCTAAAATGACTCAAAATGATAAATGGACATAAAAACTAATTGACCAAGGATAATATAACATAATTTGAAATTAATTAACGTGTAATACACCCTATAACACTCAAATTACACTTCTTATAGACTTATTAAGTCATGTTTTTACCTATAGGTACCCCAATTTGACTAAAAAGTCAAATTTGGTCAACATGACACAATAAGTCCAAGAGTTTGAGTCTTATATCTGATACCATAATGTAATAACCCCACTGGGTTTACTAGAATAGGGAAATTTTTTATTTTATTTTTTTAAATTAATCACACAATTTCATCCAATAGGTTTCATCACGATGAATCCTATAAAAGTGATCTTTAACTAATTGTATTATTTTTAGTTGACCTCACAAAGGTCTATAGCTAATCCATCTAGCTAATGACCATCATAAAAATAATATATCAAAACATGTACAATGTTGAATATACAAATAAAGATTTCATCTATTTCATAGAAGTAGTATTACAAATTTAACCATGGCTGATATAACATTACATCCACTGCTGTAAGTATATATGTGAATAAAAAATATAGTTTCAATAATAATAATGTCTCGATAACAATAATTCAATGATATAAAGCTTCATGGAGCATGAGACTCAATGAATTCGAAGTATCTAGAAGTAATCTCAAGTGTGGTCTCTAGTGTAGTATTGTTGTAGGGAGGGAGAGCATCATCTAAGTTCTTTCCCACACCAATCATGGACCATCGATCCCTCACACTATCTCCAAATAAGGGAATGGCCATCCATTCACAGATGGGTAGATAATGATGGTGTGGGAATCTAGAGTGATAAACTAAAATCCATGTGTTGTAAGATAACTAATACATGATGCATACTATAAAGAAATTTATTCTAACATCATATCATACAAACATTTAAACTAAATCAAACACATGAAATGACAATGTTTAACTACAAAAATTACTTTGGCCAAAATTTACATATAATTATTGATCTCTAGGATCAACCAAATTCATACACACTACTCAATTGTATTACACCTCATATTACTTTAATCGCGCTAATTAAGTGAGTGGAATCTGTCACACTGCTTATTTAGGGTCATTAATGCAAGATTTGATTATTTATATAATAATAGAAAAACCAATAGATTCAAACATAATATTCCCTATTAGTAGATATATAATATGCTAAGTACAAAAATATTTATACATACATTTAGTCCATCAAATGTAATGGAATGAATCATAAATCAACTACTTTATTACAAAATAATAAACAGTCTTCAATTGAATCATACCATCTGAATAAGAAACTTATCTAAACATCAGGTTTCTGAATAATGTCATGTAATTCTAAATGTTATTTCATCCATCTAATAACATTAATTCACAGCTTAATATTCACATACAAAAATACATTATGAAGCCCATCTTTATACATCAACATTAAAATGATTAGTTTTCAATCTCAAATACCTCATATTTAAATATTTTTCTAAAATAGTCAAACACACTTCGAAGTCAACCATGATAACATAATACACCCATATATGTTTGTCTAATGATGTAATATTTATTAATAAAGTATGCGCGCACACGCACGTGCGTGCGCGCGCACACACACACACACACACACACACACACACACATGTAGATTTGAACTAAGTCAACAATCTACATGTATCCCATATATTTATATATCAACCATATACTCAACTATATATAATTAAGTGAACAACCATTATAAATAGGTTTGGTATACATTATACTCCAAATAGACAAATTTATGTCCATTAACTAAAGTGTCACATATATCTTAATAATCCATTAATCGTTACCATTTATACTACACAATAAAGACAACTCAAACTAAAATGCTTGACTGAGTACTATAGCATTATGCATAGTATTTATGTTTTGTATAAAAATGTATATTGTCACACTCTCAAACTCAATAATTTGGATTACACAGTTTTCATTTTATTGACAAACATAATTAATCAATACTTAGTCAATCCTAAACTTCATAAACTCTCAACGTACTACATCTTAGCTGAATGCATAATTGACAAACATGGTTTAATCAATTCACAATTTGATCCAACTCCATAAACACACACTCAACTATTTAAACTCAACCCTCTACTTAAATAGTTTACATCGAGTCTAATATAGACTTTATTACTATATCTATATGTATGTATAGTTGAATATTGATATTATTATTCTACCCATAAACTCATAAATGCCTCTTATAAATATAAGCATTTAATTGAATACACAACCAAATCAATATTTGTGTAACATTTTAAGGGATGATAAATTTCCTAACACACAATCATGTAATCGACTCGACCAACAATGTAAATGAGTTTAATATGCAACACACACAAACACACACACACACACACACACACACACACACACACACACACACACACACACACACACACACACACACACACACACACACACACACACACACACACACACACACACACAAACATGCACGTGCACGTGCGCGCGCACACACACACACACATGCACGTGTATGCGCGCACACACACACACACACCTATCTTAGGGAATGTGGTGAGGTCTTTGAATCGGTGTTGAGGATAGTTGTATTTTATATTAGATTATATACATGTCAGGAATCTAGAACAACAAACATGCTCTGATGTCACTAGTTGGGATCTTGCTCCTCAGAAAGAGCACAGTATGATTACCAAATATAAGCAATTGAATATGTAGAAATAACCAGAAACACAAGTAACTAGAATTCACCAATAGCACAGAATATGAGAGACAATACACTATCTTGTATTAACACTAACAGAAAAGAATACAACAAAGAGCCGCCACACTCTTTCACCTTACAGAGATTCGCCACACCTCAAGTGTTCAGTAATTCTTCTCACACACACTCTCCTACACAAAAACGGTCCCAACAACCAACTCACACACAGAATTGGTGTTCACCTCACCAACCAGTCAGTAATAACCCTGCCGGTACATCAAGCACTCTATAGCACTTCAAGCTGATCTCTCATGAACCTGCAACCTGCAATTCAAAGACCAAACTTACATGTAGATCCCCAATGAGCTTGCAACAACCTGCAACTCACAGATCTTACAACTAGAAGGAACTCTTCCTTTCTATCTCATGCCTTATACAATACATGCCAATGGGTCTATAAATAGATCCCTAACTCAAACAATAACTTAGACTCTTAATTTAGACAATTGTCCTCGCAGCACAAGACTCTAATTGGTCTCAACATGCAAACTCTTTGTTCACTTAACTAACTATCCGTGAAACAAGCAGTTCTGGAACACACAGGCGACCGATGTCGGTCCCTGCTTGTCTGGTTCTGCCGACGTCGGCCGACTTTCTGCCGTCGCCAGTGGCCTTCTGCACTGGACTCTGCCGTCGTCGGTCCTGCTGCCGACGCCGGTTCCTGTAGAACTTAGCAACCATCTATTCCTCAGTTTGCAAAGGGTTGAAGCTTTTAGCTCCACAACCTAACAATCTCCCACTTGGAGATAAACAGCTGCAACCTGTACCTGTACCTGTACACCGTCTAGTTTGTTACCTTGGCTATGTATCCATCTTCAAAATCATCCTTGAAGACCAACCACCACAAAATCCGTGGTGCAAAACCTGTCATCCAAATTACCTACCACATCCACATCTACAACCATGTAGAAATAAACCTAAACTTGCATAGCATGTGCACCTGCTACTAGTCCCTGTAAGAATCCACTAAACTGACCTCCAATGGTTCTCTCCCAGATTGACTCCTAACTTGTGACAACTCCCACTGCTTGGGAAAACTCAGGTTTAGTACATACCATGCACTCAACCTCATTATGTGAATCAAGACACCTGTTCTATGAACTGTCTAACCATCGGCGTGCTAACCGGTTTCACACAATCATCCTAAAACAAAGTCAACACATGACCTTCCATGTCTCTAGAACACACTCTTGCCAAAGAATCTTGCTGCTCCCAGATTCTCCATGACAAACACCTGAACTAGCTTTACCTTTAGTTCAGGAATACCTGTATATGTAACCCTGCAACAAGCACATCATATAGAAGATAGGATAGTGTAGCTAATACTATCCAACCTGGTAAAGAGAAACACAATGAACAAACCTCCATTGCCCTACAGCTAATACAAGATCAAATACCCTGATCTTCCATCTCACGTATCCATTTCCGCTCTTCTTCATCCTTAACATCCATTCGTCTCTCAGTGCTTACTTCCAGCTGGCCACACTACCCAAAACACCTGTTTGGTTCTCCTCCAAGGAATCACATCCTCATTCATGCCTAGCTCCCACTGTTTCCTGGATCTACCTGTTCTGCTTCTTCAATAACTTCCTGGTCCTATGCCATAAGTGAGCAACAAGTAGTGTAAAGAAGGGAAATGACGAATTTAAGAACTTACTTACACCTTCAGTCCTCCATATGGGCGCTTGAGACTCCATGACAGCTTGCTGTCCACCCAAAATTCGTCTCAGTGACCGATGCCGGTTACATCTCAGTCTACAGCCGACTGATGTCGGTTCCCTGCGACTGCCTTCCTGCCGACGTCGGTTTCCCCTGGCCGACGCCGGTCTCTGTCTGCCTCGAGTCACCGACGTCGGGCTGCACATAGCCGACATCGGTCCCTGTCTGGACACCGACGCCAGTTTTCCTGCCGACGTCGGTCTCTGTGTTTTTCTTGTGAGACCTGACTTTTTCCCGCGAGCTCCTTTTGGATCAAACCCTTGTCCAAATCACCCTTGCTCTGCTCAAAATTCCTCTGCACCTTGTGCTGAACTCTGTCCGTCACTTTCTCCTTGAAAACCAAGGCTTTCCTGTTCTTGTCACTAACATCGGATTCCTCAAGAAACCTCACTTTCTTCTTCTGCATACAGAAACCACGATCCATACCTTCCAAATCTGAAAGCATATCCTTTGACTCAAGAACCAGCATCTCCTTCTTATCTATGTGACCAAGCCTATCAAGCCACATCTCTGAATCTACAGCTGAAGTAGATAACCCAGAAAGAGAATCAGTAAAACAAGTAGATAGATAAAGCGTACCTACTTTCTTACCTCTAGCTACAACAAGTGTACCCTTGGTAACCTTCCAAGAGTCCGCTGTGAGAGTTACTGTGCAACCCTCTTCACCCAAACTTCTAATAGAAATCAGATTCCGCTTCAGAACTGGGACGTGCATGACCTCCTTTAACACCCATGTGTTACCTGTCTGCGGTTTCAGCTTCACTTTGCCTTTGCCAACAATCTGACAAGACTTACCATCCCCTACACAAATTTTTCCAAAATCTCCCTGGACATACTCATGAAAAAATTCCCTATGTGGGGATGCATGAAAAGAGGCACCAAAATCTAATACCCAAGATTCTACTTTATCCAAAGAACATACCAGAGCATCCTGTGCAATGTAACCCGCAACATCTGCTTCTTCTTCATGTTCTTCATGCTGATCTGTACCCGATTTGCAATCTCTCTTTAAGTGCCCTTGCTTTCCACATTTCCAGCAGGTTATTCTGCCATACCTGGACTTAAATCTCTTGCCCGTCTTTGACCTTGATCTCCCACGCTCTATCTTCTCTCTTGGCCTTCCTCTTCCTTCAACACTCAAAGCATTTCCAGATGATTCACCTGTGCTTTTCCTGCGTATCTCTTCGTTCAAGATTACACTCACAATATCATCCACTTTTAGGACTTTTGAAGGAGACACAGTATTAGAAACTGCCATTACCAAACCTTCCCAACTTTCAGGTAATGAACACAAGATTAAGAGAGCTCTTATTTCATCATCAAATACAATATTGACTGAACTTAGCTGGTTTACTAAACCATGGAAATCACTAAGATGGCTATGAACAGATCCACCTTCCAACATTTGCAAATTAAATAAACGCTTCATAAGAAATACCTTATTCGAAGCTGAGGGTTTTTCATATAAATTTGCCAAAGATTTGATCAACTCCACCGTTGTCTTACACTGTGATAAGCTAGAAATCACAGATGATGCAAGACTCAATCTAACAGATCCCAGAGCCTTCCGATCAAGAACCTCCCATTCTTCATCTTTCATATCCAAGGGTTTGCTAGCAACCCCACCCAACGGTAAGTACAAATCTTTCTGATACAGATAGTCCTCAATCTGCATCCTCCATAATTGGTAGTTCTTACCATTAAACTTTTCCATTCGTAGTTGACTGCTTTCTGTCATTGCTCAACTCCCACTCAAACAGAAACCCTGTGAGTAACCTGTAATCAAAACACACTACCCAGATCTACACCAATCTGTTAGTATCCCAACCTAAAGCTCTGATACCAATTGTTGGTATCAAGCTTAAGAACCTACAACCAAGGCTCTGATACCAGTTGTCAGGAATCTAGAACAACAAACATGCTCTGATGCCACTAGTTGGGATCTTGCTCCTCAGAAAGAGCACAGTATGATTACCAAATATAAGCAATTGAATATGCGGAAATAACCAGAAACACAAGTAACTAGAATTCACCAATAGCACAGAATATGAGAGACAATACACTATCTTGTATTAACACTAACAGAAAAGAATACAACAAAGAGCCGCCACACTCTTTCACCTTACAGAGATTCGCCACACCTCAAGTGTTCAGTAATTCTTCTCACACACACTCTCCTACACAAAAACGGTCCCAACAACCAACTCACACACAGAATTGGTGTTCACCTCACCAACCAGTCAGTAATAACCCTGCCGGTACATCAAGCACTCTATAGCACTTCAAGCTGATCTCTCATGAACCTGCAACCTGCAATTCAAAGACCAAACTTACATGTAGATCCCCAATGAGCTTGCAACAACCTGCAACTCACAGATCTTACAACTAGAAGGAACTCTTCCTTTCTATCTCATGCCTTATACAATACATGCCAATGGGTCTATAAATAGATCCCTAACTCAAACAATAACTTAGACTCTTAATTTAGACAATTGTCCTCGCAGCACAAGACTCTAATTGGTCTCAACATGCAAACTCTTTGTTCACTTAACTAACTGTCCGTGAAACGAGCAGTTCTGGAACACACAGGCGACCGACGTCGGTCCCTGCTTGTCTGGTTCTGCCGACGTCGACCGACTTTCTGCCGTCGCCGGTGGCCTTCTGCACTGGACTCTGCCGTCGTCGGTCCTGCTGCCGACGCCGATTCCTGTAGAACTCAACAACCATCTGTTCCTCAGTTTGCAAAGGGTTGAAGCTTTTAGCTCCACAACCTAACAATACACACACATATGTTGATATGTATATATATCCTAGGTCAATAAAGTCCTCTAAGATGTATATACATATCCTTGTATATGTATATTTTACATTTTAGATTAATCATATAAATGAAATAAAATGATATTCCAATCTATTATACCCAAACAATGTTATACACAACCAAACCTTGTTTTGGGTTTTAATTTTAACATGAGATAATTAATTATTCACTAATGTCTACATTCAAAAATCAAAGGAAATAATTCGAAACAATTTCAAATGACTCAAGGTCAGTTATATAAAACCCATCGAGCTTTCACCTAGGCAATATGAATCTAAGGTTAACTTTGACCCTATAAAAATACACAGAGTCATTTTATAATATCACTTATAAAAATTGCATAGAACACATAATGTTTTCACCCCTATGGGTTTATGCAGCTTATTGTCCATTAATACAACTAAGATTTAGTTTGTAAGCCAAAATCCTTGGGTCAATTTTGTGTTTAACTAGTGCACATAATTTCTCCCTTTAAAAACTTAGCATATAGTGGATTTGGTAATGAATGTGTATACTATGGCCGTTTAACCCAAGGTTCAAGTTTATATACTCAATTCTGTGGATGGCTGAGCCATCCATAGGGATGAGCATTTAGCCCTCCTTTTTTTAACATTTCATAATAATGAAATTAACATAACCCTTTATAAATTATTTACTAGTATTCATCCATACATTCCTCTATAAATTTAAATACATTACTAACATGGTAAATGAAACCAATGATGCCAAAATTTTGAATTTGTTTCCTCTCCTTAGCTTGAATCCCTTATTTCTCTTTTGTCTGTCATTGAGTTATCCCTCACAAGTCTTGCTTCTCATCATTTTATCTATATGCACATTTAATTCATGCAACTATTTCCTCTCTTTTTTACACCAACTCTCAATGTTATTCAAGATTACATTAATGCATGTAATAAACAGTAACAATCATCATGCCAAAAATCCCTAAAAATCCAAGATTATCTTGCATAATGGTCTGGTATCTCAAGTCAACGACTGGTTTAACCCTAATCTCCCAAATGTTCTAATAATAAAATAACAATTATAATATCCCTTTAAATTTTTATGCATGCCACATTGACTTCACAAAAAGTCATCGAAACATTATAATTCACTGATATGTTGACTAGGTCAATAGTTAGACCATCGACTACATAATAGCATTTAATCAAGACAATGATATTTACTAAATATCATTTAAACAATGAAACTCTTAAGATTCATTAAATAATGTAATCATTGTAATTAACTTAGCATAGGGTTAATACCACCCAAGAATGTCACGACTTCTATAAGTCGTTAAATCATTTACACTTTTATAAAATATTAATAATGATTAAGCACCAAGATCCTACCAATAATCGTTAGTCAAAACACAATCACTTTTAATACAATGATCATGTCAATATATAACAACATGGTATTTAGCACAATCTTAATGTTTAGTTAAAAATTAATTAACACTTTAACTATCATGGAGACTAAGCTAAGTCTACTTAACACACATGTAATTATGTTCCTTAGCAAAGTATTATAAACAAGATACTATCACGTAAACATTCCATTATATCCAAAGACAATAACAAGTAATGTTAAAGACATGAACAGATTGACTCATTTGACGTATCAATAACATCAACAACCATAAATGCAATAAAAAAACTAGGTTATGGTAAGCACCAAACAACAAATCAAAGACATACTAAACTATCTAAAATAAACACTAAATAAAACATATTTATCTACTTTTGGTGTGTGTGTGGGTTTCTATCCTTTCCCTCTATCATCCCCCAATGCCTCTATCTATGCCACCCTCTTCGATGATGCCGTCCCTCCATCACACTCTGAGGGTTAGATCTGTCTTGCATCTACCTCACAACATTGAAGGTAGTAGCCTAAAACATGTAAAATCCATCAAGTATTGTTATAATAAACTATACAACATGATCATCATGTACACAATATAAACTTACATATAACTCCATAATTAAATCAATCATGTAAGTTAAGCAACATATAACTACCCATAATCAACATATGAAAACAAGCTTAGTAAAATAGTAATTAATCAAATAATAACCATGAAAATCCATGAATTAATAGTTTATTAGACTGAGAGAGAAATTAGGATGTGATAATAACCCTTCACTAGACTTAGCAAAATTTTTGGCTTCACATTCTCTCACCATCAGCTATGTCACCACTCACACCAGTGTATGGTGTCTATAAAGTCTCATGGATGAATCCCACTAGGCAGCTGATCTAGATATTTGTCTAAAAGGTTTAAGTACCCCTAATGCCATTGAAGGCCTATCAGAGGGTCGTGAGAGCATAGATCTTTTCCCTACTAAATATATTCTACCCATGATTTCTTTCATTGAAAACTTTCGAGAGTCCTTTGATTTATGGGTATAATAACAAGGTTATCACTGACCAATGTGTATTATCAATGACATATTAACTAAACTATACACTCCAAAAAAAGATTTCACATTTCTAGGGTTTTTTTACAACTTTTGGAGCATTTATTTTGTACAATTTTCAATATTCATGCAATAGTTGTAACAATATGCAAGGTTATAGTTATGAAATTAGTCATAATGACAACCATCTAGATATTAACTAGAACTGCTACATATTTGAGTTTTAATGATAATTTTTTGTGTGTAGGGGATCCTATTATTTGAAAGAATGCAACCAAAATTGTAGGTATATTAAAACTATGAACTCTTGTACTTGAAAAAAAATACAGTCTTAAACTTCTTTCTATTGAAATGTTTTATCAGGTATTTTTCAAAGACAAAACACTATTTATTATGTGCAGAATAAAACAGTTGAGTGTATTCAATGTTCTAATCAATTTATATCCTCAATCTACCTTGGTTTAAGGTATAAATAAATTATCACTATGAGGGGTAGCAGGTAGAGGTGCTAATAGAAAAAAAATGTTCCATTTTTTCACATAATGTCAAGATTGGTAGTACGAAAAATAAATTATTTCCTTGTTATTTTTTTGTTGTGTAGGCCTTAAAATAACAATATAAGAACTAAAATGGTATGCCATCTCTTGAAAAAGTTTAAAATTTAATGGCTAAAAATTATAAATTACTAGGCATATATCGTTTATGATGTTCCAATATTTTTTCAAAACCAAAGTTTGAAGGGTAACCAGTATGGGAATTCATAACTGCCCTCAATTGTCTCATTTTTATCTAAATGCATGATTATTAGAGCATGCACACTTAGTAAAAAATCTATGTATAATTTGGATATATATTCTGCTAATAAGATGGCATGATAATAACCCAAGTGGTTTCAAGCTTTAAGGTAAACTAGGATAAATTCAATTTCCAAAAAGCTAGAAAGCTATGGTCCAACAATAATGTTGGGGTTAGAGTGCAAGTTACAATGCAACCCTAGTTCAATTGTAAATAGGTTATGATGTAGTTAAGAGTAATATCAATTATCATGATGGTAGCCTTGCTCAATCCTAATTGAGCTTTAAAAAAATGCACCACTTTCAATATATAATGATTTTTTGCACACTATGGTCAAATATTAAGGTAGTAGAATAGGTTGTGTAATTAGCATGAAAATAAGCCTACCATCATAATTTTAGTCTAATTTTATTTTGGAATAGTTTGCCTCATTTCTTATGCTATGGTTTTGTATGACCTTAGTTTTAGTCTAATTTCATTTAAGGTTCATTCCTTCCCCATTATAAATGGTTTGCTTGGGTTAGTTGTATTAAGTGTTGAACATCTCATCTATCTTTAATTACAACTATAAAAATCCTCATCAACATACTAGTTTATGATTCATATACTTATTTGACCATGCTTCTATTTAGCATCTAAAATATGTTTAATTTTTCCAAAATATTATTTTTAAACCGCTACTTGTCTTGTGGATGTTGCATCTCTTAGATTCAATGCTGAAACGGTTCTAGATATTTGTTGTTAATTGTGGACTGAATAAGCATATAAAATATCTGAACAGTGTCTATTATTTTCTTTTACAAGCATTATGACTTAAGCATTGGTTTACTATTTGAAATAAATTTAGTTGGATTCCATGAACCTCATACCCTGGATAAACTAATTAAATCACAATGATGTGGTTCCTAGACCAATGTGAATTTGCTATATGTATATTTTATATACATGTCTATCATGGTAGTCATAACTACACCATCTCATAAAAAAGTTACAAATATCTCATTTTGGGACACAAAAAAGAGAATGCTAAAAAACCTTTATGAATGTTGTTTTATACATGTCACTTGCATTTGGTTAAAAAAATTTAAGGGTTTATCAATAAGCTCATTATGTATTGTCCTTCTTGACTTCAGTATCAACATAATGATGACATCTTTGTGTACAATTTCTAGTTACATAGTTTTTACTAAGACCATTTTTTTATATTGAAATATCGTTAGCATAAGTCAAACACCTAAGGGTGCCCAAAATAGGCTACCACCACAAGGTTAGTCAAATGTTACACCAAAAAACATGTTTAGAGCATTAACGATATGTCAATATAAAAAACACCTCATGCAGGAGGCAACAACAGAAAAGAAAGAGTGTGATCTAAACAAACATAAGAGTCATGGGCCATAGTTTTCCCCCAAAACACATTGAGGAAATACAAAACTATGCATGGTCTTCTATTGCCCTCCTAGAAGCAACATCCTTAGAGCATTCACCAACACCATATTTAACCAAACAACCAGGTCCCTACTGAACAAAGTCTATAGGTCCCAATTAAGCAAAAGATTGAATAACTACTTCTAGGGGGAAGTATCTAGAAACCTTTTCCAACAGAGGAATAATTTTATTTTCTTTTGTAAACTGAACCACATCATCCACTTCCTTTTGACCACCAACTTCAACTAATTTCTCAAGCCTACTAGAAAACTCATTTATTTCTGTATGAGTGATCTTCTAGGGTTCTCTTTGTTGTTTCTCATCACTTTATGGATAAGAAGTAAGTTCCACCCCTGTTTTATCTCCCATAGCATCACACTCAAGATCTAGGCTCATGAGACCTATATTAGAAGAGGACAGATCATCAACAACCACCTGAGAATCTAGAATAGGATTGACACTATCAATACTAATGTTGTGAATCACATTCATCCAACTATGGATACCATTTTTATCATAATCTAAAGAAGCAACCCAACTAGGAATAGGATCCTTAGCTTGCTCCAAATAAGATCCTTGATGCACGACCACTCATACTTAAAAAAATTAAATTCTGTAGCCATATTATGGGAAAGATTCTAGTCCAGGTGAGGGGACAATAGCAAAAATCCACTTGAGTCTAACAAATAATCTGATGTTACTTTCAGTTTACCTGTACTCAAAACCTCTAGCACCTCGTAAGGGATCTTGAACTTGAGAAAAATATGCACAAAAATAATGTTAGCGATGACTTCAACTAAGAAGTCAGTAAGTGATCTAGCTTTAAATTAAAACACCTCCTCAATCCTTTATCTCCAAATAAAGCATAAAATTTTATTTAAATAAACAAACTAGAATGTATGGAAGAAGGGATGCACCTTTATCTCATGACAAACATAACCAAAGGTAATATTCAACCAAGAAAGATCACATCCAAAGGCATTAGACCAACACTATAAATAATTATTCCAAACTTTATTAGCAAAGGGATAAGTAAAAAAAAAAATTCTAAAGATTCAACTTCACCATAAACCAAATAAAAAGGTAGGACCTCATAGTGCTTAGAAATGGCCTCATTAACAATAAGTATATTAAAAATAATAAGCCAATGAAAGCAATATTTCATAGGTTTCAAACAAGACACCCACAAGACATTAAATCTAAAGGACCAGCTCTGGAGGGGGTCATGCACCTTATAAATATGGTTAAGAGAGAGGTAAGGGGGATTGGGAAAATAAAGCTTGTTATACAACCATTAGGTGGAAAACTCAAGCAAGGGAGGGTCATTAACCCACTTGATACTCTCCCAAAATACATCATCAATGTCCATCACCTAAATAAAATTATTATCCTTCAGAACCTTAGAAACCATGGAGAAGGTCTTCCTTTTGAGACAAAGGAATATAATATTTGAATCTAATTAGGTCCCAAGAGGCCCATCCTTCAAATGATAAGAGATCATTGAAGCTTTGCAGACCTTTTTAGAATAATTGCAAGGCAAAGCAACCCTTGGTAAGAGCAAGGGGATGACCATTGAGGGAGAGGATCTACCATACTGATATGTGCCCCTAACAACAAGACCCAAACCAACTAAAGACATGTTTTGTAGTGACTAAATGCTTGACCAAATCCCAAGCTTTCTAAATTGACCCAAAAATAGGAGAAACAATAACTTTTATCGAGAAAGGGCTGAGAAGGAGATATGCCATATGTAACCCAGTCCACCTAGGGCTACCTTTAGGGAAACCACTCATGATATTATGTCTAATGAAGACTTTCCAAGTTTCATTGCCAACAAATGAGCAAATTATCCATTTCATAGCCAGAGTGATGCCTTTAATTCTGAGATCTTTTATACCAATCCCCTAATGCATTTAGGCTGACAATAAAATTTGTAGGCTATAGCATGATGTTTATTATTACTTTTTCCATTAGACCAAAGGAAATATCTAACAATTTTGTTCAATAAGTTGATTTGGTACTTATTGAACATCCAACAAGAGGCATAATATATGTTTTATGAAGAGAGAACCTACTAGCAAACCTGTATTCTTCCTTGAAGAGATAACACATGTTTTTTACATTTACAAATATTCTTATTGTTTTTGACATACAACCATTTCTATATTTTCTTAAAGGAAGGGTTGGGAGAAAAGGGTATACTCGAATATCTAACAATCTGATTAGGACCTTTCCATTCCCAACCAAACTTAGAAATAACACTAGGAGGTTCATCATATCACTCCATCATGAAGGACTTGTGCATGGCAACCTTAGAGCCTAAGGTTTAATAGTAGATATTGAGCCTTAGTTCAAATTGGAGAAGGTTGTCATGGGAAATATCAACAAAAAGAGAGGTGTCATCAACAAAGAGAACATCAATGAGTGCAAAATTATTGGGGAGAGTGATATCCACAACATGATGGCCAACCTCTTCATAATGAAGAAGATAATGGAGGGCATCAACTACAATGATAAAGAGAGAGAGAACAAGAGGGTAACCCTATATAATATATCTATGCAAGTCCAATACCTCAGTAAGTTCCCCATTCACCTCCACAATAATAAAGGCATCTTTAAAAAGAACATTAATCATTTTGCAAAAGTAATCTTGAAAACCAAAGGCCCACATAATAGATTCAATAAATGGCCACTCTATTCTATCATAAGATTTTTTAGAGTCCAAGAGAATCATTCCTACATTCTGTTGAGAGTCTCTAGCCTAACA
This sequence comes from Torreya grandis, assembly GCA_037957365.1. NCBI lineage: Eukaryota > Viridiplantae > Streptophyta > Pinopsida > Cupressales > Taxaceae > Torreya > Torreya grandis. Next base: position 202,301 of record JARHVA010004676.1, on the reverse strand, counting down.
CATCCCCTTCTAACTAGAAATTAGATTATCTAGGATATATTTGCACAAAACAAACCTAGTCTGAGTCTTTGATATAATAGAGGGAAGTAATGACAAGATTTCGTTTGCCAAAAGTTTAGCCAAAATTTTATAAGAAACATTAATAAGGGTAATTGGTCTCCAATTTTCAACTAGGGACTAGTCTCCTTCCTTGGGAATGAGCTTGATGACTCCTCTATTAATCTCAGGTCTAAACAACCCAGTCTCAATGGATTCCAAAAAGACATTGAAACATTCAAATGCAATATGTTATTTATTAGCTTTATAGAACTCAATAGGAAACCCACCAATACTTGAAACCTTGTCATATTTCAAAGAATTAATAGTGTTTAAGACTTCATCTAAAGATATGAAACTATCTAAGAAAGAAACCTGAGTAGGCCTGCTCATTTGACCCATCAGATCGAAAGACGGTAGAATACAATTAAACAAAGGCCTTCTTAATTAGATTAATTTCATATAATACCAATCCCCCAAAGTTAATTACATTTATTTTTTTCCTTTGATGCTTATATTTTAAGAACTTGAAAAATAACTTAGTGCCTTTGTACCCAAGATACATCCAATTTAGTTTGGATAGAATTTGAGCACCCCTAGTAATATATATCTTTTGTTACCTAATATTATGCTTAAGGGAAGAAAGGTTCGATAGTAAAGAAGGGTTATTCGGTCCATTTTGGAGTGCACTCTTTTCCCTAATTAACTTATCTTGAGCCTCTCTAGCAACATTCCTCATTCTCTTAGCTTTAAATTGACCATAAGATCTAGCAATTTTTTTTGTCATATCCATAGAATAGTTACACTTGTCAATTTTAGAAGAAGAGCTATAGGTTCCTTTACCCACATTCCATGTAGAGCGTATGCCATCCATACAAATCCTATCTTCTAGATGGGAGACATTAAACTTATAAAGACCCTTCCAACATGCGTTATCACTTGACCTCTCATCTTTAACAGAGACATAAATTTTAATATGGGAGTGATCATAAATAGTTCAATGAATCACCTTAACTGGGTTAGCATCAGAACAAGGGGGAATATCAAAAAATTCTTTACAAAGATAGTATCTATCCAATCTAGACTACATCTTTTTAGGGCTAGTCCAATTATGACACCACGTGAACCAAATACCTTTGCTCGACTGCCTACCTTTATTAAGGAGATCCACTACCTAGATTCTCTTAAATTTAGACCAAAAAAAGAGCTCATTGCCCTTCCATGAGTAAGGGTCACCTCCATGCTTATCTTGTCTTTCCTTAATCATATTAAAATCATCCCCAAAAATATAAGGGACATCTTTAACGTTAGAGGCCAGCCAATTCCACAACTTTGCTCTTTAATTATAGGCATTGGGGGCATAAATGTTATAGATGCCAAATAACCTATTTTTAATATGGAGAGTCACCCATACAACATGATTACAATTGGAGACTCCATGCTCAACAATATAATCCTTCCATACTGGGTTAATTAGGATAGAGGCACCTCCTTTGCCTCTTTGGTGATAAGTGGAAAAATGAACTGAGTTGGGATATTTAAAACTAAGAGTTGAGGAGAGCATAAAACCAATATATTTAACTTCTTGGAGGAATAGGAAGTCATAATCATGTCTGGCATTTCTAAATTGTATAATAACAGGCTTCCTATTAGGGGTGTCCAAGCCCCTAACATTCTAACTTAAAATATGCATAAAAAAACTATAGATTTTTATCCACGGTAGGGGACTTACTCCCCACTTTACTTTGATATATCCTATTGAAACATTATAGAACATGGTTTTATTTATTTATTTTTTTGCTATATCCATCCCCTGGAACTTGCGTATAATCCTTTACTTTTTTTTACATCATTAGCTGATTGGGAGTTATTTGGGGCAAGGGAAGATACTTGTGTTTTTAGCCTCTTTTTGGACCCTTTAGCTTTCCAATTTTATCCAAAACTTGGGTCACAATTGGTCATCATATTTAACTCACCAACCTTGGAGTCAAGAAGATAAGGGAGAGAAACAATCACTAGAGGAGACTTGGGATGAGTAATATCCTCCATTAAATAATTAGGAAGGAAAATAGTGATACTATCAGGGGTTTGATCATTAATTAAAAAAATTTCATCAGACTCTCTAGTTGGCTTCCCTTTAGAGAAGGGAATGACATCCACCATGAGCTCATCTTGAACCCTAGAAGAGGTCTGATCATAAAATCAAAAATCTAACTTCATGAGTGTCTCATGAGGTGGGGGAATCTCTTTCTCAACAATCAACATAGAAGTAGACTTAAAATGGGTGTCATTGTTCAACCTGAATTGGCCAATACCTTCTAGACTATGACAATCATCACAATTTTGTGGTTCTTACAAGAAATTCTTACCCTCATCTATAATAGGGTATACTCTATCTTCCAAGGGTTCATTGTCAAATATAGGGTTATTATCAGGATGTAACTTCTTAAACCTAGGAGGGTTGGGATAAACTAATCCCTCTTCACTATCATATTTAGGGCTCACCTTTGAGGCTTTGGCCTAATTTTTAATAAGACTAGGGCAATCTTTCTTTAATTGGCCATCTCTTTTACAAAATAAACAAACATTGATACCTCCTATCCCTTTGATAGGGTAGATACATGTACATCCATGAAGATTAAAAGTAAGGGTTTCAAGAAAAAATTCCAATGTAACTAGGGTAATTAAAACCCTAGCATCCATGTGGGCCAAAGAACACCTAGTGTCTTCAATTCTAAACACATCACCTAAGGGTTTGAGCACTTGAGGCAAAAAAAGTCCATAGCCATAGAGGAATATTTTATGTGCCAACCCATCTAGGTGAATTCTTGAAAATAATGTCTTTACAATCCAAACTCGGGTCCCATGGCACAACTTTAAAAAGAGACTGACCCACATTCCACAATGATTTACTAATAAATCTTCTCTACATATTTGAGTTTTTTAAGGTAACCAAAAAGACACCCTTCTAGAAGATTCTACAAAAGTTCACATATATCCCCATTTTCTTTCTCCAAATAATATTTAACCATTTATCAAAAAAAATTTGAGAAGGAAGAGAATTTTTATTAAGACAGACAAAAAAGTTCCAATTTTTTTTGGCCTGACTTCTTCGTTCAACAAATATTTTTCCATGGAGAGATTAGTGTTAAGGAAGAGCATTGTGGAAGAGCTAGAAAACTTACCATTTTCTCCCACACATCATTTTCTCACTCGATCCTTAGCTGAATTAACCTATCAAACCAAGAATTCTGCTCCCTTAGAATGTTTAGAAGCCTCTTCCTAACATAGGATGTTAGATAATGATTTTTTAAGTTCCTATATAGACACTTTTCCTATTTCTAAACAATCTTCACCACCACTTTTTCTAACACCAGCCTTATGCAAATCTAGAGCATGATTCTTTCCATTATTATCAACTTCAACATTACTCCCTACACGATTGAGATTGTCTTGCCCACCATCAACCATATATCGAGCAATTAATTTAGCCACTTTATTTTCCCAAAATGAGAGGGATCGAAATGGGGGAGACAATAGTTTAGGGGACATGGCACAAGACAGAGGACATAGCCTAAATTCCTAGGCAAGGAGAGCTCACACTAATAAAAAAATACAATAAACAAAACAAAACAGAATAAATATAAATAATCAAAAAATAATCCCAATTACCATGACCATAAAATAAGCATACCAAGCAAATCATAAGATAAAATTCCTCCTAACCAGCTTGATCAAAATGAGTAAGAAGAAGGAGACAAAGAGAAGCAAGGAATCCAAAGGAAAGCTTGAAGCACCATCAATGGAGGGTGACCTTTCGATTCCCCATTGTAGAGCTCCAAACTTCCTTCTTTTCTTATTCAAATTTTTTACTAAGACCTTAGTAAATATAATTTATTTAAGAAAACTTTATGTTTACAAATTTAAGTGAAATTAAGTATTAGATTAATTCTAATACAATTATAAAACTATGGGATGAATTGCTAACTTGTGGCTCTTGTTATTAATGGTGGTATCTTGTGACTAAGATTTCATTAATAGTTTTGTAAAGTATTAAATAAAAGAAAGGTCATCGGGTAGCACTAGGATCAAGGCTAGTAATAGAGCTGAGTATTATTTCCAGGGTGTTGTTGCTAGTGATGTTAATAGTCATTCACATCCAAAGGAGAAAACTATTCTCCATGTAATTTATGAACATTATATTTCTTTCAATTGTCATTTTCAAATCCTTAATGTTTTTGCTTACCCTTTTTTTTTATGCCCATACACAGGGATCCATAGGGGATTGTGCATGCCTAGTAGAGGCACTCAAGGAGGTGGATGTATTCATTTACATAATGAGCATACCACATGCAATAAATTAGTTTAATCTCATCAAGGATATCAAGGAAGTTCGAGCCATCAAGATAAAATCTATAACAACAATCTATTCAAATCAATGACAATAATGTTGATGATATTTTTGTATCACAAATTGATTTTTGTAATGTATGTTTTTCAGATATTTATCCCATTAGGGTTTTTTAATGATGTTGATAAACACCATGCATGGGAGCCTGTGAAGATTATTTTTAAGTGAACATTAAAAATAACTCTTATAATTTTCTCTAAATTTTGCAAACTAAGGATATAGTTCACTTCTTCTCAGACATACTAACTTATTCATTCAGTTTTAGTACCACAACATTTATTTTATTATATCCATCTGAAAGTATCTGGTAGTCTTTATATTCCCCTCAAACTGAGTCAATGGAAAAATGCAATATGTCCTTTTCTTTGTGATCCAAAAGCTTATGATACAATTTAGTTGATAATTTATAATATTTTTTTATTTTAGTATTGTTAACTATATTCATAGACAACAACTTAATATAATCTTGCAATATATAAGTTAATCAATACAATTTGAATGTTTTTGTTTATGTACATAATCAAAGGTGGGAATGAATAAAATACTGCAACTACCTTCACCTTTTTCCAATGAAGGATGGTCACTACTAAAAATGCCACAAAATTTTTGATTTATTTTACACTTCCAATGTTGATTAGTTAGCTTGGGCAAAATATCACTTTTATAAGAAAAAAACACACAATTAATTTCCCATTGTGGAGAACATTTCAAACTTGGAAGCCTAGCACAATGAAACAATGCACTATAACCAAAATTCCTTACAATTATCAAAATTGAGAATTGATGATTTTTTCCATTTATAATTGTTGTTAGCCAACAACAAGTCCATGTTACATGTGCTAAGGGTTACCTACATTGAGGCAAGCTAGGTAAATGTGTTTTGAATATTTTGAAATTGGGATTCAAATTTATGAAAAAGACCATTTTTTTTGTGGGCATTAGTAAATTTGTTTTGAATAATTTGAAATGAATTTGTAAGTAAAACATTTAATAACAAGACTCTATTCACATATTCATCCATTGACATTGAAATGCTACGAATGAATTAATTAACTTAGCTTGGAGGTAATTATCCAAAACATGTCTCAATTTAGTCTAGACTTTATTTATCATAATAAATGCCCTATGCAATTGTATTTGTGTAGCACCGATTCATCTATTCTTCTTATGCAAGTTATTTCTAGTGCAATTTTTAAAACCTTCTACAATTTTTGAGATAAGGTATTCAATAGCTTCAAAGTTTTATTTCGATTCTACATGATTTACTTTATTTCAATGTAATAAAAATGTCATCAAGCTATTTGAAATAGCAATAGAACTGAAAGACATTAACATAGTTTCACCACAACACTTCAAACTGTAAAGACCCATTTTCGATTCATTCCAATGTTCTTGAAAATTTTAAGAATCTTGGAGAGTGCCAACCTTTTCAGAAAAGAATTTTGATAGTGGCGGTGAGTTTGGGAGACCAAGATGAGTCCAATAATACTTTCTAGATGCAATTCTAACATTCTTGGAGCACTCCACACTTCTTGGAGAAGATTGCTATTTTTGGAAAACATTAATTTTCATAAAGTTCATTATCCTAGGAACTTAAGATTATTTTGGCATGGTCAAAATTCATAATTGGATCATTTTAATATTTTTTGTAACTTTGGGTGGATGTGTAGGAAATAATTTAAAAAAATTAAATAGTTAAATGTTAAGTTGTTGAAAATTAAAAATTAAAAGATAACTTATATTTAATTATTTAAAAGGAGTCTAAAGTCACTTTTTGGAGGGAAAATAAGAGGACACAAATAATGATATTTTATTATTCCAAAAAGTGCTTATAAATGGGGATTTGAGGAGAGAAAGGGGACTCAAAACATTTTATCAAGCCCTTATTTATTGGGAAAATGAATTTGGTTCATTCTTTAGCTAAAGGACAAAAACCTTTTTTGTAATCAGTTTCATGGACAAAAACCCACCTAGCTGATCAAGTGATTTCACCTAGAGATCACCACCGAGCTGAATGATTTGTGCCTGATTTTATTTATGTGAAATTTTTAAGATTTTTTGGTATTTTAGAGATTTGGTTGTTCATAGATAATTTATAGATTTGTGTTGTAGCAGAGGTTTCATAGCCAAGTTTTACAACCCAGCCATACCACTTTGAATCTCATTGAATATGGTGGAAACCTGATCATACATTTAAAAAAGGTAGCGATCAATGTTTAAAGGTTTAAAAAAATCCTTCCTAATGCAAACATAACCTTTCTAAGGAAATCATAGCCTATTCAGAAGTCAACCACTTTTTTGAAAGGAAGTTTAATCATATTTTGGGGTGATCGTATAGTCCAACAGGGTATTTTAATGTAAAATTTGATTTTTTACCAAATTTCTATTATTTATTAAAATGACTTCCATCAACTGCAAGGTGTCTATGATATCAAAAATTTATTTCTGATTAGTCATTAATTTCTGAACAACATTTTCAATTTCTGATTTTTCCATCATCATCAACAATTTGAGGTCAGAAAATTATTTTATTTTCATACATATGTTTCTGATTTATATCAGCTTGTAATAAAATTTATGTATTTGAAAATTACCTATTAATTTTAATCAAAAATACCATTGACAATCATTATATCAGCTGGTTAAATGAAGTTTCCAAAAAATGAGATTTTGTATGACAACTGATTGTTAAAATGTCAATGTATGACAACTATTTGATGAAATGTCTATGAGCTCACATTGTGACAAATTATAAGTTTGACCACATATTTTGATAGATACATTACAGTTGCATGTTTGTTGATGACATTTACAAAAATTTAGAAAATATTCCATTCAGGGCATTACAATGGTATCAGAGCCAGGTTTTCTTGCCAGCTTACTAGGTAGTGGATGTTTATTGCATATCAAATTTATTAGCTCATTTTAGTTCAACAGTTATATATCAATTTTTAGTGGCTTTGAGTTTCAACTGGGATTCATCACTCAAGGGATTATCAAAGGTTGTGAATCATGGCATCATTTTGCGAAGAAGATTTGGGAAAGAAACTTTATAAAGAAGGTAAGATACTTGAACACTCACCACAATCAAAGGATGATCTACTCTGCATTTTGAAATAACTTGAAATTTGCATAATTATGATAAATCAGTTAGATTTAGTGAGGTGTAATATGTTATGAATCCATTAGTGAATTATTTGGTTAAGATAGAGCTTATGAAGTAACTAGATGAGGATGTAAGGCTTGCAATTACTTTTTGTGTTAATGAAATAATGAGAATAACAACTCCATAGGAACCTTATAATAACATTATCATGAAGGAGGTATTTTAGTTGATTGTGGACAGTTTTCAAAGAATGGATGATAACAAAAATCCTTCTTTTGCTAAGAGAGTAAGGATTCTAGAAATAATTTTAAAAGCTAGATCATGTGTAGTGATGCTTGATCTTGAATGTTATGATCTAATTCTTAAAAAAAATCACTATTTCTTTGGTACTATTGAAAAATATCATGCTGAAAATATTGTAACAACAATGCAAACAATTATGTCTTTGATTGTAAATGAAACTGATGATGTACCCCAACCACTATTATCAATATTATTGGCTAATATGAGGAAGGATGATCAAGAGTATTTATCATTTGTGAATGTGTTAGCTGAAATTATTGTTAATCAATGTGAAAAAAAATTGAAACCATATATGACAGTGGAGCATGAGGGAGAAGAAGAGAAGTTCATAGCATAAATTTTTGAAGTTGACCCTGATTTTGAGAAAGATGAACATTCAAAACTCTCTTATGAAGAAGAAAATGTCTTATTTCAAGAGGCATATATGGTCGAGCTCCAAAATGATTTATTTGAAGGATATGAAACTACTAATGATGGGATTGAGTTTGCTGAAACTTTCAAAACAATAATCTTTGATAAATATTTAAATCAATTATGTGAAGTTAATTCAGTGAGTGGGAGCTACAAGAATCCCATTCGAGTGAATTTTAAAAAGGCTCTTCTGAAAGATATGTCCTTGAAAAGAATGCTAATTTTTGTATTGGTTCTAGTAATAGTCCTATATCATTGCATGACTATAGATTTCATGAGGAAGACTAGAAAAAATAATTATTGGTGATAGTTCAGAATGAACTGCAAGTCCTAACAAAGTTGGACAACACAAAAAAGTTCATCGAAGGATTAATGCAAAATTTGAAGAAAGAATAGTTTGAACAAATTATCGCCTTTGTAAATTTATGATCAGTTAAGAGTGCAATGGAAGAAATTAAATCAACATATCTACATATGATTAAAGATTAATATGTGGACATCAAATTTGTAGATAAGGCCTTAACTACATCTAGGGAAATGAAGGCAAAGGTTGATGAGCCCATGTTTGAGATAAAATCAACTAAGAAATCAATGGAAAGCACTCAAATGGCATTACTAGAGGTAGAATATTAGTTTGATGCTATTAAAAAATTTAGGGAGCAAAATAATGAAGAAAGGGATAAATAAATCAAGTAGGTGTTTGATGAACTTGATAGGCTTCAAAAATATTTTGATTTAGAATAGTTTCCTGAGATTGCTAGTACAAAGTTGGGACAATGAAAAGATTGGATTAAATAAGAAGATGGAAATAACTTCCAATCTTTTGATAACCCACTTTTTGAAATGAATGCAAAATTATCTCTTGATGATATGCTTTTTGTGATGAATGTTGATACATTTCTTGATTCTAGTAACCCAACTTGTAACAATAACAGGATATGGGATCTGAGTGAGTTTTGGGATACCCATCAATGAAGTCTAAAATGGAACAAGCAATGGAGTTTAATCTAATACAACACTTTGGTGGTTATTTTATAGCCCATGGTTTTATCACTCCATTTACTCAAGGAGTTCACAATGTGTTTGGCTTCATTGGAACTCATAAGGTATACAAGGACCCTATTGTTAAGAGTTATCAACTTAACATAATAAGAGTGAGTATTGGTTAAAAAATACACAGACTAGGGGTCACTATAAAGATGGTTCTCAAAATTGAATCTATTAGCCTCCACATTTCCATCCCATTCCATGCTTTCTTTGCAAACATAGAAGGATTTTTAGACACATAGTGGAAGAGTTTCTAGCTTATCACCATTGTTGAAGTTAGTGTAGGATGGTTTTAAACTTTTACATACTTAAATTTTGAGCAATGGAATTTAGTTAGGTAGCCAGGGTATGATGTTTTTATTAGTCATTTCGATAATTTCATGTGTGGACTGATAATACTTTCTATGAGTAGTTATAGACTTACAAGTGTTTGGGAAATTTATTTATTTATTTCAGCTTATGTATTATTGTTTGGGAAGAAATTATAAACAAATTATGACTATTAAAGCCACCCTCTAGTCCACATACAATCTAATCCAAACTATATTTCAAGTGGTAAAGATTTTGACCTCATGGTAAGAGTCCTTGGAGTCTAAGGTAAATGTTAGAACACCAGTTTAGAAGAGATGAGCATAACATATTTATTTTGAAATTATATTACAAAATTGAAATTCAGAATGAAGGGAGTTATGTGTTAAGACAACTATCAGATTAGAACAATCATAGACATCACATGGAGACTTCAAGGATTAGTTTATATAAAAATCAGAGTGGTGTAGTGTAAGCATGGTGAGGTAATGTCAAAATTGGAAGGTTGTGCCAAGATTCACCCATAAGGTAGGGGGAGAGTAATTTTGATGATTTCCTATCACCCATTGATGGAGGGAACATACTTGGGATGACCATGCATCAAATTTCCAGCTTTAATGTTGTTGTCATAATTATTATTATCCCTCACATCACTATAGTTATATTTACACAATGGGTTTTAAAGGAATCTACAATCATGGGAAGGAGAGATTTATAGTTTGTAATTACTAAAGAAGCTCAAATAAGTGTTATAGATCCTCATCACATGAAAATAATTAAGAACTACAAAAAAAACATGGAGATGAAATCATGTGGCATCCATTGGTCTTATGGGAGCATGAAGACATCCTCCAATAGGGAAAATAAGGCATCATCTGTCATCATATCTATTATAATCATCTACGAATGAGACATCCAAGATCAAATACTGGAAGATCAAACACACAACTTGGTTGCAATAAATGAAATCACATAAAATTGAAATAGAGATGATTGTATTTAATTAATGGAGGTGTACAAAGCATGGAGTTCACACAAATCACAACTCTATTACTCACATTTATCACAACACACTAAAATAATATAGTACACTAGTATAAAGGCTCTGTCACTAGAATGTTTACTATGCAAATGGCACAAAGGCCAAGTAGTTCCACAATCCTCACTATAATCTACAATACTCCACATAATCCACTATAAATGCCTTAGAAGAGAAGTCTTTGTATAGGTAAATAAGAGGTATTGAGCCACATCTATTTGGCAATGAGAACACAACTCAATTGCTAAGTGAATAGTAAACCCATGTGCAACATGCCAAGTCTCACATGTTAACATTATTTGCCAAATGAATAGTGCAACCATGTTGACTACAAATAAGCATGTGCATGTGTAAATAATGACCTCATTATTACACCTAAGTGACCTAATTATTTAAACTAAGAAAGCTTAATATACATGTGTAGGAAAACCATATAATGGATAAAAAACATACACCAACACCCCACTTAAGCATAACTTAGGTGGGTAGAAGATTTGGGGTCTTGACAACAAGGCGTTGTCAGGTACCCAAGTACATTTAAATACCCAATACAAACATAGAGATGTACCCTCCCCATATGTATGAGAAAAGAGATGTGTCCCCTCCATAATTATCATAAATAACCCCCTCAAGTTTACAAGTACAATGCACACTCAAATACTGACATTGAATTCAACTGAAAATGCATCCATGAGTAATGTGTGAATAAGCTTGTTTATATTGTGAGGGGAATTGACCTCTTTCCAGATCAGACCTCACCTGGTGGTCTTCAACACTCAAAATTGCTATAGAATAGGTGCATGATGTGAGGGTCTAAGGGTGACAACCCCTAGCAGGGTCAAGGGGCAATGTCCCTTGTAGGGTTAGGGGTAACACCCCAGACACGTTCCCTATCATGATATAGGGTGGGGTCGAGGGGTAGTTCCCTTGATGTTAAACACAATTTGAATAATGTGTGGCCCTTGGAATTGATCAAAATTCACCAAATTTTCCCTAAAAATGAACGTCAATTACCACCAAAAATATGATAAAAAATATAATATATTATTTTTATAAAAAACAATGAAAAATTCCTTTAAAAAAAGAAAGTTGATTCTAACATGATATTAGAGTAGAATAGAGATAGATTGTATTTAGTGAATGAAGGTATAAAAAGCATGGGGTTCACATAGCTCACAAATCTATCACTCATAGCTGTCACAACACACTAAGCTAATATAGTACACTAGCATAATGGCTCTATCACTAGAATGCTTACTACACAAATGACACAAGGGCCAAGTATTTCCATAATTCTCATTGTAATATACAATACTCTATATAATCCACTATGAATGCCTTGGAGAAGAGGTCCTTATATAGGTAATAAGAGGTATTGAGCCATATCCATTTGGAAATGAGAACATAACTCAATTGCCAAGAGAATAGTAAACCCATGTGCAACATGCCAAGCGCCACATGTCAATGTTTGTTGCCAAATGAATAATGTAACCATGTTGACTACAAATAAACATGTGCATGTGTAAATAATGAACTCATTATTATACCTAAGGGACCTAATTATTCCAACTAAGCAAGCTTAATGTATATGTGTAGGAAAACTAGATCATAAATAAAAAACCTACAATAACAATATCCAAGAGTTCACGAGAATGATGTGGGATCTAGGTATTGGCAGGATGATTCAATCAGATGAAGTTGATGAGCAAACTTGTTATTTCTTGAGGACAATCAATTTTGAGGAGGGAGGACTTGTAATGTCCTATTTTCAGTCCATTCCAACATTATTGAAAATTTCCAAAAATATTGGAAAGTGTCAACCTTTTCGAAAAGGAATTATGATAGTGGCAATGAGTTCAAGAGACCAATATGAGTCCAATGATACTATTCAGATGTAATTCTAACATTCTTGGAGCACTCCACACTTCTTGGAGAAGTTTGTTATTTTTGGAAAGCACCAATTGTCATAAATTTCATTATCCTGGGAACTTAAGGTTATTTTGGCATGGCCAAAATTCATATTTAGACCATTTTAATATTTTTTGTAACTTTGGGTGGATGTGAAGAAAATAATTGAAAAAATTAAATAGTTAAATGTTAAGTTTTCAAAAGTAAAAATTAAAATACAACTTATATTTAATTATTTAAAAGGAGTCTAAAGTCACTTTTTGGAGGGAAAATAAGGGCACACAAATAATAATATTTTATTAATACAAAAAGTGCTTATAAAAGGAGATTTTGAGGAGAGAAAGGGGATTTAGAAAATTTTATCAAACCCTTGTTTATTGGGAGATTGAAATTGGTTCATTCTTTAGCCAAAGGATGAAAACCCTATTGGCAATTAGTTTTATGGATGAAAACCCACCAAGCTGATCAAGTGATTTCACCCAGAGATCACCAGTGAGCTGAATAATTTGTGCCTAATTTTATTTGTGTGAAGTTTGCATGATTTTTGGTATTTTAGAGATTTGGTTGTTCGTAGATAATTTCTATATATGTGTTGCAGTAGAGGTTTCACAGCTATGTTTTACAAACTAGCCGTACCATTTTGAATCTCATTGAATATGGTAGAAAGCTGGGTCATACATTTAAAAGAGGCAATGATCAATGTTTGAAGGTTTAAAAAAAGACTTCTTAATGCAAGCGTAACCTTTCTAAGGAAATCACAACCTATTAAGAAGTCAACCACTCTTTTGAAAGGATGTTTAATCATATTTTGGGGTGACTGTACAGTCTAGCAGGGTATTATGATGTAAAATCTGATTTTTGATCAGATTTATATTATTTATTATAAGGACTTCCATCATCTACAAGGTGTCTATAATATCAAAAATTTATTTCTGATTATTCAATAATTTTTGAATAACATTTTAAGATTCTAAATTTTCCATCAACATCAATAATTTGAGGTCAAAAATTTATTTTATTTCCATACATATGTTTCTAATTTATATCAGCTTGTAATAAAATTTGGGTATCTATAAATCAACTATTAGTTTTAATCAAAAATACCATTGACAGTCATTATATCAGCTAGTTAAATGAAGTTTCCAAAAAGTTATATTTTGTATGACAATTGCTTGTTAAAATGTCAATGAATGACAACTGTTAGACGAAATGTCTTTGATCTCACATTGTGAAAATTTGTAAGTTTGATCAAATATTTTGATAGGTACATTATAGTTGCATGTTTATTAATGACATTTACAATAATTTAGAAAATATTCCATTCAAGACATTACACAAACTCCCCATAATGACTTGATGCGATGTGTCCATGTTTTGCTAGGACATACATTATTGGTTTACATTTTCATAAGTGCATTGAATAGTCCACAAGTATATTAGAATTTGTAAATTATCTCCACAATGACATGAAGTATTATATATGTGATTTTACTCAAATCATTTTAGTCAAGAGTTTTTTATGTGGCATATTATGATTTAATGATTTAATTATCTATCTATTAGAAATATAAGTTAGTTTGAAATCCTACAAAAAAGGGTCCATTTATTTAACACACAATTTACATAGTTCAACATTATAATAAATATATCTTGGAGCTTCCATTTGTTTTCACAGGTGCTTTAAATTTAAATGTTATATTGATGTGACAATGTTCCATTATTGTGAAATGGTCAAGCATTAGTGGAGGGATATGTGTTAATATTTAAATATGTGTTGTCAATGTTAATAATTATTCATGATGTCAATAAAAGAATATACTTAAATAACATCTACATAATATTTCATTATTTATATTTTAAATTTAGACCAAATTTTATAATTGTTTCAATAATATGTATTTGAGAGTTTTTCATTGGTTGAAAATAAAATAAGTAATGGCAAAGTGATTCCATTAGTTCATGCCTTGGCATGGACAAATAAACTATGTATATATTTACGTAAATACCAGTGTTCATATATATTTATCTTAAATATGTAGAGAGAGACCAAGTTTTGGATTTATTACATTGATTAATAATTTCATTATCTTTTTCATCAATTTCTTATTCAATGGCAATAAATGGCGTTAATTTAGATACTCAGTGTGTTAGGTGTTGGTAATAAATAGGGTTAAAAAATCATAGACTATAATTGATAGACATGTGTGTGACTCACACTATTTTGTCTTTTGTATCTCTTTTTGTATGTATCCAAAATTTGAAATCATGTCAAGAGTTTTCAGAATGCAAAGAGTATTTCTTTTGTTTGTAGCGAAAGTGTGGAATATGAAGTGACAACATCTTGTAAAAGCTCTCTATATAGCACTTAGTTATATTGTAAAAGAGTTTTGATGTGATAAAGATTAATAAAGAATTCTAAAATGATTTTTCCCAATTGAATTTTATCATTGTTTTATGCATAGTGAATGATTTGTTTGTAAACATCTATTTAATCATGTAAAGTAATATTATATGTTTTGGATTTAGTAATATTATGTTTCCTAACATGCACACCTCATATATAAATAATAAATAACTTGGTTTAGGTTGTGTTTATGTCTATGCTATAATTTTGTTACTACTTTGCTCAGTTATCCTTGTATTAACATGTTCTGATGGGGTTTCCAAGAATCTCTACGAATAATGGTGCAGTGAGCATGGAACCTTAAAAGATGTTGTGATAACTACCAAGACAAATATTTGGAGAGATAGCTTGATGAATGAATTCACAAGTTTTTAGATAAGGGAAAGAAGAATAGGGAATTATACATATGAAGTTATTCATGAGCACATTTATGGTGAAATATATGAGATTTTTTGGTGTGAATTATCTATACTATTATCTACATGGTTATCAATATTTGAATACTATTATTTTTAATTGAGGATGATAGAATATACATTTTGGATAGAAGAAAGACTAGAAAACTTGTGAAGATTAGACATCGATTGGACTTGTGCAATAGATCATTGGATAAAAACTACCAGTGACATATATATTACAAAATTTATTGTACAAAGATATTTGGATTTTGAAGTTATACATGACATTTTTATGAGGCATATGAGGAAAGTTGACTACCTACTCTTATTAAGATGTTGGTTATTTAAAAGGCCATGGTGCCTACCCCTACCAACATGGATTAGTCACTTCGGGCATTATGGGGGTACATGTGATGTAGGAATGAATGATGAAGAGCTGAGCATAGGAAATTGAACCTACGCCTACAATATGGAGGACATAGAGAAACATAGTGAGAAGAAAATTATGGGATTAAAAAGAGAGTTGCGATAATAAAAAAGGTGAAATAAACAAGATAACTGAAATGTAATTATGAATAGGAGTATGAGTGAAATAGAAGATGTAGAAGAGAGGGGAGCCTAGAGAGAGGATACACATGTTACAAAAACTAGACAATTTGGAGATTATTCAGAGTGAGGAATGGAAGGGCTCAAGAAAGAAGAGGGTAGAGATTGGGATAGATAGGATATGGAATAAAGAAAGGAAAAAGAGGAAAATAGAATAACAATAGAGCGATTAGAGGATAATAGTAGATCATAATTACAAGGAAGGATATTATTTGGACTAGGGAAATAATATTCTATAAAGGAATTTATGTAAAATTTCAAGATTGTAGTAGGTTCAAGGTCGTAGATAAAAGAAGTTAAAAACATAGATCATTCATTTCATGAGTACGTATCCCCCAACCCATTTTATTTTTAGAAAAGAGAAAGTAAAGTACAGAGGTTAGGAAAAGTGGAACTTGGTTTGAATCATTTACAAATAAATTTGGTAAAATTAGCATAGAAAGTAAGAAAATATTAGACAATAAGAGGGTAGAAGAGGCTAGGTTCTATTTCACAACAAGTTTTAAGACACTAGTAAAGGCTAGTATGTATAAGCCAATAGGATTAGTTACAAGTACACCAAGCATGTCTTTGAACATATGAATATTTATTATTTGGACACCATATGATGGGTCTTCTAACCCTAAGAATTATTTGTTGACCCATGACATGAAATGGTAGGTTAAGGGAGTGATTATTGAGGATGTGAAAAAGTGTGAGCTCATTAGGGCCTTAATAAGTTGAGCTCTAGAATTAATTTATAAAAGTATGTTAATTACCTAAGTTTTAATAGGTTAAGGGATAATTAATCATAGAATTCAAGATGAAGAAGTGCTCATAATAGATCATTCATGATCTTAAAGAGATTCAACAAAGAAGTGAAGAATCAATATGGGAATACAATCACAAATCATTAAATATAATGAACAAAGTAGACTTCATTTTGGAAAATAAAGATAAGGTTGCCTGGTTTATGGAGGGACTATGATCAAGGATTAGGTTTTTCATCACAAAATCATAGTTCTTCACTAAGGCTAATACATGAGCAACTACACTTCGAGTAGAAAAAATTGAGGATTATGGAGATGTTCCATCAAGCTCTAAAATTGAGATGAAAATAGATGTTTTTCTTAGGAATATGGATGAGCTTCATGAAAGCAACAAACCCAAGTTGGGCCTATGGTTCATGGAGTGTCACAAAGAATGCTCTCACATAAATGATTTTCCTATAATCAAAACAAAGTTCTATGACATAAGTAGAGTAGTAGGACCTGTGACATCAAAATTACACCTACTACATAAATACATCCAGAAATCATAGACTCTATACTACAATATTTGTAAGTCAACAAATCATGATGAGAAGAGTTTTTGTGCTCTATAGAAACTAAAGCTAGACATAACTAAGAACATCTTCATATTCATAGTATAACATATACATATTATGAAGTAGGTAATTCTAGGCACAGAGGTAGAAATGTTTAATGCAAAATAAGGTGGTCCTTGGTGGATACCTTCATCACCATAGTATCGACACTACAATCTAAATGGATGGATGTCATCATCTCCATAATATTAGTACTAGTCATCATGAAACACTATGATTCCCTAGCCATAATAATCAAATTGGGCTTCATCATCTCCTTGGTGATAGTATGGTGGATACGATGCTTAACAATAATAACAAGGGGGATTTGATGGGCAACAATTACAAGGTTGGGGTTTTCAAAAAAATAAAGGAGGATATAGAGGGGGTGCCATGGTGGATACCATGGAGGTTGTGATAATGATAACTAGGAAGCTCATCAACAATTAAATGTTTTTTATGTGACAAATATAATCCCTTCGCACAAAGTTGTCTGACTAATCCTTAAAGGTATATGTACTATGTCTATTATAGATTTGTAAGACAAAACCACACTAGATATTGTCTAGTTTTGGAGAAGTAGAGGAAAGAAAAACTTGTGCAAAAAATAAACATGATAAATCACACCCTAAGGATAATGTGTTTATGCAAGCAGTTACAAGGCAGTAACGTGTAACACAAGGATTGCCTCCATTAGGAATGCCACTGCATTAAATAATTAGAAAGGTTTAATAAGATAACTATCTTAACCCTAAAATGGAAAAAGACTTGATGTACCAACAACCCAAGTTCTTCAAAATATACAATGACAAGATATGTCAGAGGGTTATGCCACAATCATCAATATACAAATGTACAAGAAAATTATATACATAATGAGGCAAGAGGGAGTAGTGACAACCTTGACTAGCCTTTTAAAAAAATGAGCACTCTTTCAAATGAATATATCTCACATAATATTACAAATATCCTACATAACCTACTAGAGTGTGCACAAAGAGGTCATCAACATACTAATAAGGTAGTTTGGTACGTAAAAACTAAAAAACCCTGGTATGTTGATTCCCACATGGATATTGAGCTGGTAAGATATGAATTACCCATCATTGCATTTAATTTTAGAAGCATAATGAATATGATTCCTTGGTCTACCTAAGAAGTTATTGGATGACCAACACTCAGCTATGGTCTGGTCACACTAAACCTCATAGACTATAGTAGGGTAAAGCCTATTAGCAGACTAGAAGATGTGGAAATCAAAGTGGCTAAACTAAGTATGTGAGGAGATTTTGAAGTGATTGACATGAACACTGATGAAATGCACTACCTTACATTAATTGGTAAGAAGTGGGCCTATGATGGTTAAATGACCATTATTACAATGCATAATTATTTGGAAGCACACCAAGGGGATAGAATCATCATTATACCCATGAAAAAATTAGAGCACAAACCATACATCATACCCAAGAAGCTAGGTTCGCTGTATGCATATGGGGATAATAACTGGTTCAAGATGAGTACAAAATCTAAGAATAATGCCCTATAGACTGTAGAATATAAATTTAGTCAAACAAAAATACAGCCCTAATGACATTACAAATAACTAAACAATATACCTACATACTCATGATCACAAAGGTACTAGTTTTATAGTTTTAAATGGATGAATGCAGGTCACCTTCTATGCGATCACTAACTAGGTCATAAGTGGAATTTGTGTATAAATTAGGTGTGATATAATGGACTACATAGAGCTAGCAAAGGAAGGTCTTTTATCATGGTAAATTATATCCTTTACTAGTGGCGACTCAAATGCATACATGTTGAATTGCTCAAGGGGAGATCATGAGGTACGTCTAATGCAAATGTTTTTTCTAAAAAATGTTAATGACCTCAATACTTTACAACTAATGAATTGAATCAATTTATTATAAGACTCAAAAATCATGTGCTAAATATAGACCAAAAGGTGAGTGCACTAAAATAAGATGCTATGACTTGTTGGGTATTCCACAAAACAAAGTAAATATCATGGGATGTGGTCTAAAAATTGTTGCATGCTCGATACCAAATACCCCTTACTATAAGGTAATAATGACCCTTTTTCTAGGGAAGACAGTGCCCATAAATGCACATTCATAAGTGTGTGGATATATGGAATGCACAGGGCATAAAATCCAAGTATTGGGTGCATGTTTCATATATACTCTGAAAACACTTCTAACGGCCCAGTACATGCACCAAGAATGCCAATGAGAGATGAAACATTGGCCACAGGTCTAACAAGATTTCATTCAGACATTTATTTTTAAGGATGATAATCCCTTGGTGTAGAATGCTTTATAGAATTTGAAAATATTTCTATGTTATGGGTGAGCAAAAGATGGAAACATTACAATAGACTCATCTTCACAATAAGAAGCAACTCAAGATTTGAATATAGCTATCCAAAAGTACAAGGCTAATAAATAAGAGTAAATTTTTATCAAACCATGTAATAATATCATAGATGATGAAGAATTATCAGAGTCCATTGATAGTGATGAGGACTTATATTTGAATATATTTTTTGAACCAAATTGAGAAGTGAAGGATCCTAAAGCTAAAGTTACAGAATAAAATGAAGATCAACAACTATGAAATCTTAATATCCAAGAGCGAAAAAGACAAATAATAGTACAATGTTCCATTCCAAACTACACCAACAAAATATATCAGGATCCCTTAAATGAGTTGGT
This sequence comes from Torreya grandis, assembly GCA_037957365.1. NCBI lineage: Eukaryota > Viridiplantae > Streptophyta > Pinopsida > Cupressales > Taxaceae > Torreya > Torreya grandis. Next base: position 182,237 of record JARHVA010004676.1, on the reverse strand, counting down.
AGGAAATATTAGAACAGAACTAGCACCAAAACTTGCGATTGTAGGTGACTATTGAACATAAAATGAGGCTTCAAAAGTATTTTAATTATTAAAATATTACCAAGATATAGTTCTAATTAAATTCATAGTAGTGAAAGGAGTAGACACTTCTTTAGGAAAAATGCATATAAAATCAAAAGAGTGTGAATGACCTATAAAAAAGTGACCACATGGTTGAACCCCAACATTAAATTGAAAGTAAAGGGTGATCTACATTGTATGAAAGACACAAGCATTATTTACACAATGGAAAAGGTAGAAAATCATGTGCTAAATGATGTATGTATAATAATCCCTTTCCAATTCCATTCATAGATGAAGTCCAAAAGTTAGTCACAAGACATGAAGTGTATTCTTTCATAAATGGCTTCAATGGTTAACACCAGAGTCCAATCGTAGTAGAGGATAAATCTAAGACAACATTTAAAATAGAACATGGATTTTTACTTAAAATTTAATATCATTTGGTTTTAAAAATGCTTTAGCTATGTTTTCTAAGGCAGTGGTCACTTCTTTTAAATATTTCATCCATGATTTTCTTGAAGTCCACCTAGATGATTGGGTTGGCTTTTCCTTGCTTAAGGAACACTTGTCTAAGTTGTGACTTATGTTGGAATGATGCTGAGCTTTGCACATTACACTAAAATTGAATAAGTGTTTATTTTTCACACCTTTTGTTGTTTTGTTAGGACATGTAATATGTAGGGATGGGATCCTGGTGGACCCAACCAAAATTGTAGTAATTATGTGTACGCCACCTTCAACAAGCTCTACAAATGTGAGATCATTCTTAGAGCATATATGATACTAAAAGAAATTCCTAAAAGGCTATATGCCTATATTTGCTCTAATGGAAAGGTTACTATGCAAAGATCCAAAGTTTGAGTGGACAAATGAGTACCAAACAACACTCATGGATCTAAAGCAAAAATTAGTCACAATGCCCATTTTGGTCTTTCATGATTGGAGCAAATATTTCAATGTTCATGTCTATGCTTTAGGAATTACAGTAGGAGTTGTTATTGCATAACTAGGAGATGGAGAATTAGAGCATATAATCTACTTCATGAGTCACAAACTATTAACTACAAGGAAAAACTATACAACTACATAATGGAAAGCTTTAGCCATGGTGTTTACACTCCAAAAGTTTAGACATAACCTTCTGGAACATCATTTGAATTTTTCATGGATCATCAAGCTCTATGATACTTAGTAAATAATCCTATGTTAAAAGGAAGGATATCTCACTGGTTGATGTTATTTCAAGAGTTTCAATTCAGGATCAATTTCAAACCAAGAAGGAAAATTATAGGGCTAGATCATCTGAGCTGAGTGCATAATGTAGAAGAACTAGAGGAACTACAAGATGGACCACCTGATGTACATGTGTTTCACATCTCTATGATTCTTGAGAACATAGAAGACAAAGCACATTTTATAGAATAGGGGATATTTCTTGTGTACCATGTAGAAAGTGACAAGAAGTAATTGATTATAATATCCATGTCATTCAACATCATTAATGGATTTTTGTACAAGATGGGGAAAGATGATTTACTGCATAGAGTGGATTTGAAATATGAGTGACCTTAAATTCTTAAGGAGGCATATTAGGGAATTGCATGAGGACATTTAGTAGGAGAATCACCTACAAGGAAGATATTTCAAAGAGGCCTATGGTGGCCTAATTTGTTTCAAGATGCACACCAGGTCATAAAACATTATAATATATGCCAAATGATGGGCAAGCCTAATCAGAGAGATGATATTTCATTGAATCTAATGCTAGTGGATCAATAATTTGAGCAATGGGGAATCAACTTTGTAGGTCCAATAAATCCACCCAGTAAGTTTAATAATGAAAAATACATTATTACTACAATAGACTACTTTATCAAATGGGTGGAAGCTATTGTGATACCAAGTTGTAGTGCTAAGGATGCAACCAAGTTCCTACATGAAAATATTATAACCAGATTTGTGAGTCTGATCAAATTGATCATTGATAGAGGTATGCATTTACTAAATAACACCATCAAGACTTTGACAACAAACTTTATGATATCACACAACAAAAGCACATCTTATCATCCACAAGCAAATGGACAAGTGGAGGTGTCAAACAAAGTTATTGGCAAGATGTTCACTAAGATATGCAATGTCTAAAGAGATGATTGGGAGGATCAGATTATTATGATCATATAGGCATACAGGACAAATTATAAGTGTGTGATAAGTTTCACACCATTTCAACTTGTCTATGGAATTAAATCAATAATGCCCATGGAATACATAGTTCCTAGTATGCACCTTGAATTGATTATAATACTAAGGGATCAATATTCTCTACAAGCATGCTTGATGGATTTAACCACAATGGAATAAAATAAGCAAAATGAATAATGGACACAAGAAGTTAACAAGCTAAGTCAGAAAGTGTGGCATGATCACAACTTGTGATTTAAAGATTTCTTTCTAGAAGAAGCGATCTTACCATATGATAAAATATTTAGAACATTTATGGGCAAGCTGCACATTTGGTGGAAGGGACCTTACATCATTCATGACATATTAAAACAAGGAACAAATGTCTTAAAATATCTTCAAGGAGACATTTTATCAAGACATGTAAATGGCTATAGGCTTAAGCCTTATCATTAATAATCTCTATCAATTATTGTAGAAAATTGAGAGAGGGTTTTGAGTAGCACCATGTACTTTAGGATTTTTTAATTAATGTATTGTTTTTATGTTTGGTTATAGGTTCGTGTTTATTTATACAATGTAATTTCTATATCACAGGGCATCAAAACTAGAATTGAAAATTCAAAGTTATAGAGTGTGATCTGTGAGCAAGTCCAACTTGATTGAAATAAAACTTACAACAGTTACACGGGGATCATCAATTAAGTCCAGGAACAAGGAATTGATAATCAATATACAAGGAAAAGACAATCAATGGTCATTCAAAATCGTTAATGATGCCACACTTGAAATATTGCATCTTTCTCAAAGTAGATTTAGTGTCATAATGAAAGGATGTACAATTAAATAAAGTGGATCGGTGAGAAGATGATGCATCACATCAAAAACTACCATTAGAAGGAATCAATGTTTCTAGACATAGAATATCAACCGCCACATTGCCAATAACTGTTTGACATTAATTTTCAAGGCAAAATCATGTGAAACAACTCAACACATTTAAACCTTTTAGGGAGATGGATTCGAGTGGAAAAATCTATATAAAAAGGGGTGTAAAGGACACAAAGACATTGCACACTTTTAAGAATAAGAGACATCTGTGATCTGAGTCTAATTTAGTTAATTATGCATAGATTCCTCAACAATTCCACTCTATCTAGAGAATTTTTTCAAACTTATCTACAACATGAATAATTGATCATTTAAAACTTTTAATCCCTCTTATGATGGGTAGAAAGAAGAAATGGGGATTGGTTCAGAACTCTAACAAACTAGATACCATGATCCAAACGCCTTAGATTTCATCAATGCCATGGAGGCCAATATGTTCAACCATAATAAATATGAAGAAGCAAAAATAGGAACCCTAACACTCCAACACCCTATGTGAGGCTCCAATATAAAGAGATTCATAAAGATTCCTATGTTTGGTTATTTGGATGAGTTAATGTTCATAATACTCAACAAATATATTAAGGGTGCGATCCATATCTCATAGGATGTCACCATTTTCATCAATCCTACAACCATGGTGTGAGTAATAGGACTCCTAACTCAGGGCAAGTCTCTTATGCCTTAAAAAACCAAGGCTTCACCAATTAATTCAAATACTAAGGAGAAGTATAATAGATCATCTATGGGGATCCCTATTGACATGATGGATGACATGTTGATGCACATTCTCTCTTAGAGCATCATTAAGCAGTTCTGGCAAACCACCAAGAATGCACAATAGACAACAAAAGGGGTTATTAACATTATTTACCAAATGAACAAGATGCATGAGAAATCTAATTTGCCTAAATTTTTTGCTTCCTATCACACAACCAATATTGAGAAGGTCCTCACCAAAATATTGCAGGTGTTTTTATACTAGTTTTTGGTTCTACTACTTAATTTTACATAATGGAAGTCACCAAGGTCAACCTAGATGAATATTTTTGGTCTGTGAATGCATTTTACAATCTTACCTAGATAAAGATAAGTCAATACTACAATCAATTGTCTAGGTTCAACCAATGGTAGGTTGATATCCAAGCTCTTATCATCTCACACCTTAGAGTACCCAAGGATGTTATAAAATACCTAGGGTAGCATGCATCTGTTACAAAGCTACATGATAATATTCACATTAGATTTCATGAATTAACTAAAGTAACATCCAATCCACTACCCTTCATTATCATGTAGAATTCCAAGGTATAAGTCCTATGATAAAAAGCCTTGACCACTAGATCAGTGTAACCCTTCCAGTTTATGAATCCAAGAACACAACAACCTTTACCTAAGCAGTCCTAAGCTTAAGCACATGCACCACCATAGATAGAAGCAAATCCATCATAGGATGATAGGGGAAAGAAACAGGCACCAACATGGTGAGCTTCACCTCTAACACCAAAGAATAGGAAATGCCATGCCAAATCTTGGTTGGACAACAAACACATCAAAAATCATTACAAAATGTGATCTTGCAAATTTGGGTGTAGAAGAATAGGAAGTTTTACAATCAATGCTCATAGATAGGAAATGAGGTATGTGATCAAGAATAAGAGAATAAATTTTTATTTAAAAGGTAGTACACACTCTCCAAGTGTAGAATCAAGTACAATAATACTTGTGGGTTGATATCCCCCAACCTCCTTATATAATAGTAGACATTATTGGGAAAAAATTAGTACACAAACGCTTTCAAGCTAGGATTTTCAACATGGATATAACTTCAAAATATTTTATTGTGGAGGGATAACACTCTCCATTGTAGTAAATCCCACCACTAGATCTAGTGCATAGGCAAATGACCCATTCTATGTCTAGAGTGTCTCCATCAATCAAAGAATATATGGTTTATTTTGTAATTCCATTGGTGGAGGTAAAAACATAGTGGACCCAAGGACTCAAACAATATCATCAAGATATAGTCTAGGATTATAAGAGAGTGAATAATAATCTCACACCTCCACCCTCTTCTAGACATAAGGATTTAACATGAAGAGGTACTACGATTGAATTGATCTCATCATATGATTCAAAGTCATCATTTGATTTGCCAAACTCTTATGTAAGGGCTAGAAAAGACAACTCCACTAAAGCTTGAGTAACCCACCAAACAAATATATATTATAGAATAAGAACAAGATACCATTTCACAATAAGAAGAAGAAAAGACAGAACATGTAGTTATGAAGAAGTCTCAAAAGGCATAGAAGAAGAAAAAGAAGAAGAAGAAGAAGAAGAATGAGAAGAAAAAGGAAGAGTCAAATCATAAGGCTACTGAAGAGGAAGAATAGTGGAAGAGGATGAACATAAGGGAAAGGCTGAAGAAGCTGAGGTAGAAAAGACAAGAGCTAAAGAAGTAGAGGTGAAGAATAAATAACAAGAAGAATCTGTGAGGAAATAAAAAGAGAAAGTAAATTAGGAAACATAGGCAGTGTAAAATAATAATGATGAAGCTGAGGCCACTACAAAAAAACAAGAAGAGAAGAAGGTAAAATAAGAGTTGCATACTCAAGTGGAACAAGTGAATAAGTAGGCCTAAGAATAAGAGGCTCATAATAAGGTTGAGACAGATGCCAAAGCAAGGGTAGAGGTAGAGGCCAAATCTAAGGTTATAACAGAGTATAAGGTGAAATAATAATATGTAACAAAAAAGGTAGCAAAGGCCACTAAGATCATGGGGATACCTAAGATCCAAAAACCATCATCCACATCACAGGGCTTAGATATACTCAAGGGGGTTTTAAGGATAAGGCATCATAATAAAGGCCCCATATTTCTAGCCAATGGTTATGGCATATTCCTAAATCCTCCATGCATCACATAAAATTTTCTCTACCCATGGCACATATTAAGAAAATAGTTATGGTGATTGTGAATTCAACTTTAGCCTTGGCTATAAAAGTGCAAGAGGCATCACTAGATGTGTGGCAACTACCTATGTCTAAGTAAATTAAGGTAACAACTACCTTTTATGAATTAATCATGAAAAAGGGGTTGGATTTGGATCAAGATGTACTACAAATCAAGGAGGAGAATGCAATTCTCAACCTTTGCCACCAAAGATTATGAATTGATTGATACTACATGTACTGCCTTAGTCACTCAAGTTTTGAGTGACCAAGTCATGATAGAGGAAAAACAAATCACACCCCTTCTCTTTCATCTCACAAAAGACTGGTGTATTGTGCAAAAGTTACAAAAATTTCTTACACAAGGCTAGAATCTCAAGGTTGAGACAAATGCCATTTTTGAGATCCTTAGGGAATATGAATAATTCCTTGACACTCTACATACCAAGCTCACAACACAATTTAGAATATGTTTGAATAGAAGCAACATTTTTCAAGTACATAGAATGAGGCCACACCAAATTTCACAAAGGTGGATGAAGCCAAATCTACCATTGATGACCATTATACTACCTCATATGCACTAGATGTTACACTTAATCAATCACTTGCATTTAGAGATAATGTTATGCTGAAGATGTAGACTTTGTAAAATAAAATGTCATGCAATACATTTACTGATATTCAAGTAAGGAGACATGTAGATAATATGGAGGAGTTAGTCTAAGAATTTAAAGTGAAAGTATCTAATGTTTAGGCTATGATCTTAGTAATGGAGGATGAGGACATCCAAAGTTTGGTTGAGTGACAAGTGTTGCTATGCACTATAATCATTATGGTCAAATAAATAATCATATATTGGATATGATTCAAAATATACATGTCTTATTTGGATAGCTCTATTGAAAACATCATTTACGAGACTCAATTTATTCCTCTAAATAAGTTAAAACAAGAAATCCATCATAATAAAGTTGTAGTTTCATAGCCTGTCATTCAGCCCCAACTACAACCTCTACTAATAGATTATACAACAATAAATTCTTCTTCAAATCCACAAGAATAACCATCTATGTATCCTCCTCTAGCCCAATAAATGTAGTCCATCTAACCACCTTCATTGTAGGTACTACACACACTTCAATTTTAAAAATTTGAAGCATTTTATAATATGAATGCCTTGAACATTAAGAGCATTGCCAGGTTGGTTGAAAACCTATAAAGGGTGGCCACCTAGTTATGCTAATATATTAGAAACCTTTAAGAGTAGTATATTAGTATGCTACTTAGTTAAAACCCTAAAAGGGTGGCTAAGTAGTGCATAAGGGGTGAAAACTAGTAAATGACACCATAAGTGATTACCACAACTTATGTTTTTAGTCCAGTTCCTCACAATAGGTATAATTTTTAGCTTCAATATAAGACACACTTCCTATGACTTTATCTTGGGATGAGACAACTATTTAAGTATGGGAAAGTGTTGGTAGTAAACATGGATACATAATCATAGACTATAATTGATAAACATGTGTGCGACTCACACTATTTTGTCTTTTGTATATCTTTTGTATGTATGAAACACTTGAAAGCATGTCAAGAGTCTTTAGAGTGTGAAGAGTCTTTATTTTTTTTTGTAGTGAAAGGATGAAATATGAATCGGCAAAGTCTTGTAAAAACTATATATATAGTCTTCAATTGTATTTTAAAAGAGTTCTGATGTGATAGAGATTAATATACAATTTTGAATTGTTTTTTTCCCAATTGTATTTTATCATTGTTATGTGTGCAGTGAATGCTCTATTTGTATAAATTTATTTAATCATGTAAAGTAATATTGTATGATATGAATTAGTAATATTATGTTTCCTAGCATGCATACCTCATTTATAAATAAGAGATAGCTTGGTTCAGGCTACATTGATGTCTATGATATAATTTTATTACTACTTTGCTTAGTTATCCATGTATTAACATGTTTTGATGGGTTTTCTAGGAACCTTTATTAATATTAGGTTAAAAAAATAGGAAAAAAATGGGCTCGAAATTTTATGTATGGCCAAGTTATTATGATTTTTTTTAAATTTTTCCAAGCAAAAAGAAAAAACTTCTAAGTGACAGTCAAATGGACATCCAATTTATGATTGAAATTGTCATGTGACAGTCAAATTAACATCAAATTTAAGGTCAAATATAATTGTGAACAACATTAAACTCCACCCCCACTACGTGTGTAGAATGCCTATTAGCATTTACAAAATGCTCTTAAAATATAATGATTTTTTTACCATTTAAAATTATTTATATATATTATATATGAAAAAATATAATATTTATACAATTGGTTTGTAAGGACTTAGTTATATTAAATGATATAATTTATTTAAAGCAATAAATATAAAATAAGGGTTTAGGAATGCATCTTAAGTATTAAGAGATCAAGGGATAGTCATTAAAATCTAACAATGAAAACCAAGTTTTGTGACAAGACAATGAGACTTGTAAGGGTGTCTAAACTGTAATATCACATTTCTAGGACATGTTAGGTAGGTGAAATCTATTTTGACAATTATTTTGATAAATATTGGGATCCAAAAATCTCGCTCAATTTTTTGAAACTTTACTCTGATCATTGGGGGAAAAAACTTCTTCTTACCCTAATTAGGTAGTTAGCTCTAAAAATCATATGGAAAACAACATATGTTTTGGTGCTTATGTTACATTAGAGAATAGTTGAGCTACCTTGATATTTTTTAGGCCCACCAACAATGTACAATAATAAAAACAACACTTTAAGAATTGTGGTACATCAATCACGTAAATCAATTCAATGAAATGTGTCACTAACATGAACTTTAGTGCTACGATTAATACTCTTATGATTGATTTATTTCTCTAAATGATTTTAAATGCTCAATAGACTCATGCAAACAACAAATGCTAAATGTTTTTTAGATGACCCTATATTGATCATATATACCTAAATGCACTAGGGTGCTTATATTTTTATAAAGTAATTGAATTCAAAATAGGGAACTATTGGGGCACGAGTTTCCATCCAACCAATAAAAAAAGAAAAAAACATGTTCATATGGGGTAACAATAAAAATGAGCCAGAGGAAGCCAACTAGAAACATACACTTGATGCTTCTGGAATGCCAAAAACATCATGTCCAAGAATATGGCACAAGGAGAAAAATAAGTTCAAACCTGGGGGAAGAGAAATAATAAATAAAGTGTGCCAAGAGGATGTGTGGGGACCATTGAAAGTCAATAATTGCACCAATAACACCTAATTTTTAAAAAAATCAACAAGCACACCAATATCCTAGAAATATGCAATTTAATGACTAAAATGCCCATTGACCAAATTGAATATCTAATCAATTTGGGTTAACCTATATAGCAAAAATTTATATTATAGGGTCTATCATAAGTCATTTAGTGTTAATTCATGCTTGTAATAGTCTTACGATGGTCAATTTGGCCCCGGAAGTCATTTAAAGTCTTTCTAAGGTCTTTTTAATAAACAAAATAGTGCATTTAATGCCTTGTATAGATTTCTTAGGAATTGTGCAATCTCAAAAATATGATGTCACCTCATATGTGTCAATTCTAAATTCAAGTAACTATTTCAACTAATAAATTGGTAGAATATTTAGAAGAGAAGCAATTTTCTTGAAGAAATAAGAGGTTTCAGGCACTTGTACGGCCTATGAGGAAGAGTGGCACGTGTGGGAAGGTTGGAGTGTGATCCTTAAGCTTCTCTGATCCATCCCTATGTTTTTATAGCTTTGAAAACAGCAAAAATGGCTCAAAACCTTTCCATCTCTCCATCGTTCTCTTGGAAAGCATTCTAAAGTTCACAGGTTTGTACTTGGTATAGTTAGCTAGAAGAGTTTTAGGTCTAGTGTTTCTGGGGGTGGATAGTACATGAGTTGATATTCATTTTCATAATAAGAGTTTAGAGATTGGTGGGCTGAGCTTTATGAACCATCTCTTATAAGTTAACCACTCCAATCTGATTGTCATCCCCCATACCTTGTAGGTTTCCTCTTCTACTGAGGTGGTCCATATGGTCTAATTGGTGGAATCACTTCATGAGGGTCAAAATATCTTCTCACCACATCCAACCTTGCCCTAGCCAATTGACACATGTAGAACACTATGACACTTCTATGTTTCCCTTTGGATATTTAAAGGGTGTTTTCTAGTTTTGTGGATGAAGGTGATGTTTCCATGGTTTCAAGAGCTCATACACCTTTGTGGTGATGTTTAATATCCTAATAGAGGTTGTGAAGTGTTGAGATAAATGTGAAAACCATATTGGTATAGAAAAATCCATGGAGACATTTGTTGTCTTAAAAGCAACATCATTTGTTTCCCTAGTTTTGGTTTCCATGGTACTATAGCAGGAGATCTGAGGCAATGAAACATTCAACCACAATAGAGCCAGATGGTCAAGGATTTTCTTCACCATAGCCATATCAGGAGTCACTCAACGATTTGAGAAGAAGGATCACTATTGATCATGCAAGTTTCAAAGTAATATAAACATGAATGGTTATGTTTCCTGTTTGGGGCAAAGTAACCTTATTTTCTTTGAAGTAGGATTTCACCTCATTCAAAACCTTGTGAATTGATCCATTTGGAGGTCCCAGCGACCTTCCAAAGTTTGTGTTTCATTAAAAAATGGTGATGTGTTCATTTGAGCAAATTTAAGAAGGATCTCCAATGAATATAAGTGTATTGTTAAGGTGGCATGTAAAAGGTAATTTCACATCAGAAGTTACAAGTTCAAAGCTCAAATGGAGTCAAGACACCTACAGGTGGCCTACAAGAAGGACAAATTTGCAATGTGGATTATTCATTATGAGGCATGTGTAGATACATGGGGGTAAAAATTGAAGTAAGTTTGGATGTTTGGAAGTGTTCAAAGAACACATACACATGGATTTACCAAGAGTACAACCCTGAGTTACCTTGTGCAAATCATCATTCTATACAAGCTTTATAACAAGCCTATATAAATGAAGAAGTATTTTGATAGGACCTAGGAAGCACAGTTGATTACCATGTACAAGCAACTAAACGCGGAATTAACTAGAAGCAATAAGTAACTACAAATCAGAAACAACATAGAATATGAGAGACAATACACAATTGTATTAATACTCTTTCAGAAGGAAATACAATAAAGAAGTGCCACAGTCTTCTTCCCACACCTCTAGGGCTTCCCACACCTTTAGGGCATACAAATATTTTCCCTCAAGAGCTCACTCTCTCAATTACGGTCCCAACAATCAACTCACACATAGAATTGTTGTTCACCTCCACCAGCCAGTAACAATACTGCCAATCCACCAGTCAGTAACAATACTGCCAATATAAACAAGTACGCAACGCACTCTAAGTAGATCTCACCTGATCTTGCTACCTGTTGTGTTACTAATCTCCTTGATCTTACACACTTGCAAATCAACCTGGTTCTGCACACCCACAAAACTAGACCTCGCACACACACACACACACTTGCAGATCAAATGACCTTACTTACCATATGTAGATCTTCTACCTAATCTTGCACACCTGCAGACCAACCTGATCTTACATACCATGAAGAACCCTTGTCCTCCAAACCAACACCCCTGTGGATCTTCTACCAGACCTTGCTCTCCCATAGATCTACCTGATCATACACACTTGGCACTATGGCACTATGAGGAGCCAAGCTTGCTCTCTCTATCTAGCACCCGAGGAATCCCTACTTTGATCCCTCACACTTCACAATACAGCCCATGAGTCTATTATATAGATCCCATGCAAACAATAACTTAGACATCCAATTACAATAATTAGATCCATAGCTCCAAGACTAAAATTAGCCTTTAACATGCAAACAACCGGTTCGTTAAACTAATTGTTTGTCAACTAGCAGTTCTGGAACCACACAAGCGACCAACGTCGGTCCCTTTCTGGCTGGAGATGACCGACATCAGCTGATACCTGATCGATGTCGGTTGCTCTACTCACTAGATATGATCAACGTCGGTTGATCAAACCGATGTCAGTTGCTCTGTAACTCAGCAACCTCTCAACAACCTCCTCCATTTTTGCATCAGTGAAGCTTTTAGCTCCACAACCTAACAATCTCCCACTTGGAGATAAATAGTTGCACTGTACCTGTACCTATACACTATCTAATTTGTTTCCTGGCTTGTATTCCTCTTCAAGCTCAATCTTGAAGACCAACCACCACACATCCTATGGTGCAACTCCTATCATTCAAGTAACCTGCCATATCCAAAGTGCCTGACCCTGCATAACATGAATCCCTGTTGCTGGTCCCTCTCAGATACCTTGAGAACCCACTGAACTGCTTTCCAGTGCTTCCTTCCTGGATTGACTACAAACTTGCTGACAACTCCCACTACTAGGGAAATATCAGGGAGTACACATGTACTCAACCTCATCATGTGATTGGGGACCCTATTCTGTGAACTGTCCATCCATAGGTGTGCTGCTCGGTTTTGCATCCTGCACTACCTTCACACAATCATCCTGTGACAACATCAACTTGTGATCTTCCCTATCTCTAGGATTACTCATGCCAAAGAATTTCACTGCTCCCAAATTCTTCATGGAAAACCTTTGAACTAACCTTACCTTTAGCTCAGCAAAACCCTATATGTTTGAACCTATAACAAGCATATCATCCACATACAGTAACAAGATAATGTTGCAATCATCATCCAACCTGGTAAGATAAACACAATGGTTACACTGACATTGACTAAAGCCATGCTTTGTCATACACCCATCAAACCTGTACCACTGTCCTATAGCTTGCTCAAGACCATGTACCCTGGCCTTCCATCTCACGTGTCCATTCTCTCTCTTCTTTAACCAAGGAATCCATTCATCTCTCAGTGCTTTCATCCTGGCTGGTAACTCTACCAAATCTACTGTTTGGTTCTCTTCTAAAGAATTCATGCCACGCTCCCACTGTTTCTTGGATCCTACCTGCTCTGCAGTGAGCAACAAGTATAAAGAAGGGGAATAATGAATTTGAGGCTTACTTACACTTTCAGTCCTCCACATGGGCATTTGAGACTCCTTGACAGCTTGCTATCTGCCCAAAATCTATTCTGATAGTGACCGATGTCGATCGCCTCCCAATCTACATCTAACTGACATCAGTTCCATGCGATTGCCCTGACTACTGATGCCAGTTCCCTAACCGATGTTGGCATCTACCTACCTGACACCACTGACTTCTCTGGTCTACACATGATCGATGTCGGTGCCTATTTGTTCGACATCGGTTACCCCTGACCGACGTTGGTACCTGTGTTTTCCTATGAGTGATGACTTTTTACCCGCAAGCTTTCTTTGTATCATACCCATGTCCAAACTGCCCTGCTTAGAAGTATCCAGCCCCTCCACTGATCTCTCTCCGTCATCTCCTCCATGAACACCAAGGCTTTCCAGTTCTTAAGTTTGTCAAATGCATTAGACTTCCTTTTCCTGCAATAAACACAATCCTTTCTTGTAGCATCACACTGCTCACAAAAATCTCGATCTATGCTCTCCAAAGCTAAACTCTTACCATTTGACTTAAGAACATCCATTCCCTTCTCACACATGTGACCAAGCCTACAAAGCCACATCTTTGCAACAGAAGTGGAATCAGTAATACAAGTAGATAGATAAAGAGTACCTACTTTCTTACCACATGCTAATTCAAGTGCACCCTTGGAAACATTCCAAGAGTTCACTGTGAGAGTTACTGTGCATCTCTCATCACCCAACTTTTTTGAAGAAATTAGTCACATCTCCAGGACTGGGACCTGCATGACCTCCTTCAACACCCATGTGTTGGCCGTCTACAATTTCAGCTGCACTTCCCCTTTGCCAATACTTTGACAAGGCTCACCAACCCCTCTATTTGGGGCTGCATGGAAAGAGGCAATCCAAGGAACATATAAGAGCAACCAGTGCAATAATCCATGCAACCATACCTGCTTCTTTATTTCCTTCATGCTGATCTGCTACCAACCAACAATCTTTCTTTTCCTGCCCTTTCTTTCCATAACACCATAATTGATCATTCATGCCTTTGAATTCCTCCATTCTTAGCTTACTTTCTTCTACCATTGCTTTACTCCCACTCAATTAGAAACCCTTGAGAGTGACCTATAATCAAACACAAACCTGTGCCCTGTAACCTTAGCTCTGATACCACTTTGTCAAGAATTTAGAACATAAAGCTCTGATACCACTTGATAGGACCTAGGTTCCACAAAGATCTGACACCAGTTGTTAGAATTAAGAGCACACTTGATTACCTTTGTATAAGCAACTAAATGTGGAATTAACCAGAAGCAATAAGTAACTAGAAATCAGAAACAACACAAAATATGAGAGACAATACACAATTGTATTAATACTCTTCCAGAAGGAAATACAATAAAGAAGTGCCATAGTCTTCTTCCCACACCTCTAGGGCTTCCCACACCTCTAGGGCATACAGATATTTTCCCTCAAGAGCTCACTCTCTCAATTATGGTCCCAACAATCAACTCACACACAGAGTTGTTGTTTACCTCCACCAACCAGTAACAATATTGCCAGTCCACCACTCAGTAACAATACTACCGGTACAAACAAGTATGCAACATACTCCAAGTAGATCTCACCTAATCTTGCTACCTGTTGTGTTGCTGATCTCCCTGATCTTGTACATCTACAAATCAACCTGGTTCTGCACACCTACAAACCTAGACCTCGCACACACACACACACATGCAGATCAACCGACCTTAATAACCACATGTAGATCTTTTACCTGATCTTGCACACCTGTAGACCAACCTAATCTTACATACCATGAAGAACCCTTGTCCTCCAAACCAGCACCCATGTGGATCTTCTACCAGACCTTGCTCTCTCGCAGATCTATCTGATCATACACACTTGGCACTGCGGCACTATGAGGAGCCAAGCTTGCTCTCTCTATCTAGCACTCAGGGAATCCCTGCTTTGATCCCTCACACTTTACAATACAGACCATGAGTCTATTATATAGATCCCATGCAAACAATAATTAGACATCCAATTACAATAATTAGATCCACAACTCCAACACTAAAATTAGCCTTTAACATGCAAATAACTGGTTTGTTAAACTAACTATTCGTCAACTAGCAGTTCTGGAACCGCACAGGCAACCAACATCGGTCCCTGTCTAGCTGGAGATGACCGATGTCGACTGATACCTGATCGATGTCAGTTGCTCTGCTCACTGGATATGACCGATGTCGGTTGATCAAACTAACGTCAGTTGCTCTGCAACTCAGCAACCTCTCAACAACCTCCTCCATGTCTACATCAGTGAAGCTTTTAACTCCACAACCTAACATATTTTGATAAGAGAGAAAGTAATAGGGTGTCAATAAGTATTTTTAAAGGCACTAACATGACTTTTACATGCAAAAAACAAACTATAAACAACCTTCTAAGTGTCAAGAACACACACGGTTGCAAGTGGGATGAAGACAATTAGAGGCTCAAGTGCCTCCACAAGGCCAAGTGAGAATATATAGTGATTGAATATGATCATAAGAACCCCAAATAAAATGAAGAGATAGAGAAAACATGGAAAATATATCAAATTTCTCCACTTATGAGGTCAAAAAGGCCAATTCCACCCTCAACTTATAGGCAGTCACCTTCAGAAGTTAGTTTTGAGTTTCATGCTAGTTGGAGGGGTAAATGGAGGAGTTAAGTGGTGAAATTTAGTACATGGGGTAATAATAACCTAAGGAAGTCTCCCATGTATTAAAAAATGATTAAAATAAGGGCCAATACTCTCTATTTTGTCTCAGAGATAGGTCACTTTTAGGGCTTAAAACTTGTAAAAGAGAGAGAAAATGGTGGAAATTAAAGGTTAGGGTTGAAGTGGCTATGAACACAAGTTGGGGAAAGCTTGGATAAGCATGGAAAAACATGAATGAAGGTTACCAAGGTGTTGAAAAAAACCTATGTGTGATAAATCCATGAAATAGGATCCAAAGCCACTAGGCCTAGTGGAGAGATGTTATCCTAAGGGGAGATCAAAACCATTTGGAGTGATGGAAAGTGAATGAAATGAAATAGGATAGACCCATGGGGCATAATTTGACCTATTAGAGCTATTGGAATGAATAAGAGACCCCAAATTGATCATTTTTGGACCCAATGTCATGACAATGTATGCAAAGAGAAGGGGTGCAATTGAGAAGGTCACTTCAAATGCTCATACCTACCTAGAGAGTTTTCATGGGATTCCAAGAAGTTGTAGGAGGTTGAAGGGGTTCCTAAAAAATAATTTTTGGGTGTTGGTTTATAAATCTAGTGTCATAGGTTTATGAACAATCCTTAAAGGGCCAATGCACCTAAAACCCTTCAAAACCCCTATTTTGGGACCTGATTAGAGAGATGAGATATAAAATGCACTTAGATGGAAGAA
The DNA here is from genome assembly GCA_037957365.1 of Torreya grandis. Taxonomy (NCBI): domain Eukaryota; kingdom Viridiplantae; phylum Streptophyta; class Pinopsida; order Cupressales; family Taxaceae; genus Torreya; species Torreya grandis. The sequence continues at coordinate 165,638 of JARHVA010004676.1, read as the reverse complement.
TTTGACCCTAGGACCTGAAGGAAAGTTGTTGGAAACTCCATGAGGATCATAGCCATGGAGTCATATTGTATGGAATCCATAAAAGTGATGCAATAAATAGGTTTTCTTGACATTTTCTTATTTTTTATAGGTATTGAAGATGATCAATGGATGCCAATCACTTGGGAGGATAGATTGGGACTTGAATCAATTTTACATGCCATTTATAGAGCTTAGGAATGCCCAAAAGTTTCCCTACTAAGCTTCTCACTTTAGCCCATCAAAAATGAGAAGAGTGATCACATAGTGGAAAGAGTGGCATCTCAAATTTGGAGGTCTTTTAAGGTGTTTTGGATGGATCTAAGCATATGTGGTGTCCTAAAATGTGTCCTAAGACCCCTGGTACACATTAGTTAGGGAGAATAAGGAGATGCTAAGGCCAAGTGTAAAGAAAATTTTAAAAAGGAGTGATCATAGTGACAACTGATGAAGATTCTTCTTGTGCAAGAGAATACAAATGATTTGGAAATTTTTTTATCCAAGTAGAGGATTCCTTGTAACTTCCTCTTATTAGTGCAAAAGAGACACTTGCCCCTAGTCAACTTTGGAATTCCCAATGAAGGCCAATTATGAAGGCAGTTTCATGGAAGGTGCTTGAAGAGATGCTATGCTAATTTTAGAAGAGGATGATTATTTAGAATGGACACATATGAAAATCAATTTATAAATCCTTTTATACTTCACCTACATGAATTGTAATTGATTTCCTCCTTTGGATACATGTCTTTTCATCTCTTGGACTTCTTTTTCCTCTCTCTCTTTCCAATTGCTATAAGTATGAGACATTTTGGCCATTGTAGACTAATACCACATCTAGTATGGCAAACCCCTATTGGAATAACATTGTACTTTGATTTTGAACATTGAATGCAAGTCTCATTCTGAGTTATGAACATCTTTGTCTAAGTGTGAGAGAGATGAATAGTGAAGTTAAGTGATAATATCATCCTTGTTTCCTCTATCCTTCATGTTTAAGCAAGAGTTATGATCTAATAGGTGTTGTGAAGTGTAGTTATGATACTAGGCTCCTCTTCAAGCAAGTTATTATCTCTATGGTGTGAAATTTACCCCTAGACTAGTTGTCTTATTGATTGTATCATGTATGTTACCTTCACATTGAATCACTTATGTTAGGATCCTTTAAGGATTAGAGTTGGTCTTAGAAAGCTTTGTTACTTAATAGAATTATGATAGTTTTTTGGGATATCTCTTGGTGAATCACCACTTTAGTGTAGTTTTAATTCATGCAAACTTTTAACTCTTTCCCTATAAGCAAGAATTAGAGTAGTTTACAAGCATTTCATAGAAGATCTAGGGAGCTATCCCTCATAATAATAGAGATTAATCTCTCTTACAAGTTCCCACAAACTTGAGAGATGATTCAATGTTGCCTCAAATTGTAGGAGCTTGAATACAATATCCTAAGGTGAGTAATTTGATGCCAATAGTTCTAGCATGCTTGGTGGGATAGCCGGTCCTAATTGTTTCCATGTCAAGGTGAATGCTGGTCTTGACAATCCCAAGGTTGTATATGTGTTTCTAATCTAGCATTTGGTGACTCCAAAAGGTCAGAATCTCTAGTTGTAGATCAAGTTATTCACATTATACTTCATGGTCTTCACTAGATCCTCTTCTAGTAGAGCCTTCAATCAAGTCCTTGTATCTGAAGCTCCTCTTAAAGAATAACATCCTGAACCATTCTTAACATTGAGATATCTTGAAAAAGAAGGTTTTGAAGATGAAGAAGAAGAAGTTGAGGATATAGGAGATCAAAAAGTGGAAAAATAGATGGCTAGTTAACATCCTTTCCAAACCTTAAACACCCAAAATCCAATTAACCTTCCTACATATGATCCTATTCCTCTGAATGCTACCAAAAATCTCCCTAACTTCAATGAAGAAGGTACTATTATCCCATCTAAGCACATTAGGGACATTTCAAACTTTTGCAATTTTCACAATATCACCTAAGATAACATAGATATTATATTACTTGCCATGTGTCTAAAGGGTAAGGCACTTGATTGGTATAGAACTTTTGAAGGTGGTTACATTACTAATTGGGATGATTTTGAAGAGTTGTTGGTGAATAGGTTTGAGAATAAGAGTGACTATACCTCACTAATTCACTAGCTAAATGTGATAAAGAGAGGTCATAATGAGTCAATGGGAGATTTCAATGAAAGGCTTCAAAGGACATGGCGTAGGTTACCACCTATCATGAGGCCTCCTCTAAGCTTTGTATTCCCCACTTATCTCAAGGCTATTGGTACTGATGTGGTAGTAATGTTGCAATCAATGGGAGGATTTACTTTACCTGAGGCATATGAGATAGCCATTGAAGCTGAGAATAGTTTGATACAAGCTAGGAAATTACCTCCAAGATTCTCCATGCCTTTTTTGTCTCATAATTCAGTTGAAGCCCCAAACATAGCACAAGTTCCTAATACCAATGTCAAACCTAAAACCACTCCCAAGAAGGTGGATAATGCTATTGGAAAAGATGAAATGATTTGGTCATTATAAGCTCAACTCAAATAAGCTTAATTGCATGGAATTGCTTCACCCAATCCCCAATATTATCATTCACAAACCTATAGACCTCCACCCCAATACAATTACCAAGGGAGAGGACAAGGTCAACAAGGTTTCAATAGGCAACCCAATGCCTATAATCCTAATTCCACTCCATCTACAAAGGTTGTTGTTTCAATCCACACCAATCTAATTTAAGGAGAGGAACATTTGGATCATTGGGGGAAATATCAAGGTCATTTTATGCATAATGGTGGAGAAGGTAATCAATCTTTGGTAGCTCAATAAGGAGCTACTCCTTATGTTACATCAAAAGAAGAAACTTTTATATAAAAGGATGTTCAAGGAGAAGGTAGCAGCCAAAGTATTAGTTTTATAAATATCCAAAAGGAAGATAATTATGTGTTGAATCAAAATACATCATTTGCAGCCAACACAAGGGATAAAAAGAGGGCATTAAGAGACACTCCAACAACACAAGTGAATCCAAGTAGTGCCTCTCTAAGGCCACAAAGTGCAAGCACCAATGTAATAGATCCTTCTAGTCACACTACTTAAAGTCAGAATGTGAGCAAGGCTGCCAAACCTCCAATATAACAAGTTCAAACTCCCTCATTGCCTTCAAGAATGTAAGACAAGGTGAATACCTCCTCTTTAAACATTATTGATTATTTGAAGAATACCAAGACATGCATTTATCTTTGGGAAGTCTTGCATATGCCTCGCCAAAAGGAACTTATATAAGAACAACTCTCAAACATTCATGTAGCCCCTCAAGGTCCAAGAAACAATGGTGTATCCCTTACCAACACACCTAATTATGTCCTAGAACCATCCACCAAATTTGGAAATCCTCCTTTCTACCTCACACTCATTATGAGAGACAAATTGGTTCATAATTGCATTATGGATAGTGAAACTAGTACCATAGTTATGCTTAAGGTGGTTGCTAACAAGTTGGGACTAAAGTATGAGCCTCATAGTAAGGGTGTGTTGTAGTTTGATGGAAATACAACCAAGATAGTGGGGTTGGTTAAAGGTTTGAAAGTTTTATTTCCTGATTGTTCAAGTTTCCCCATCCTACAAGACATTGTGGTGGTTGAACTTCTAGCTCATTTTGATATTTGCTTTTCAAGAGACTTCATAACTAAGATTGGAGGGTATCTTGCAGCTGATTTGTCTTTTCTAGCTTTTAGAACAAGATATGGAGCTAAAGTAACTATAATAACACAACCCTTAGTAAGGTTTCACATTGAACCATATGTGGAGACAAATTCAAATTAGAATTTTATAATTAGTGAGCAAGAAGAAGGTGCCATTGGTGGTGAAACATCCTTTCCCCTTGAAAGGATTTCTGACCTCTTTCTTGATGAGTATGGTACTAAAAATTATGAGCACAATCCCTATGCATTCATAGAAGAAACTGAATTTGGGGTATATTGTATGCATGAGAAGAACATTCTTATACCATCACTCACTAATGAGGATCATGAACTTTAAGTGATATGGGAAATGTTTTTTGATGATTCTAGAAGCAAGGTAGGGGCAGAAGCTGGTGTCATGTTGGTTTATCCCTCAAAGAACAAATATTAATCTTCATATAGATTCCATTTCAGTTGTACTTACAATGTGGTAGAATATGAAGGCTTGGTTCATGACCTTTAATGGGCAAAGAGAAAGGGAATCAATAATTTGAAGGTTTATGAAGATAGTGAATTGATTATACATCAAGTGAGAAACCAAGATACAACCAAGAACCCTTTTCTTAAGTCCTAAAAGCATAGGGTGTGGGATCTAATTGAGGACTTTGATGCTTTAAATATCCAACCTATACTAATAGATTCAAATAAACATGCTGATAGGTTGGCTGTGATAGGAGCACACTTTGATATAGTTGTCGATGTAAGTAAAGAGAAGGACCAATCTCAAATCAAGGTAATTATGAGACTTTCTATTCTAGATAATGAAGTGTCTTGACAAGTTTTTGAGAGTGATAAACACATTGCACACTTCATACAAAATAAAGCAGAATTTTCTTCAAAGAACCAAAAGAAACTTCACAATCAATATGAAGAACAATTTATTCAGCTGAAGACAAACAAGATACCAAAGGGGCTGGTTACTTTGGAGAGTGTGTTCAATGAAGATGATAAAAGAAGGAAGGAAATGGTAAGAATGTCTACAAAGGAAGATAACTATGAAAGAGTCTTGATAGTCAAAGACAAACTTATGTGGTAATATATGTTCTCTTTTTGAAAGGTACGCCTTCATTGAATTGTGTAAGGAATTTCATGATATATTTGCTTAGGAATACAAGGATTTGAAAGGGTTCGATCCAAGTCTAGCTCATCACACCATTGAGTTAGAACCTGGAGCTAAACCAGTTAGGAAAAATCAAAGGTCTATAAATCCTAAGATAGAGGAACTGATGAAAAAAAATCTCACTAAATTGATTGAGTTTAGGATTATTTTTCCTATCAAGCACTCAACCTGGGTAGCTAACCTTGTACCCATTTGAAAGAAGAGTGGAGAGATCATACTTTGTGTGGACTTTAGAGATCTCAATAGATTATCACTTAAAGACCATTATCCACTACCTTTCATGGAGAAAATTTTGCAAGTGGTTTTAGGTTCTCAACGCTTTTCACTACTTGATGGCTATTCAGGTTATAACCAAATATTGGTGAATGTGGCGGATCAATTCAAGACAATATTCACCAAAAAATGAGGGATATTTGCAAATAGAAATATGCCTTTTAGTTTGCCTAATGCTGGTGATACCTTCTAAAGAGCAATGGAGATGGCTTTTAAAGGTTTGATCAATGAGTTTTTGCTTGTATACCTTTATGATATAACTATTTTTTCTAAGGATGCTAATGACCACATGAAACATCTAAGGCAAGTCTTTAAGAAGTGTAGAGAGTTTTGAGTTTTTCTTAATCCAAAAAAGTTTATCTTTGTTGTTCATAAAGGCAAGTTATTGGGTCATATTGTGTCAAAATAAGGCTTGTCTATTAACCCTGAAAGGATTGACGCCATTCTAGGCTTGTCTTTGCCTCTACACAAGAAAGGTTTGCAAAGTTTCTTGGGCAAGATCAACTTTGTAAGAAGGTTTATTCTAGGTTTTTATACTTTGGTGAAGCCTATCACAGCCATGCTCAAGAAGAACCAAGGTTTTGCTTGGAAAAAGGAGGGTAAGAACAATTTTGAGGCAATCAAATAAGAAATTGCCCAATCTCCTACTCTCTTAAACCCAAAATTTGCCAAGGATTTCATACTCTATAATTTTTCTAACCTTGACACAATCTCAGATATGCTTATGCAAAAGAATGATGAGGAAATTGAACAACCCATTGCATTCTTTAGTCAAGGATTGGAAGACTATGATGTCAAGTACACATTTGTTGAAAAGCAAGATCTAGCTGTGATAAAAGTTTTGAAAAAGTTTAAGCACATGGTTTCAAATAACAAGATACATGTCATGGTATCTCATCCTATCACCAAAGAGTTCCTCCTAAGCAAAGACCTCAATGAGAAGAGAGTTGGTTGGATCACAAAGGTAATGGAATATGATGTTGATATCAAAGTAACAAACTTGGTAAGAGGAAAGGGGCTATGTGAACATCTAACTTCAAATCTTCAAGGGCCAAGGGAAGAAGTCTTGGTCAATCAAGCTCATCCCCAACTAGCTAGTCACACACCAATTTAAAGTTGGACACAAGACATCATTGGTTTCCTCTAAAATGGTGAGTGTTTTAATGGTTTGAACAAGTCACAAAGAAGGTTATTTAGATTGCAAACCATTCCTTACTGTCTTGTAGATGGTATTATCTTTCAGAAGGATGTGAATGGTGTGATACTAAGGTGTGTTGACAATGATCAGTTGGGCATCTTGTTAGAAAAGTTTAACAATGGTGTAGATGGAAGTCATTTCTCCCCAAAAATAACAACTGTAAAGATAATGATGGCTGGGTATTATTGGCCTAGACTCTTCAAGGATTTATACTCTTGGGCTAGGAGATGTCCTCAATGTGCCTTCTTTATGGGAAAACAAAAGCTTGTAGCCCTTCTATTGAATCCCATCCAAGTAGACCAACCTTTCATGCAATGGGGCTTGATTTCATTGGTATGATCAACCCTCCCTCTAGTGCTAGACATAAATGGATATTAACTGCAATAGACTATTTTATAAGGTGGGTAGAGGCTATAATATTGAAAGAGGCAACTGAAAATGCCATTTTGGAGTTCTATGAGAGCATCATAACAAGGTTTGGATTTCCCTACACTATCATTTTTGATAATGCACTAGATTTCATAAGTGCCAAAACTTTTGATTGAGCAAACAAGAATGGAGTTTACTTGATTACTTCATCCAATTATTACCCCCAAGGTAATGGATTGGCTGAGTCAACTAATATAATTCTTATCAAGATTATCAAGAGGACTTTGGAAATCAATTAAAGGGCATGGCACATCAAGTTGAAGACAACCTTATGGGCTGATAGGATTACTCCTAAGAGGTCAATTAGCAATTCTCCTTTTGTGCTTGTCTATGGAAGGGAAGCTGTATTGTCTATCTCTCAAGAAATACCTAATCTAGAACTTGTAAAACAACTAGAACTACTTGAGAATACTCCAATGTAAGTTAGATTGATTGAACTTATGCAGCTGCAAGAAGTAGGAGACAATGCCCATAGGACTATGGAACACCACCAAGTGCTCATGAAGAAGTCTTTTGACAAGAGAGAAATTACTAGAGTGTTCAAATAAGGTGACATAGTTCTCAAATGGGATGATGATAGAGCCAAACCAAGTAGACACACCAAATTTGATGCTTTGTGGAGGGGTCCTTACATCATTAGCAAGTGCAAGCAAAGTAACTCCTTTCAGCTGACCAAGATGGATGGAAAAGAGTTACCTATCGCTATGAATGGGATACATCTAAATTTTTGTTATTAGTCCTTGTGAGGTATTTTTTGTACATAGTAGCATAGGTGTGTGCTTTTCTTTTTTTGGTTGTGTTCTCTAAGTGTTCTAGTTGAACACATGTGTGTTTCCTTTGAGTGTGTCTTGTTGTGTGTGTTTTCCTTTGGTTTGTTGTGTTTTTTAAATCATTTGAGTCTTATAAAGGTCTTAGAGAGACTTTGTGTCCCAATAGATAAGATAGGCTATTGGTCTTAGGTATAGTAGGCATACCACCCTTGCAAAATCACTAAGAATGTTGACCAAATTGACTATCTAGTCAATTTGGGTCAATCTATATAGCAAAATTTTCTATTAGAGGGTCTGTCATAAGTAATTTAGTGTTAATTCATGATTTTAATAGTATAACCATGGTCAATTTGGCCCCACAAGTCATTTTAAGTCTTTCTAAGGTCTTTTCAATAGCTAAAATAGTGTATTTAATGCCTTATATAAATTTCTTGGGAATTGTGCAAGCTTCAAAAGATGATGTCACCTCATATGTGTCAATTCTAAATTATAGTAACTATTTTATTTGACAAATTGGTAGAATATTTAGAAGAGAAACATTTTTCTTGAAGAAATAAGAGGTTTTAGGCACTTGTATAGCCTATGAGGAAGAGTGGCACATGTGGGAATGTTGGAGTGTGACCCTTCAGCGTCTCTGATCCATCCCTATGTTTCTCCAGCATTGGAAACACCAAAAATTACTCAAAATCTTTCCATCTCTCCATTTCTCTCTTGGAAAGCATTTTGAAGTTCATAGGTTTGTACTTGGTATGGTCAGATGGAAGAGTTTCAGGTCCAATGCTTCTAGGGGTGGATAGTATATGAGTTGAGCTTAATTTTCATAATAGGAGTTTAGAGATTGGTGGGCTGAGCTTTATGAACCATATCTTATAAGTTAGCCACTCCATTTTTCTTGTCATCCCCCATACCTTAGAGGTTTTCTCTTCCACTGAGGTGGTCTATATGATCTAATTGGTGGAATCACTTCATGAGGGTCAAAATATCTTCCTCACCACATCCAACCTTACCCTAGCCAATTGACACGTGTGGAGCACTATGGCACTTCCATGTTTCCCTTTGGATATTTAAGGGAGTGTTTTCTAGTTTTGTGGATGAAGATGATGTTTCCATGGTTTCAAGAGTTCATACACCTTTTTCTTGATGTTTCATATCCTAATAGAGCTTATGAAATGTTGAGATAAATGTGAAAACCATATGGTATAGCAAAATGCATGGATACCTTTGTTATTTTGAAATCAATGTTGTTTGTTTCCCAAGTTTTGGTTTCCATGCTACTGTAACAGGAGATATGAGGCAATGAAACACTCAACCACAACAAAGCTAGATGGTTACGGCTTTTCTTCACCATAGCCATATCAAGAGTCTCTCAATGGTTTGAGAAGAAGGATTGCCATTTATCGTGAAAGTTTCAAAGTAATATAAACATGAATGGTTATGTTTCCATTTTGGGGAAAAGTAACCTTAGTTTCTTCGAAGTAGGATTTCACCTCATTCAAAACCTTGTGAATTGATCCATTTGGAGGTCCCAGTTGTCTTCCAATGTTTGTGTTTCATTGAAAAAGGGTGATGTGTTCATTTGATCAAGTTTAAGAAGGATCTCTAATGAATATAAGTGTATTGTCAAGGTGGCATGTAGAAGGTAATTTCACATCAAAAGCTACAACATGTTTGAAGCTCAAATGGAGTCAATACACCTACAGGTGGCCTACAAGGAGGATAAATGGAGGAGTTAAGAGCTGAAATTTAGTGTAGGGGGTCCTCATAACCTAAGGAAGCCTCCCATATATTCAAAAATGATGAACAAGAAGGGTTGATACTCTCTATTTTGTCTCAGAGATAGACCACTTTTAGGGATTAAAACTTGTAAAAGAGAGAAAATGGTGGAAATTAAAGTCTAGGGCTGAAGTGGCTATGAAAAAAAGTTGGGGAAAGCTTGGATAAGCATGGAAAAACATGAATGAAGGTTCCTAAGGTGTTGGAACAAGCCTAGGTGTGATAAATTCATGAAAGAGGATCCAAAGCCACTAGGCCCATTGGAGAGATGTTATTCTAAGGGGAGCTTAAAACCATTTGGATTGATAGCAAGTGGATGAAATGGACTAGGACAGACCCATGGAGAATAATTTGACCTATTGGAGTTATTGGAATGAAGAAGAGACCCCTAATTGATCATTCTTGGACCCAATGTCATGACAGTGTATGCAAAGAGAAGGGGTGCAATTGAGAAGGTCACTTCAAATGCTCATAGCTACCTGGAGGCTTTGCATAGGATTCTAAGAAGTTGTAGGAGGTTGAAGGGGGTCCTAAACAAGCACTTTTAGGTGTTAGTTCATAATTCAAATGTCAGAGGTTTATGAACAATCCTTAAAGGGCCAATGCACCTAAAACCCTTCGAAACCCCTATTTTGTGACCTGATTATAGAGATGAGATTCAAAATGCACCTAGATGGAAGAATTTAACCATAGAACCTAAAGGAAATTTGTTGGAAAATTCATGAGGATTAGATCCATGGAGTCATATTGTATGGAATCCATATAAATGATATAAGAAATAGGTTTTCTTGACATTTTCTTATTTTTTGTAGGTCTTGAAGATGATCAATGGATGTCAATCACTTGGGAGGATAGCTTGGGACTTGAATCAAATTTATATGAAATTTAAATATCTTGGGAATACCCACAAGTTTCCTTGCTAAGCTTTGCACTTCAACCAGTCCAGAATGAGAAGAGTGATCACATAGTGGAAAGAGTGGCATCTCAGATTTGGAGGTCTTTTAAGGTGTTTTGGATGGAGCTGAGCATATGTGGTGTCCTGACATGTGTCCTAAGACCCCTAGTATGTATCAGTTAGGTAAAATAAGGAGATTATAAGTCCAAGTGTCAAGAAAGGTCTAAAAAGGAGTGATCACAATGAAAAATGATGATGATTCTTCTTGTGCAAGAGAATACAAATGATTTGGAAAACTTCCAATGTAGGTAGAGGATTACTTGTAACTTCCTCTTATTAGTGCAAAAGAGACACTTGCCCCTAGTCATCTTTGGAATGCCCAATGAAGGCCAATGATGAAGGTAGTTTCATGGAAGGTGCTTGAAGAGATGTTATGCCAATTTTGGAAGAGGATGATTGTTTGGAATGGACAAAAATGCAAATTAGTTTCTAACTCCTCTTATACTTCACCTACATGCATTTTAACTGGTTTCCACCTTTGGAAACATGTCCTTTTGTCTCTTGGACTTATTTTTCCTCTCTCTCTTTCCAATTGCTATAAGTATGAGCCATTTTGGCCATTGTAGACTAATACCACATCTGGTATGGTGAACCCCTACTGGAATAACATTGTAATTTACTTTTGAACATTGAATGCAAGTCTCATTCTGAGTTGTGAACATCTTTTTCTAAGTGTGAGAGAGATGAATAGTGAAGTTAAGTGATAATATAATCCTTGCTTCATTTATCCTTCATGTTTAAGTAAGAGTTCTGATCTAATAGGTCATGTGAAGTGTAGTTATGGTACTAGGCTCCTCTTCAAGCATGTTATTAGCTCTGTGGTATGCAATCTACCCCTAGACTAGTTGTCTTGTTGATTGTCTCATGTATGTTACCTTCACATTGAATCACTTATGGTAGGATCCTTTAAGTCTTAGAGTTGGTATTAGAAAGCTTTGTTACTTAATATAAGTATGATAGTTTGTGGGATATCTCTTGGTGAATCACCACTTTAGTGTAGTTTTACTTCATGCAAACTTCTAAATCTTTCCCTATAAGCAAGCATTAGAGTAGTTTACAAGCATTTCAAAGAAGATCTAGGGAGATAGCCCTCATAATACTAGAGATTCATCTCTATTATAAGTTCCCACAAACTTGAGAGATAATTCAATGTTGCATCAAATTGTAGGAGCTTTAATAGAGTATCCTAGGGTGCACAATTTGATGCCAATAATGCCTATATGTTAATTTAGGTGTATACAATTTTACCCACTTTGATGTGTGTGTGCACATACATATCAAAGTAGAAAATATATGGTATGGATGAAAAATAAAATCCCTTTAAGCTCCTAAAAAAATTATAATGTATGTGTGAATCCTGCAAGAGCATTCCTTCTTTTTCTATACACACATGGATGAGTGCCAATAATAATAATCAGTTGAAATCTAAAGTGCTGAAAATGATATACTTGATTTGACTAAAGGTTTGTGTAATGTCTATGTGAGATCACACATCGTTGAACTTATGCTCAATCTTGTATACAATTTATAGTACATTTTTTGTGACAAAACAAGCTAAAAAAATAGTTTGAGTACTACAAATAACAATGTTAAATAGTTTTAGACACCTAATTTTGGTAAAAGGCTTGGCATTTCAATACTTTAGTATTGTTTTGTGAAAATGATCCATCACTTTGATTTATGTACTTATTAATGCTTTTTGTCATGTGTTTTCCTTGCCTTTTTCTTCTCCATGTGGACATGTCTTGCTCTCTTTCTTTCGTTTTCTCTCTCTTTTTTACTTTTTGGCTTTGGGGATCCCTTCATCTTTCTCTCCTCTCTCTTATTCTTGTCCATATTTTTGATTTTTTTCCTTTGAGATGAATTTGATATTTCACCGAATCTACCCCATAAGGATTCATTGAGTTGTCAAATCTATCCTAATTATTTTTGTGGACCCCTAACCTCTTTCCTCTATTTTTTCACTTGTGGGGTAAAAAATTATCAACTTCCTTATTTTTCCTTGGGTGTGATTTCAGGCTAATAGGTCCTTAATTTTAATTAGAGAAGTTTAAATATACAAAACTTACTAGAGATATTTTAATAACAAATCAAGAGGAATTATCTATCATTTCAAGTCTAAGCACACTCTAATTTTTTTAATTTCCACTCTTAAGGATTAACATTCAAAAGATTTAGTGACATCTTGTACAAAAATAAGGGTAGGTGAATGTGAATTTAGTCGCATATCCATTTAAAAAGAAGAGGTTGAAGCCTTTACTAAAAAATATTCATTCACATTGCAGAATATCTATATGGGGGTCTAATCCTAACATATGGGATACATAGTTGCAACTCCCTTGAGGTTTTATGACCCACTTAACCTTATTATTTATCCTCTTACAATATTAGGTGATGAATAAGTTAAAGAAAATAAATTGGACAATTTTTATCATGAATTTTGGAATCGAAGACATAGGACTATATGACATCACTCTATGCACATGTTAGAAAAATATCAGGAATTCAAAAGTGAGCGTGGTATATATTTGATGTTGAGCAAAAAATTCATTACAAAAATAGATAGAATAAATTTGGGAGTCAAAACCATCCCAATAATATTTAAAAATATATAAATAGGTGTTGAAATCATCCTTATGGATTTAAATATCTAGATTTCACATACAACTTCATTGCCACCTACATAAATCATATCCACTTTTATACTTCAAAATTTCCATCAAGTTTGGTTGTTTCATCACTATTTTATTTTTCCTTTCTTAGTTTAACTTGTTCATACTTTTTGGTTATTTTGTTTATTCCTGTTAAAGGCCATGAGGTAGATTAGTTAATGTTTTGGATTGTTATATCAATCATATCCTTTATGCACATTATTTTACCATTTTCCATGAGACCAAAACACAAGCAACCAACATACAAGGGTTAAGATAAAGATTCATTTTTTATTTTATTTTAATAATTATCAACATGTATTCTATAAACCTATATGCATTTATTTTCAATCAGGGTTCTTTTTTTTCAAAGAGAGAATATCACTTTTCCTAGAAGATTCCTATATCAATTGATTTTTGTAAATTCAAAATGTACCCATACACATAGTAAGTAAAAATAAATAAAATATTGTGCAATAGGGATATAATTATCTCTTATTAAAAGATAAGGATTTAGTAACATCAATAACATTTATATGTGGTTCAAGGTCCTTCAAGGTTCAACACATTAATCTCATAATGTAACATCTCTTCAACATTTCAAGAACAAGAATTTCACTTTTATCTTTTTCAACACATAAAGTCAAAATAGAATATTCTTTTCCATAGAATAAGATTTTCATATACACACAAATAACAACTCAGATTGTCTTCATATGTGTAGACACTAAATTTTAATTAATCAATATTTGACTTGTTCTTGACACCTTTACCTTGCTTGGCCAATTCACCATTCCAATAACCTACAATATTTAAGAAAACCTTCATAGTCTTGAAATGATTGAGAACATCTTCCATTATTACCTATTTTATCCATAGTCATTAGATACTTAACTATCACTCTTGTTTCATAAGCCTTTGTTCTTTCTTGATAAGTGCACTCTAGGTAGATGGGAGTGCATTGCGCACCTATCGAGCAGTGCAAACTTGTCTCATGCATTTTAATAGCTATAATTTAAAAAAAACATGATTTCAAATGAATTTATCATGCATGTCAACATGTTAGTTATCATAAATATTTGAAATATCTCTCTATAAAATCACATTAAGGGTCACACTTGAAAGGACTTAACATTTTCTTATAAGGCACTTATTTTTCTGATTTCAAAGAATATATTTTTTGAATAGATATCCCTATTACAATTCAAATATAATTTTATAGTAATTTTCCAAGTATAACATTATTTATTATAGGTTAAGGGAATCCTTTATTAAAGACTATAATCAAATATGCTAGCTATATTAATATGATCTTCCCTAAAGGGATAACTACATCGACCCGAGGCCCTTTGAGCTATATAAGCAAAACTCGATCAACAAGGGGTTTTTAAGGATATCTCAGTATTCACACTTCCCCCAATTTTCCCCTTTTATATTTGATCTCACTTAATTTATTTGTGTAGGCTTAGGGTTTCAATTTTACAAGTCTTTCATGCATAAAATCAAGTTTCACACAGAAATAGGTCACATACAAACACAAACAAACAAACCCAAATTTTTAGATTCAGTGCACATTATGATGAGACAAAGTCACAATAACAGACAATAATACACTTCATTCCTATTTGCCTCCTATAGACTTCTCCCAGTACATATCAAGTCACTATTTTCTAATTTATGTGTATTTTTAGGTCTTTCTATACAATCATAGCTTGTGAAAAGTTAACACAGTCTAAAATAAATTAGTTGGAAGGATGATTATCTAACCCTAACCTTAGTTTTCTATTTTTAATAATTTATAAATTTTGTAGATCATTGTATTTTATTATATTATGTATTGTATATCATCCTATATCAAATTTCAATAGTTTACATTCCATTTTAAAGTGAATTGTAATTCATCATTAATTCCAGTGTAAACATTTTTGTGAACTCATTTTAGTTATAACACTACTTGTTGCTTGTTGAGTTTTGGCTTAGGGTTTTAGTTAAATTCTATAAATTCTTGACATTGAAAGAATACAATCCTCAACCTTGAATACTATTTATAACATAATGCTTCAACTTTTTTGACATTAGAGTAATCCGACACTGAAATTTTTTATCTTGTCACCTTGGATAAAAATTGACTTAGAGGCTCTTTCTTTTGAATTTGGGTTGAATTTGGTTATTTTCCCATTAAAAAATATTTTGAATTTCTTTGAATTTATTTTTATTTTTCTTTGTTTATTTTAAAATCTATGTTATGGTAGTTTTAAGACTAATTAGCTACTATCATTAAGGGCTTACATTGTTATATTTATAGGCATCATGACGTGATGGGTTTACCCCAATACTCATAGCCATAGTATAAAGCTAAACATGGAATTTAATTTCCACATGCCTCACAGTATATCAAAAATGATTAAGATCCCTTTTTTACACTAATATGAATCTTTTTTATCCATTTAATTTGTGGTGCACATGAGAGGAGTGTATCACCCAAGGAAGTTACTCTCGACTTACCCTTGAAACCAAGGTTAGTGGGATACATGTATAGTTATACCTTTGTATTTAGTGATCTAAAACATTGGCCTAACATCAATCAATGATTGATCAAGTACATCTAAGAGCCTACAAATCATTCATACCCTTTTTTAGATCATCATTTATTCTTGATTTTTGCTTGTATTGTCTTCTTAGATAGTGGTTTTGCTTGATTCATCTTGTATACATTATCATAATTCTCTTGATTAATTGTATAACACTGATTAAATAGTCTTACCTTTTATGAATATTGTAATTAGAATGTATTCCATAACCAAATTCTTCCTACATGCTGTACATAGCTTTTTTCAATTTCTTTCAAAATATTTTCTTACTTTCCAAGATTCCATTCATTATGTATATACATGGTTTTGATTTAGTAATGTTTCTTGAACCTTATTGAATTCAATTGCATTCCATTTTGTTCTAAAATCTGTTTGAATTAGTCCCCATAACTAATAAATTCCAAATGACATGTACACAACCCTTTATTGATAACACACCTTACCTTTATCATATTCTCATTCATCCCCTAAAACCCAACTCAATTAACTCATCAATAAATTTTCAACAATATGGATTTGGATTTAAACATTTACAAAAATATAAATACACTATGGGACAAGGAGTGGGTAAACATGCTCAAGGTATTTTTGATCCTATTTTGCCTTTTCATGATAAAGGGTGAGCTGGTCTTGGATAAAATAATGAGTCTACCCCTTAGAGACATCATCCTGCTAAACAATCTTCCAAATTTATAACTACTACCACATAATGTTTTGAGCTTCATACTCAGGTCAACCTTGAGTCTCTTTTTGCATATGAAAATGAAGTTAAGATTATTGATAATATTATATCATAACTCCACCAAGAAGACCATTGTCAAATATACTTTCACCTTGTCATATAATATTGCAACAACTCCTTGAATGTCATTTTATCACACTTCATCCACCATTAGAAGTAGATCTATCTAGACCTCAATATATAATCTTTGATGGAAATACATTATGTGATTATCATAATTGTGTGGGGCATGCCATTGATAAATGTATAAATATCCTTTTCCAAATCATGAAACACAAGATAACAAGAAAAATCTTGAAGTACATATATATCCACTTGATAGAATCATTGCTACAATTACAAGGAAGCTAACATCACACCCATTTATTAATTTGTTGATTTTGAAATTGTTGATGATGATTCTGATAGATGTGCACTATTCATTATATCATATGATAATATGCAACCAATCCATAGTGTTAATATAGACAATGGATCAAGTGAAAATGTGTGAACCATAACACTTCTACATTCTCTTGGGTATACAGAGCAAGAAAGACATCATACATCAAGAGTTATAAAAACATTTTATGGTCATTCAAAAGATAATCTTGGACATATCATATTAACTTTACAAGTGGGACCTTTTATATTTGAAATATTTTATTCATGTTAATAAGAACATGTGTCTTTGATATGTTATTAAGGAGACCTTAGTTATAAAAAGTAGAGCAATTCCTTCTACAACTCACATAAGTCTAAGTATATTCATGATAATCAAGTGGTTAAAACTTTAGGCATTCAATATGAATATCCTATGGAACCAATGGTACTTACTCCTACTCCACAACAATTGGTTGGAAAAGTTATTTAGAAAATTGTAATAAGTTAGTTTATAAAACTATTTAAGATCATAATTTACATTCACAAAGGCATATTCCAAAATCAATTTTTGTATTTATTTATGAGCATGAGAACATTTTAGTTTCCTCACATATTTATGAGCATAAGGATATTTAAATTTCTCCATCTAATATTGAGCATAATATGGTTACACATGAACATGGCCAGTTGTCTAAAAAAAGTAATATATTTACTCTAAAGTAGAAAGGGGCACATAACACGAGGCCTTTATCTCATACAACATCACAGGTTATTCAAAGGGATCCTACATAGGTACAATTTATTACATCATCTCCTTCCATGCATGATAATAGAGGTTTAGATAGATATATGAGCAGTGATTCAAAGGGTTAATTCATAGCACTTGGTTCTTCCTCAAATTCAGAAATTTCTACACTTGGCACTTTTCCTCTTGTACAAGAGCTTGATCCTTATTATAAAGGAGTTAGATATCCATATGGTATTCTATTGATGATATCATTGGTTGGATAAATTATACCATCTACCCACCAACCTCAGGTTTTGTCCAATGATCTTGATTAACTTCCTTGCCTAGTACCTACTTGTACATAACTTCTTTTGCTCTTTACTTTTGTTACTTATACTTCTATACCTAATCCAAATTTTATTGTATCCCTTGGCTATATATTTAATTTTAGGAAAAATTGTTCCTTTATTTTTTCTAACCCAACTTAAACAACCCAAGATAATTATCTTACTAAGCTTTCAATGCACACCCTTCATGGCATCTCATTTGCTAATTCTTTCACATCTCTACATGCTCTAGCTCTAATTTGTACATTCATGATCACATCTAGCTACTTTTAATTAAGTTAATATGTCAATTATTTCCATCTTTATTACATTACATATACTTTCACGCTAGGGGCACCTTGTTTTCCTTTCATCTTATCATGCTTTAATTCAACACCTTATTGAGGGTTATTTAAATCTCTCCCTCCTTATATTTTCAAACCCTTGATGATTAATTTGTTTAGTTTTAACTTATGCATATCTTACTTTTCAAATATGGAAAAAATACAAAACATTCATATATTCTAATAAGTATAAAAAATCTATTTTTTTACAAAAATCTAAAATCAAGACCTATAAGTATATTATGATGTTATTAGATTACATCTTTGTGTATTCCATTTATATTTACATTCATTACATAAAATAATTCATCACATTTTCAATACACAATGCTTATCACAAGGTATCTAAGTGGGAAAAATGATATAATTTTATAGAACTAGGTAACAAACACTCACATAAGAAGTTATCCTGATTAAAAACTTATGTATACAGTCAATGAGGATAAAGTCACGCAATTTAGATAATGATGCACTATGCACATGTCTTCTTACTGCAGACATATCCATATGCATTTTAAATCATTGTTTCTGAATGCAACATAGTCAAAAGGACCTATTATATAATTTTATATCACATAAAAAAATGCATATTTGAATATCTATCAAACTTCAAGATAAGGCATACTTTTACATAGTTTTGATGTTGGGCCAGCCTTTTATCCAACAACCTTGCTTCATTGGACACATCTCATCATTCTATATGAACACTTTTACAAGTTATATTTATCCACAACCTCTTTTCCATGTTGAGCTATAACTAAAAATAAATGTCTTATTTTCATCCATACTTTACATGTGCCATAATGAATATGATATTTGATAACATGAACATGAATACATGCGATCTAAATATGCTAGCTTTAACTTCTCTATATGCTTGATTTATTACATAACATGCTTTAACTTTCTTGCTTATTATATGTGGCCCTTGGTCTTTTGTATGTTAAAACATACACCCTCATGCTTCTATGGCATCATCATGCACTATGCATGTGGCTTTTGGCCTTCTATGTTTTTGTGACATTTGCATGTCCCTTGTATTCAACCTTTGAGCCTTATGTAAACTTTCTAACTCTATGCGACAATTTACATATCCCTTGTATGTGGTATTTAGGCCTTCTTTAGTGATATTATGTGAATTTAATTACATATTCATTATTAGATAATATGATGCCATGATTATTATCATGCACTATTATATATCTATGGTGTCATGATACATATCATGCATTTACTACGTATGTGCTTCAATGCTTAATTTTACTATGTTTATAATATATATTCAACACTTACAAGTTTTCACATGATTCATACACTAATTCAATGCTATATTCAAATTACATGATGTAATGAAATATCCAAGCTCTTTATATGCTTAAATGTTACATCTGTAAAATTCCAATATAATTCAAATATGCAAAATGTTATTACATGATTATATCTTTCTTAAATGCTCTCTCTTTTTCTTTTGAGACAAGTGATTTGTAGGAAACTTCCCTCATCTCAAAAGGGGGCATCATAATGGCTCATCTCTATGCTTTCACAATCAATACATTTCAAATTTGACAATTTAGAATATGTAAAAATCAAAGTGTTCAGATTATGGGGGCATCCATATTGCTTATGCACTCCACTCTTACAACTACTCGATTATAGATACACTTGAGCAAAGATAGTTACAAGATTTCAAAAGATCAAATTAACACTCTATATAATACAAGGGGTATGATATTAATTCATGTGCAAGCTAAAACTTTAAAAATTCATAATTCTCTTTTACAAGTTCAAAGTTTAAAGAATTTATAGTTCAAATCTAGATCCTTCTGTAGTAGTGTGATTCATCTTTTTCAAGTGGACTATGTTTGAGCTTAGTGACGCTCCATGTTTTGGTTGCACTTTATGAGCCATGTTCTTCCTACCTCTTCTTTTTAGTTCAAAAAGTGATTTGTGTGAGAACTTAGTGACGTTTAACATTTTGGTTGTAATTTAGAGAACTACTTTGTTGGTTCCCATATCTATAAGTATTATATACTACCTTATGAAGGTTTGAGCATATAATATTTTCAACTCAAACATTTTCACTGATTATTCAAATTTAGACTTGATCACTCTCACTTTTCCACATGTTCAACACTTCTCCACATGTCTCAACAAGGGGGCATGCACATATCCATGACAAAGACAAAGTGTGTATGCATACTTAGGTTTGTATTTCCTTTACTCTAGTATTTTTTTCATCACTACAATAAAGGTGGGAAAATGTAGACATTGAAATTTAACCAATAAATGATTTAAAATTCTTATTCTTGATACATTTACCTTGCTTAGCTAATTCACCATTATAATAACCCGTAATCTCTAAGAAAGCCTTCATAGTTATATAATTATTGAGAACATATTTTATACTTACCTATTTTATTTATGTGCATCCCTATTCAGTAGAACTTGACTGTCACCATTATTTTATCAGTCTTCATTCTCTTTGGACAAGTGCATAAGTTAGGTGGATAAGAACACATTATGCACCTCTCCAGTAGTGAGAAATTGTCTCTCGCACTCTAACAACTATATTTTCAAAATGACATGTTTTCTAATAACTTTCTTGTGCATGTAAATAGGTTAGTTATCAAAAATATTTAAAAAATCTATCTATAAACTCATATCAAGGACTACACCTGAAAGGACCTAACATTCTCTTAAAAAGCACTTATCTTTTTGATTTTAAAAAAATTATTTTCTGAGTAGAGATCCCTATTGTAATTTTACTGAAACTTTAAAATCCTTTGCCAAGTATAACATTTTTTTATTTCAGATTGAGGGCATATTTTATCAAGAATTATAATAAAATTTGCTCCTTGTATTCATATGATCTTATATAAAGGGAGAAATACATGGGCCTGAAGCCCTTTGGGCTATGTTGGAAACACTCAGTCAACAAGGGGTTTTATGAGGATAACTCGACCATTACCACTTCCCTAATTTTCCCCCTTTTGCATTTGATCTTCTTTTGTGTGCTTATGTATGTCTAAGGTTCTAATTTTACAAATATTTTTTGCATAAAATCAAGCTCCCCACAAAAACAAGTTGCATACAGACACATGCAAACAAACCCAAATTTTTAGATTCAATGAATAGTCTAATAGGATAAAGTCATAGTAACAAACAACAATGCATCATGCTCCTCTCCACCTCCTACATACTTTTCCCAATAGACATCGAGTCACTATTTTATGATTTATCTGTGTTTGTAGGTCTTTTTATAGAGTCACAACTTGTGTAAAGTTAACACATTCTCTAACACTAACCCTAGTTTTCTATTTTTATCAATTTATAAATTGTGTAAATTCTATAGATCTTTATATTTTACTATATTTTCTCTTATATAACATCTTAGATCAGATTTCAATAGTTTACATTTCATTTTAGAGTTAATTATAATTCATAATTAATTCAAACTATTTTATCCTTCTTAAGAAGATCAACACATTTAAGGTATAAGCCTTTCAATATAATTTAATTACAAAATTTAAATGTTAAAAAACATAGCTTATCAATTTCATTCTCTTGCAATGGTAAATACAACATGTAGCATAATTTCTTCAATCTACAACCACAATTCAAGTTCTTTTCATAAGGATTCCATAGGATTCTACATCAAGCATATGAGTAAAAAATGGAGTGTTCACCTCACAATAATGTGATGTCGTTAGGCATCTATGAACCTCATCAACTCCTAAGCCTAAGGGAGATCTTAATGACTCAAATTTTAGATTCAAGTATTCCTAAAGACCTAAAACATAGGTTTAAATTTTACTAGTTGTAGACATAGTGGCTTAAAGTTTTGTCAATAGAATCACATTGCACATAACCAAGCACAATCTAACAGGTAGTATAAGTAATCTTCAAGATTTACTCTTTGCATTTAATAATTCACAATTGTAACCATTAAAATTATATAACACCAAATCTTAGGGCAAATAACATGCATCCCAACTTAGGCCCCAAGTTCCTCTTAAGGCCTTTCCCACACTCTTGAGTATAAAACATGAATTTACACACAATATATCCAATGCCCTCACACATTTATTACTTGTCCTATGTTCCTAAAATTCTCTTTGTCTTCCTCATCTCCATTCCCTTTTTTTGTAGTTCAAATCCATGAATAATGAAGTGCAATAGAAAATACAATTTTAAGGGGGAGTGGGTTGTTTCCTTATTCAACCTTTCATGGAGGGACATGTGTATTCTCCATGCCATTGAGCCCTACCCATTTCCAAACAATCTAGAATGTTCCAATCTTGGGTAGAGGGCCTTCTAGATAGTATCCAAGGCACACAAGCTAAGGATGGTCACTTTAGACAACTAAAACACATTTTGAGAGTATTTACATAGTCTTAAAAATTCATTTCCAAGGTCATATGCATTCTAAGATATTTCAAATGGGTAAAAATTTACACATGGCTATGTGGGTGTTATAAAATTTAAATTAAGACATTAGGTGTCCCACTAACTTGTGGTTGGTAATTCATAACAAAACATCACAAAATGCTAAGTGATCCACACACACAAGGCATAGATAATGGTAACAACATATATGCTAAGCATGTGGTCCAATGTGACACATAGGATAGGAACATATCATTAGGTCCATGATTAATCCCCCTTGTCCCCTTTTCTACCATCCAAGACTTGTCACATTTATTCTCATTACACCTATAAGAATGTAATATGAAATATGATATAATAAAGATGAAATAAATGCATCTATAATATGGCCATACCAATTGGTGATCCATATCATGATCACATGATCAAGGATGTTTGTATCATAATAAATCCCAAGTAGATAACCAGTAAGAAGTCTAGCATCATTGTGAAGCAAGAATACCACTCATGGCAAAAAAACCTCTACTAAAGGAAGAGATATTTTATTCCCTTAAGTAGGGTATTCAACAAGATATAATTGAAGGGAACCCAACAATAAAACCCTAGGGACCCAAACTTATCCTTCACATCCATGGATTATCCATCAAGGTCTTTAATAAGATATATAGGAAGGGAAACCAATAAATAGCCCATAGGCCCCCAGTCTTCTCATTTTCAAGGTATGAATGACGTAAAATTCATAACAAAGATACCTTATACTAGAGGAAACATTTGTTCGGCTTGTGATTCCATTCATGATTTGATCCATTCATTATATGATAAGAGGGAATCTTCTCTAGTAGGAAAATTACCTATTTGGAAGAGGGTTTTAGTCTAAAGGATTGATGATATGCATATTAATTTTTAAGAATGTGGGTGTAGAGTTAGTGCTAGTGATGCAGGAGCATCTACAATAGTTTCATGGAGGACTAGTTGAGATCATCAAACATACAATTCCAAATGATATTCTAGCATGAAAATTCAAATTCTTGTTTTCCCTCCAAATTCTTGTTTAGATTTCAAAAATTCACCTTGAGAGTAAATTTAATTATCAAAAGTGAAAAGTGAAAAGGTAAAAAGTGATTGTTGGGCTGTTGAGGAAATCAGGGAGAAATGGTTGAAACTATTTTCAACCTTAGTATATTGTTAAAGATTAAAAACAATATTTTGTTTTGCCTTAAGCCCAAATTGGGCGTAGAGGTTAGAGAGAAGTTCTTGAAAAGAGAAAAAGAAGAATTCATTTAGAAAATAAGAAAAAAAGGATGAGAGGGATGTAGAGGAGAAGAAGGACAGAGAGGAAAGGTCCCCTCATTCAAGGAAAGAAGATAGAATGAAGAATAGAGAGGAGAAATAGTGAGGGAGGACCTCACTCAAGAGATGCTAAAGCTAATGGAGAAGGAGCAGATTTTGATGTAAAGACAAGAATGTGTGAAGGAGCAGGAAAGGATTTGAAAGCCATAGACATTGATATTGAATTGTAAGTCTTCCATTTGATCTAAGAAATAATGAAGGTTTTGTTTCAGATGATTATGTTATGAAATTCTGGTGACAGGCTTGTATATGTATGTGAATGTGTATGTGTTTGAATGGTTCTCTATAGAAAAATGAATGAATTAAGCTCTATTATGCATAGTTATATATTATGGAAGGAATAATAACCTATTTTTAATTCATAACAGCTATTAGAATCAAGGATTAGATGAAAACCTTGCACCCCTGTTGACTGTCATGAATACTCAGTGGAAAGAAACCAGATTTACCTTGTTGGATTGATCAGAGGTCTATCTTGCCAAAGTTGGTAAATTATAAAGTTTTATGACACTTAGACAGACCTCAAACAACAGGTTATACCATTTAAACATATTATAACTCTCCCAGTTGAATTATTTGTGCTCTCGGCCTGTGTGGACAGAAAGTTAGGCCACGGTTGGAAAAATGGGTATATCTAGAGATTTACCCAATGAAAAGTTATGAAATTTTGTGTGTAGATTAAAATTATAGTTAATAATCCAATGAAAGTGGTTTCAGATATAATTGAGCAATGTGGTAAAAGTTATGGTCAAAATACAGACCTGTAGTTCTGGAACAATTCAGAAAAATGTGTTCCCAGTCACTAAAAAGGACATAACTCCTAAAATATTAATCCAAATGACTTTATTATTTTTGGAGAAGGTGTAGGGAATTAATAAATACACTATAAAATTTATTATAACCCTCGAAATAGGGTAAAACACCCCCAGCCACAATTAATATGCTCTCGGCCTATGCAAGTTTGTAGAAAACCCTGAATTAGGGTCTGACCTTCAAAATGAGTTTAAATTCATGAAAAGACTTGGAAGTTTTCAATATGAACCTTGAAGATGTTATAAAATTGTTGGAAGTGGTTTCAAGGTGTTACAATATGGAGAAATATGGAAAAAAGTCAATTGCCAAGTGAATCCTAGGTGCATGTGAGATGAAGAGCATAGGCCAAATATAGGAAAAGTGGATTTATCCAAAGAAGTGCACTAATAAATATTTGATTATCCTATAAGAAGGTAATGGGTATCTGGAATGATGCTTGGTTTGATTAGGAAGTCCGTACTTTACTCTGGACAAGGAGTTTTGCACTAAAGGAGGGCTAATTAGAACAGGGCTTAAAGAAGAAAGTACAATTCCATACAAAGTAACCTTATGAGATTTTCTAGTATGTTACAGAAGGGATTAATGGGTATCTAGAAAGGGTTTTAATTTCATTATTGAGTTAACCTAGAAAGAGTTATGGCCAATAAATAGAGAAAACAAGGCTAAAAGGAATGATTGAATTAAATAGGCCTGTATAAGAAGTTAGCTCACAATTTGATGGTTACAGAGTAGTCTAAGGACAGTTTCATCATTTGGTATCAGAGCTTAAAACTCTTGGGAATTGGTAATTTGTTGATGGTTATGATTTTTAATGAATTGTTACAGAATTTGGCAAGAGGATCAGCAGGACAAAGTGCTGGAAGACCTTGTGGAAGAAAGGTATGAGTAATCTTTGCTATTTGAGTTAAGTTTATTGTGTTGAGAAGTAAATAGGTGAAGACGAAGGCAGTCAAGCCATTAAGGCTTAAGAGGAGAAGAAGCTAAGGAAGGCTTAGCGAAGAGCTAAGAGAAGATCCAAAGTAAGAGAGCATAGTGGATGCTCAAGAGGAAGATCCAAAGCAAAGTAAGCTTGGATTTGTGATTTGTATTTGATGAAGTGTTGTATAAAGAGTTGTTGTAGAATTGAGAAAAGGATCAAAAGACTAGGATGTAAAAGGCCTAGGTGAGATCAAGAAGATTGTCAAAAGACCAGTCAAGGAGAAAAGGCTTGGGTGAGACAAGGGATCAAGAGACCAAGGTGGAAAAGACTTGGGTGAAGATCTCAGAGATGGAAGTATTGTTGAAGGCACTACAGAGCAGCAAGGTACATGAGGGCACTAAGAAGAAAGCAAGCATCAAAGGTATGAATAGTTTTATAATTGATAAAGAGATTGCTAATTTGAAGAGAGAATTAGCTAAGATCAAAGATGAATATGAGTCTTGGATGCAGATGGACAAGCAAGCATGGGTATGGCCAATGAGGAGGAGGTTGAAGTGGCCAATAGATCTCCTAAGGAAGAAGAGAAGAAGGAAAAAGGATATGGCCATGAAGAAAGAAGCCCATAGAGGCTTGAAGAAGATAAAAAGGTTGCCAAGTGAGCAGTAAGAGGAAGAGGTGGAGAAGAAGGTTCTCATTGAGGAGAACAAGAGAGAAGAAAGAAAAGAGGAAGTGCCAAGAAGAGCACTTGAAAAGATACGAGTGTGGGTGAAGAGAACACTCATGGAGACATTATGGTCTCTTGTTTTTATTTCTAATATTGTCTTTGAGTGGGTAAATGCAGGTATGAGCAGCCTTATGAAGGTCAAGAGAAGGGCCTTGGAGAATGAAGAGATTGGTGCAAGAAGAGACACCAAGTGCACAATTGAATGTGCAAGAGAGAGAAGTAAGTTTTTTGCTGTTGATAAAGAAGGAGAGATGCATTGGTTAATGCATGAGGAAGGTGTTGAGGAACCCCTACAAGCAAGAGGAGAGATGGAAGATGAAGATGAATTCCATGATACCATTGAATGCCAAGAAGAAGAGGTAGGAAAACAGTCAAGCACAAAGGGAGAGAAAGATTACTCCATGGAACAAGCTATCAAAGAGGTAAATGAAGTGCTAAAATCTGATTTTGATCATCATGGTAAGCATGAAGCTGCTAATGTACAGGTGTAAGAGTTAAGGAAGATGATAGAGCCCTCAAAAAGAGAATTTTAGCATGGATATGTGATGCCTAAATGGTGGAAGAAGCAAACTCCCAAGCAATAGGAAGTGCTGGTACAAGAGCATGGTTACAGGATGCCTAAATGGCTTTTGAAGTCAAATGATAAGAAGAAGAAACAAGTATGGGTGCCTAAGAAGGCAAAGAGAGAAGATGTGAGTGTTGAAGCAACAACACTAAGAAGTCAATGGAAGAAGATTGAAGGTGATTCTAGCAGCCAAGAGAATGAAGATGAGAAAGACAACTTCTCAAAGAATAATGAGGTAGAGCATGAGGATGCAAAGATGAAAGGTAAACAAATTGTTTGTGATGATGTTTTTGAATCCTTCAATGATATTTTCATGAGAAATGGAAGATGAAAAGTGGCTATGTGGACTAATATGCAGCAAGGAGAGAGTTCCAAACAGATGGATGATGAGGAAAGGGGAGAGTATGTAGCAAAGCAATGCCTCATTGAATGCAAAGAACAAACAAGATGGCTTCAAGCAGAGGTTGAAGAGAGTAAGGAAACACAAGGTAAGAATACTACAATTGTAATTGATAAGTATATTGATGTTGATGAAGAAATTGGTTTATGTGAAGACAAGTTAAGAAAAGAAGAGATAAGAGGTAAAGGACAAGCAATCCTTCAGGTTGATAAGGCCAAGTTTGATGAAGAGAATGGTGAGATAGATGAGATCTCACTAAAGAAAGAGTTGAGAATGTTGGAGGAGCTGTTTGGTCATTCAAGAGAGATGAATGAAGGTACAAGCCATGGTGAAGACACCATTGGGAAGAGTGAAGCAAGAAAAGAGCAGAAGAGTGAAGAGGCAAAGGCAATTTTGATCAAGGAACAAGAACATGGAGACAGCCAAGAGGCTTCATGGCCTAAAGATTTTGATTCTAAGGTGGCTTTGAATGTTTTGTATGCAGGTATGAAGATTGCTAAAGTGAATGACATACATGAGTCATTGGAGAAGCTCATGAACCAAGAAGAACAATGAGAAGATCTAGAAGATATGTATGAAGATGAAGAAGTGTGGAAGTGGGAGATGGTAGCTAAGAAAGAGATGAGGAGAAAAACATAACAGAAGAGGAAGAAAAGCAAAATGAAGGACAAAGACTATTCCAAACAAAGACAAGCATTGGTATTGGCAACAAGAGCGTGGGATCCAGCTATAGAGTGAAGACTACAACATTGAGGAGCTATCTCATTTGAACTAAGGTTCAAATTGTTTCTAGAGGGAGAGTATGATGCAGGAGCATCTACAATAGTTTCATGGAGGACTAGTTGAGATCATCAAACATACAATTCCAAATGATATTCTAGCATGAAAATTCAAATTCTTGTTTTCCCTCCAAATTCTTGTTTAGATTTCAAAAATTCACCTTGAGAGTAAATTTAATTATCAAAAGTGAAAAGTGAAAAGGTAAAAAGTGATTGTTGGGTTGTTGAGGAAATCAGGGAGAAATGGTTGAAACTATTTTCAACCTTAGTATATTGTTAAAGATTAAAAACAGTATTTTGTTTTGCCTTAAGCCCAAATTGGGCATAGAGGTTAGAGAGAAGTTCTTGAAAAGAGAAAAAGAAGAATTCATTTAGAAAATAAGAAAAAAAGGATGAGAGGGACGTAGAGGAGAAGAAGGACAGAGAGGAAAGGTCCCCTCATTCAAGGAAAGAAGATAGAATGAAGAATAGAGAGGAGAAATAGTGAGGGAGGACCTCACTCAAGAGATGCTAAAGCTAATGGAGAAGGAGCAGATTTTGATGTAAAGACAAGAATGTGTGAAGGAGCAGACAAGGCTTTGAAAGCCATAGACATTGATATTGAATTGTAAGTCTTCCATTTGATCTAAGAAAGAATGAAGGTTTTGTTTCAGATGATTATGTTATGAAATTTTGGTGGCAGGCCTGTATATGTATGTGAATGTGTATGTATTTGAATGGTTCTCTATAGAAAAATAAATGAATTAAGCTATATTATGCATAGGTATATGTTATGGAAGGAATAATAACCTCTTTGTAATTCATAATAGCTATTAGGATCAAGGATTAGATGAAAACCTTGCACCCCTGTTGACTGTCATGAATACTCAGTGGAAAGAAACCATATTTACCTTGTTGGATTGATTAGAGGTCTATCTTGGAAAATTTGGTAAATGATAAAGTTGTATGACACTTATACAGACCTCAAAAAATAGGTTAGACCCTTTGAAACATCTTAGAACTCTCCCAGTTGAATTATTTGTGCTCTAGGTCTGTGTGGACAGAAAGTTAGGCCATGGTTGGAAAAATGGGTATATCTCGAGATTTACCCAATTAAAAGTTATGAAATTTTGTTTTTAGATGAACCTTATAGTTAATAATCCAATTCAAGTGGTTTCATATTGAATGGAGCAATGTGGAAAAATTTATGGTCAAAATACAGACCTGTAGTTCTGGAACAGTTCAGAAAAATGTGTTCCCAGTCACTAAAAAGGACATAACTCCTAAAATATTAATCCAAATGACTTTATTATTTTTGGAGAAGGTGTAGGGAATTAATACAGACCCTATAAAATTGATTGGAACCCTTGAAACAGGGTAAAACACTCCCAGCCACAATTAATATGCTCTCGGCCTGTGCAAGTTTGTAGAAAACCCTGAATTAGGGTCTGACCTTCAAAATGAGTTAAAATTCATGAAAACTCCTGGAAGTTTTCAATCTGAACCTTGAATATGTTATAAAACTATTGGAAGTGGTTTCAAGGTGTTATAGTATAGATAAATACGGAAAAAAGTCAATTGCCAAGTGAATCCTAGGTGCATGTGAGATGAAGAGCATAGGCCAATATAGGAAAAGTGGATTTCTCCAAAGAAGTGCACTAATAAATGTTTGATTCTCCTATAAGAAGGTAATGGGTATCTGGAATGATGCTTGGTTTTATTATGAAGTCCGTACTTTACTCTGGACAAGGAGTTTTGCACTAAAGGAGGGCTAATTAGAACATGGCTTAAAGAAGAAAGTACAATTCCGTACAAAGTAACCTTATGAGATTTTCTAGTATGTTATAGAAGGGATTAATGGGTATCCAGAAAGGGTTTTACTTTCATTATTGAGTTAACCTAGAAATATTTATGGTCAATAAATAGAGAAAACATGGCTAAAAGGAATGATTGAATTAAATAGGCCTGTATAAGAAGTTAGCTCACAATTTGATGGTTACAGAGCAGTCTAAGGACATTTTAATTATCTAGGCTTCATAACCCCCTAGTATCTTCATGTTCCTAAGAAAACCAATGCACCCTTTTGGCCCCAAGTTACTCCTAAGCATCATAATAATACACTTAATGTCAACATCCATATATGTCACTAGAGTAGTGACCAATAATACACGTGGTTGTGATGGTGTAATGTACCACAAAAAACTATGCAAATCATTTAGATACAACTCAGATCACAAGGTTGGTCTTTTATAAGGTTAAAAAACATATTAATATAACTCATAATCATGTTATTGTCGAACATTATCATTGATTAAGGAGGAGATAGTTGAGCATTGTCATTAGTTGTTGAGTTATTGCAATAAGTATTGTCATTAATGTCAATATAATGTCATTAATGTCAAAGGTTCTTGTGAAGATGCATGGTCAAGTAAGCTTTAAGGTTTGTGTATGATGAGTTTTTATGCCATCATAGTGAATGTTGTTGCTGTATGAGAGCAGTGATGTGAGAGTACTATTTGAAGAAAGTTATTATGTTAGATTGAGAAATATCATTGAGATCATCATGAGTGAGTACAAGTTAGTATGTTAAGTAACTTGTAAATATTTATCTAGACCTTATAAGAAGGTATGTGTAGGCAGCATGATGAAATGAGTGAGCTCTAAAGAAGAAGCTATATGCTCTAAATATATGTGCAAGTAGCTCTGAAGATGCTCTGAATAAGCTACAAAGATGAGAATTCTCTGAAGAATACTTGAAATTTTTTTAGCATGAGATAGGTCATTTGAAATTGTACATTAGGCATTGAGGACCTTGAAAATGATTAGAATGTAAGCTCTGAAGATCTATGTATGCATCTTTAAAGATGATATGAAGAACCTTAGTTGAGTTACAAATATCTACAAGAAGCTTTGAAGATGCTTTGTTGAAGATTCGAAGAAGAATGAGTGTATCAGGATGATTTAGCATACACAAGAGGCATTAGACCACATGAGAGTTTCAAGGTGAAGTCTACAATGTGGCTAAAAGGTCAGATGCAAGGTGTAATGAGATTTGCAAGTCAAGGCCTAGAAGGAAAAAAGAGAGATGGTGGCCAGATGAGGTATAAGGATCAATTTCCAAGAGATGGATGGGTAGGTGAACATTGACAGAGGTGAGTCAAGTTGTTTTAAGTATGTACATGAAGTTTTAGGTCATGGTTTATAAGAAAAGTCTTGAAAAAGTGTTTCAAGGTTTCTTAAGTATACATAATGAAGAGTTATCTACTTTAGAAGGTTTGTCAAGTGATCATTGGAACATGTTGCATCTACATGAGGATCTAAAATGTTCATGGTAGATGAATAAGGGTTCTATCTCAAATTTCCAAGAATTGGTTTCTAGAAAGTAGAGCTAAGTTTTATGAATGATCGTTAAGATTGGAAGTTGGTATAAACCCTCAAAGAACCCTAAAAATGACCCGATGTTGAAGATATTGTCCTAAAGAGATCATAATAGTTTAATATGGTTAGACAATTGAATGGAAGTTATATTCAACTCTCTTAGGCATTTCTAGGTGTGACTAATTTCTCAAGTGAATAAGTAGACCCTACAAAAAAGTGCTTATTTTTTAGAGATTTATTGTAGAAGATAGAGTTGATCGATTAAAAGTTTTTAAATGGATGAAGTCAAAGTGTGAGACTTGTAGTTTTTGTACATGAAGGTTTTTGGATAGGTTTCAAATCTCAGGTGTGTAAAGTTAGTGATCTAATTTGATCAGTTGTTAATAAACCTTGTGGTGTAGATAGTAAGAACATGAGGTAAAAGTGAGAAGATGATTCCTGATGTGTTTTCATGTAGGAGGGATGCAATGAAGTGTATGATGATGTTATTTGGGACTTGAATAATTTATCCATGTTTTTCTTAAGCTTGGAATTCAATGTAAGAGGTTGGATAATTGAAGCCAAAATGACTTATCTAGTTGAGTGGAGTCTGTGAGAGAGAAGATCAACAGATTGGTCTACAAGACCAATAGTTTTCATGAGAGATCATGATCTATTTAGTTGAGGTTGATCTAAGGATGGTATCAGATCTTATTCATGAATTTAAATCCCTTGAATGCATTTAGTCAAGTGTCATAAGTACATGTTTCCTTGACTATGTTTTGAAGTCAGCAGTTTTGAGTGAGCATCTTAAAAAAAAGACTTTGAGCCTATATTATTTGAGTTGAAGCATTTGATGAAGTTGGTTATGACCTTGAGGTTATGAGGTTACTTAATATGTAATTTATTTATATGGTTGTTTAGCAAAATTAAGTGTATGCCTCAGTTTTTTAAGATAGATTTTTTGTATATGCACAGGGTTTTTATGAACAATATTTTGAGAAAGGGTTCAAATGGTGATTAGAAATAAAAGGTGTTATGGAAATAAAAGTGAAGTTATATCAGGTATATTAGAGTGGAATATGATGTGTTTATATCATGTGAGGTGTTTGAATATGCTTCAATAAATATCAAAGGGTAACGTGTTGTTAAGAAGGCCTATTAAGTCTCCTTAAAACCTAAAAAATGAGTAAGGCCCAATTGAGATATGGATGACCTAATGTATTGATTGATTCATGATTAAGGAATTTTATTTTAATATGCTAAAACCTATTCATATCTAACCTAAGATATTTGATGTATGGCCAACTAATAAAGATATGATCAAGTGAATTCTATAAAAGCAAGGCAATTTAGGCCTATTTGGGTGTGCTTAGAAAGAGAGAGGAGAGAAAAAATGAATGATATAGATAATTTGTGAGAAGAAGGAGGTCATACAGAGCATTTGAGAAGTGTCATGAATATATAACATGGTTTTGCATATGAGTATCAAGGTCAGAAGACCTAATTAAGCCATAAAAAGGGCTAGTTGAGTGAAGAGGGCTAGAAGATAATTTGAGAGGGACATAAGTGAGTGAAGAGCTAAAGGTGAAGATCATCATCTATTTATAATAAATATTTATGAAGGTGATCAAACAATAAGGTGGCTCAGTTGGTGTTGAGTCATCTAGGGGGTTGGGGCCTCCTTGTAAGTGGGTGCTTGCTAAATCCTACTTGGGTTGGTGCAGAGCTAGTTGGGATGGGTGCTCCATGTGAAGTGGGTTCTTCACTAAAGATTGATGTTTATCATATAATACTGTATTCCATTTTCTTCATCAATGGGTTTTATTCCCTTTAAGGGTTTCCCATGTATATGATGTGTTCATGTGTTTCATGCTCTTATGATTTGATGCTTGTGCTAGCTAAGATGTACATGCAAGTTAGAATGGTTCATGTATGATTAAGTGGAATTGAATGAAATATTTTAAAGACTGATTCACTTCCGTAGGCATTATTCTTCCAATAGTTATGTATCCATATAAAGTATGAATAATAACCATGTATGCTAATAATAATACATCAACATAGATCATGACTAAATATCATTATATGTCAATCCTTAGTATTCAAAACTATATCTCGAATCATATCACATCAATGTGAGAGAGAGAATAAGAGAGGAATAAATAGAGAGAATGATATTGTAATGTAGTTAAAACAATGCTAGATAAAATCCATAATTGTATCATGAATGCTAACAATCTGCTTATAACAAGCTAACTAAATGAATATAATCAATATGTGTATATAAAAAGAATATCAAAACTACCTCTCAATATCAAATAATCATAAAATTACATAGGCATAAAATCATCTTTATGAATACCACAAAAAGGTCATCATCACAGATAAGTCAATCATAGCTTCCAAGATAAGAATATGAGCATATAATCACAAATGTGTCAAAATGCTTAGTGATATGGAAGATAACACCACAAAAGAGCCATGTTGGGTACATAGTCCAATTATTAACAAATTTAACACAATATATATGAGGATGTAGAAAATGGGGTGTGACACCCCCTCCTTATATAGATAATTCCTTCTAGAAGTATCAAGCAAGGTGAAAATACTAGTTTATAGAAGAAAAACCTCAATCAAGAGATGGTCCAACCAATTATCATATGGGATATTATCCTAATCCTAGTCATGATCTCAAGGGATTAACCCTTAATTAGTCAAAACATGAGTAGACTCAAGGAGAACAATTTATTCCATTACCATTATTGTTGTTTCATCCACACATAATCAAATCTTAAGCATGTTTCCATTGTGTTATAAGAATGTATTTGAAAATTAAAGTTAGACAAGATAAGTAATATTTATTTATCCCATCTCAACTGAGAAACCCAAAAATAACCCAAGTCAAGGTATCATGGATTCTTAGATGGTCATTAGTTGATAGGTGCCATACTAATGAAATCAAGAAGACTGACTCCATAATCATTTTTACCAGATGGAGATAATCCACTCTCCACAAAGGACCCTAAAATCCACTTGGACAAAGTGAAATAACCTAAGGGAGACCTGGTCCCAAAAAACTATCCTTAGATCTAAAACATAATGATATGCAAAGGTGAATCGAGCAATTTGACATTCTTGACTACTAGTGTTATAGCCACTTTCATGTCTTATATAAAAATAGATAAGAGGTGGGAATAAATGTGCACCACCTTAACCATTATTCCTAACATCATCCTGATGGTGTCATAAGGATCAATTAAAATCATATAATTTTCATCTCACTTCTTTTCTAAAAGCTAGAATAAGAATGAAAGCTTGTCATATGTTAGTGCCATGTTTGAATATGATGACACACTAAGAACTTAGACATATACATTTTGATATTCTTACTTAAACTGGACTTAGGTTAACAATCATCTCAACTCTAAATGCATTCTTGAACTTTTGGATGTTGTTGACCAAATTTGACTTTTAGGTCAAATTGGGGCACCCCTAGGTAAAAAATTAACTTATATATATTTTAGGGGGGTCTAATATATTGTTATGGGGTGTATTACATGTTATTTTATGTCATTTAGGGTCATCCTAGCCTTGGTCTTAGATATATTAGTCACTTTATCAATTTGGGGTCATTTTATGTACTTTTAAGGGTTATTAATGCAAGTGGCATATTTCGCACGATGCCTAGGTGCCATATTTTAGTTTAAAATGTCAAATATGTTAGTATATCTATTAGGGATGTCAGTTATATCAGAATATTGTAGGTTGTCTAACTAAAATTGTAGAAACTAACTAAAAAAGGGAGAAAATAGAACTTGTATGACTCATGGAGAAGTGTGCCACATGGGAAAATACCATGGAGGGTACCTTCATATTCTTAAAACTCATTTCAATGTTTTTTTAACTTTGAAAATTCCATTTTGGGTCCAAAACCATTTTGCACCTTTCTTAGTTTCTTAGACGCATAAAAGTGACTTTCAGGTTTTTACTCAGTACAGACAATTGAAGATGTTTCAAGTCAAAATTTTTTGGGAGATTATATTAAACTAAAATAAATTAATTTAAATATAAATATTTTTAATAATGGTGGATTATGCTTCATGAACCATTAATAACAAGTTGACTATACTTTTTTGGTAGTTGTTTCATGCACCCTATAGGTTTTGCTATATTTTGGTCAAATCTATACAAACCAGTTAGTGATGTTGGATATAGAGGATTTCTAATTCCTTATAAAATGGCCTCCATTCTTATTTTAATCTTTTATGATGTCTGGATGAGAAATTTAGTCCATGATGCAAGAAGGTGTCACCATATGTAGTTTTAACTGAAGTGCTTTTTTGTTGAGTGTTTTATCCTGTAGGGGTCTCATATATTTGGGAAATCGTGTTACACAAGTACTTGGGTCATGTGACCACATATTTACATGTTTTTTCTTCACCATATCATGTCTTGGGTAGCTTACAAACTTGTCATTCTCCATTGCCAACTCTTTTCCAAACTCCACTTGCAACCACAATTTTAAAGCTTGTTCAACTTACTCATGGGATGATTTTCAGGATGTTTTATTTGTCTAAACCATAAGGAGTTTAAAATAGATCATTTATATGTTTGAGAAAGGTGAAATTTTGGTCACATGCTTAATTTCCGTGTCAAATAGTTATTTGATACCCCTGCTTGCTCTCTTCTATGTGCATGCAAGTGATGTTCATGTGATGAGGATGTGTTAGAACTAGTTTCAAAGTGTCCTTAGTGTAATTAATTCATTTTAAAGGTTTAATTCTAAGTTGAAGTTTTTTTAGGTCATCTATCTACCTTTGTTGCTATATTCCATACTCATTGCCCATACATACAATCGATGCACACATATTTTTGGGATATGAATAACCGGAAGCACACAATTGATTACCAAACCGAGCAACTTAATATGCGGAAATAACTAGAATCACAAGTAACTAGAATTCAGAAATAACACATGATATGAGAGACAATACACAACTTGTATTAAAACTCTTTTAGAAGGAAATACAACAAAGAAGACTGCCACAGTTCTTCTTCCTTACACACTTCTAGGGCTCCCACACCTCTAGAACATAAACAATAAATCTTCCCTCAAAGCTCTCTCTCTTAGGTCCCAACACCCAACTCAAACACAGAGTTGGTGTTCACCTTACACTTGTGCTCCACGCACACCATAAGTGCTCCACGCACTCCACAAGTGCTCCATGCACTCCATAAGTACTCAATGTACTTCAAGTAGATCTCCCATGAACCTGCAACAACCTGCAACTCAACAGACCATACTTATGGAAGGGACTGCCTTGCCTTCCTCTTAGTTCTCCATGTACTCCACGTACATCACAATGAGTACACACCATACTCCAAGTAGATCCTGCCTGATCCTGCTCCCTGTTGTGTTGTTGTCCTATCTGATCTTCCAACCTACAGATCAATCTAGTTCTGCACACCTGTGAACCTTGACCTTGCACACACATACACCTGAAAATCAATGATCTTACTTACCATGTAGATCTCCTACAGTAGCCATGCTCACCTGATGACCAAGATCATACATACCTGAAGAACCCTGCTAATTCTCCAATCCAGCACCCACACTTGGTACTGTGGCACTAGGAGGAACACACCATTGCTCACCTCTCTCTGAAGGAACTATTTTCTCTCTTACTCCCTAACACAAGTTTACAATACAACCATGAGTCTATTATATAGATCTTATCCAAACAATAATTATACATCTAATTACAATAATTAGATCCACAGCTCTCAGTCTAAAATTGGCTCTCAACATGCAAACACTTGGTTCATTAGCTAACTGCCCATAACATCTGCAGTCCGAACCACACAGGCGACCGACGTCGATCAATGTTTACCTGGGGGGTGCCGACGTCGGCCGACTACTAACCGATGTCGGTTGCCTTCTTGCCTTATCCTATCGACGTCAGTTGGCCTGACCGACACCGGTGTCTGTGACACTTCACAACTCTTCTATAACCTCCTCCATGTTTGCATCAGTGAATCTTTTAGCTCCACAACCTAACAATCTCCCACTTGGAGATAAATAGTTGCACTGTACCTATACCTGTACTCCATCTAATCTATTTCCTGGTTTGTATCCCTCTTCAAGATCAATCTTGAAGACAACCCACCACACAACCTGTGGTGCACCTCTTGTCATCCGAGTAACCTGCCACATCCGAACCTACAAACCCATGTAGTGAAGTCCTGACCCTGCATGTATACCTGCTGCTGGTCCCTCTCAAATACCTGAGAACCCACTTCCTTAAATTGGCTCTTAACTCTCTGATAGCTCCCACTGCTTGGAGAAACTCAGGTCTATACCAGACCTCATGTGATTTCAGACACTGTACCTGTCCAGCCCTTAGTGTGCTCTGACTCTGCATCCTGCATAATGAACCTCGCCAACACCTGATTCACATCAGCTCCCACTGGAGACAAAATCAACCTGTGATCTCCATGTCTCCCATGCCAAAGAATTTTGCTGCTCCAAATTCTTCATAGCAAACCACTAAACTAATCTTACCCTTAGCTCAGCAAAAACCTGTATGTACAAACTTGCTAGCAAA
Organism: Torreya grandis; assembly: GCA_037957365.1. Taxonomy (NCBI): domain Eukaryota; kingdom Viridiplantae; phylum Streptophyta; class Pinopsida; order Cupressales; family Taxaceae; genus Torreya; species Torreya grandis. The sequence continues at coordinate 127,720 of JARHVA010004676.1, read as the reverse complement.
CATACCATCCACATACAGTAATAGAATGATGTCATGACTCATCATTCACCTGGTAAGACAAACCACAGTAGTTACCCTGACATTGACTGAAGCCATGCTTCGTCCTCCACCTGTCAAAACCTGTACCACTGTCCTGCAGCTTTCTCAAGACCATATGCCTGGTCTTCCATCTCACGTGTCTGTTCACTCTATTCTCCAACTAAGGAATCCATTTGTCTCTATGCTATCATACCTGCTGGCAACCCTACCAAGTCTCTGCTTGGTTCTGCATCAAATTCCTGCCATGCTCCCACCTATTTCCTGGATCTTTCCTGCTCTGCAATGAGCAATGAGTATAAAGAAGAGGAACAATGAATTTGAGGCCTACTTACATCTTCAGTCCTCCATATGGGTGTTTGAGACTCCTTGACAGCGTGCTGTCCACCCAAAATCCGTTATAGTGACCGACCTCGGTCACTACACAATCTGCATCTGACCGATGTCGGTTCCCATGCGTCTATCCCTGACTACTGACCCTGTCGACGTCGGTGTCCCTGTTGCCTATGTCGGTCCTCCTGACCGATGTCGGTCTTACCTACTACCGACGTCGGTCCTCCTGACTGACGTCAGTCTTACCCTGCTTGACATCATCGGCTTCGGTCTGCACATGATCGACATTGGCACCCGTCTGTTCGACGCCGGTTCCTCCTGACTGATGATGGTATCTGTGTTTTCCTGTGAGTGATGAATTTTTACCCACGAGCTCCTTTGAATCAATCTCCATGTCCAAACTGCCCTGCTCAGAAGTATCCAGCACCATCCACTGGTTTCTATCTGCCATCTCCTCCAAGAACACCAAGGCTTTCCAATTTTTAAGCCTGTCAAATATATCTATCTTCCGCTTAAGAACATGCATCTCCTTCCTGCTCATGTGACCAAGCCTACAAAGCCACATCTCCGCAACAAAAGAAGAATCAATAATATAAACAAGTAGATAAAGAGTACCTATTTTCTTACCACCAACTAATTTAAGTGTATCCACTATGAGAGTTCTTGTGCATCTCTCATCACCCAATCTTTCTAAAAAAATTAGCCATATCTCCAAACCTGGGACCTGCATGACCTTCTTCAACACCTGTGTGTTGGCCGCCCGCAATTTTAGCTTCACTTCCCCTTTGCCAATTCTTTGGCAAGGCTCACCAGCTCCTCTACCTGGGGCTGCATGGAAAGAGGCAACCAAATCTATTAACCAAGATTCAACTTTATCCAAGAAACCTCCCAGAGCATCCTATGCCACATCACCTACAACATCTGCTTCTTCAGTTTCTTCATGCTGATCTTCCACAAACCAACAATATTCTTTTACCTGCTCTTTCTTTCCATAGGACCGTAAGTGACCATCTGTGCTTTTCAACTCCTCCATTCTTAGCTTACTTTCATCTACCATTGCTCTACTCCCACTCAATCAGAAACCCCTGAGAGTGACCTGTAACCAAACACGGAACCTACTTCCTACAACCTTAGCTCTGATACCATGTGTTGGGATATGAATAACCAGAAGCACACAATTGATTACCAAACCGAGCAACTTAATATGCAGAAATAACCAGAATCACAAGTAACTAGAATTTAGAAATAACACATGATATGAGAGACAATACACAACTTGTATTAAAACTCTTTCAGAAGAAAATACAACAAAGAAGACTGCCATAGTTCTTCTTCCTTACACACCTCTAGGGCTCCCACACCTCTAGGACATAAACAATAAATCTTCCCTCAAAGCTATCTCTCTTAGGTCCCAACACCCAACTCAAACATAGAGTTGGTGTTCACCTTACACCTATGCTCCACGCACACCACAAGTGCTCCACACACTCCACAAGTGCTCCATGCACTCCACAAGTACTCAACGTACTTCAAGTAGATCTCCCATGAACCTGCAACAACCTACAACTCAACAGACCATACTTATGGAAGGGACTACCTTGCCTTCCTCTTAGCTCTCCATGTACTCCACGTACATCACAATGAGTACACACCATACTCCAAGTAGATCCTACCTGATCCTGCTCCCTGTTGTGTTGCTGTCCTATCTGATCTACCAACCTACAGATCAATTTGGTTCTACACATCTGTGAACCTTGGAACCTTGACCTTGCACACACATACACCTGCAGATCAATGATCTTACTTACCATATAGATCTCCTATAGTAGCCATGCTCACCTAATGACCAGGATCATACATACCTGAAGAACCCTACTGATTCTCCAATCCAGCACCCACACTTGGTACTGTGGCACTAAGAGGAACACACCATTGCTCACCTCTCTCTGAAGGAGCTATTTGATCTCTTACTCCCTAGCACAAGTTTACAATACAACCATGAGTCTATTATATAGATCTCATCCAAACAATAATTAGACATCTAATTACAATAATTAGATCTACAGCTCTCAGTCTAAAATTGGCTCTCAACATGCAAACACTTGGTTCGTTAGCTAACTGCCCGTAACATCCGCAGTCTGAACCACACAGGCGTCCGACATCGGTCCCTATCTACCTGGGGGTGCCGACGTCGGCCGACTACTGATCAATGTCGTATGCCTTCTTGCCTTATCCTACCGATGTCGGTTGGCCTGACTGATGCCGGCGTCTGTGACACTCTGCAACTCTTCTGCAACCTCCTCCATGTCTGCATTAGTGAAGCTTTTAGCTCCACAACCTAACACATATAGAATCCTTCTAACTTCATGATGAAGTGTAGAGAGATGTACATGTGTTTCTTACATATTAGCATTGATATAGGTGCATTAAAATTCTTAATGAAAGCATACAAGGTTCACTTTCCTAGGGAGTTTCATGTTGTTTAGTTTTTAGTTCACTATTTGTTCACCAAACATCCACCTATAGGTGGCTGAGTAGGGTAATAAGATGCTTTCATGGAAAAGATGAAACTACTTGACACCTGCTAAAGGTTATGGTATGAGGATCAAGCCTTGAAAAAATCATACAAATTTGTAAATGAGAAAAGGAGTGTGCAATCATGTTGAAGAAACAAAGGGCTGTGTTTAGAGAGGTTTTTCCTAAAATGACAAAACAAAGACCAAAGAGCTTTTTGTAGACCCCTTATGACATTCTTGAAAGAGGTTTCAAGGCCTAAAATGAGGTTAATTTATAACCCCTAGAAAAAACAAGACATATAACAAAAATTAAGTTCAAATATTAGAGTGAGATAGGTTTTTGAAGGCCTTAAACATGCCTAAAAAGCACTAAAATGCTTTAGTAACATCAACAAGCCTGTAGATGCAAATGGCCCTTTGCCACCTAAGAAGCAAAAAATGGACAAACATTCATGGTTAGGATGGATAAGCTGATTTCATGAAGTAAAATGAAATAAAAGTCATCAAGAAAGGGTAAATAAAAGGTCTTATGCACCTCCATCACTATTTATAGGTGCCCCCTGTATAGAGCACACACACCTAGAATAGGGTCTTAAGGACTGAGGTGTCTCAAGCTAAAGAGAGTAAAATTTGAGCTTACATAAAACATATAAGTGGAACTAAGATAATTATAGGTGTTTTATGACTTTATAGGGATTTTAAAGAGGTCTATAATCACTATAATCATCTCAGATGAAGCCTAATTAAGCCTACAGGCAAGGGTGTATCAGTGCAACAAGGTATGAGACAATGATGCTAGGTTAGATATCCCAATGGTGTTTTAAAGGTTTAAAATTAAGTATATTGATTAAAACTCATGGTGTGAATTAAAATTGGATTAAAATAACCTTTAAAATAAGAACCTAAGCTCTATATGATGCACATTACACCTAAAATAGTCAAACTAAGAGTGTCTTAGTCAACAGTTCACCAAATTGAAAACAAGGTCTAGTTCAAGTGTTTGGCAGAGTTTAAGTGTTTAGTATAATTTAGAATTATTAAATTATGGTTTTAATCATGTTATAATTCATCTCACATCATGAATATGTTTCAAGTGAGAAAATAGACACCTACAATCATAATTTAGGGGTAAACATTGTTGTACAGTCAACAGGGGTAAGCTCACCAACTTAAAGGGTAAAAGTGCATTTTAAGGGTATGGGAGATAGAATATGATAAATGAGTTATTGGTTACCTCAATATGGATGTTTTTATCTTGATAAGACTCCTAAAAAGGATAAGTAAGCCTACACAGGGTCCCAAACCCCTGTACATAGTCACAACAAGGTGCAAGCAGGAAAGGGTAAAGTGAGACGTGGACTATCTATGGAAGAAAAAAAAGGTGTCAAGCAATAAAAATGGATTTACGATAATTAAATACATGTTTAATAGGACTAAGGCCTTGATAAAGTGATCAATTTCCTTCCCCACTTGGCTAAAGAGTAACAATCCATACAAAAGGCTAGGAAACCTCTTTGCTAAATAGGCAAGTATCAAGAATCCAAGAAAAGGGAGTGTTTTGGGACGAGTAAAAAAAATTTAGCAGCATTAATTGGATATAGGAAAAAATTTTAAGAAGCATATAATCATGGGTTTATCATGGAAGAGTGACTCCTAGGTGATTTTGAGGAAAATGCAAGAAAACAAGCGTTTTGAGGCTTTTTTGTAGACATTTGGAGTAAGTTAGACACCCAAAACATGGAATCAAGAATTTATTTTTTTTAAAGATGATCATCAAGATTTTAAAAAACCCATATAATACTCAATTTTTCAAATGTATAAGGGATATACCTCACTTTTTTGTCTCAGAGGTTAGCCAGTCTAAGAAAATCAGGGTTTGGCAAAATGAACTAGTGAGGGCAAAATGAGCAAAAGACTTGATATGGAGCTTTGGAAACCTCATAGAAAAATGTATTGAGGTGAATGGAAGGTGAATATTTTTTTATAAGTAATATACCAATATTATACCTCTCTCTATACTAAAATTCCCCTTGCACATAGTCCAACTAGGCAAGCTTTCACTAAGCTTAGTTGGTGAATGAGAGAAAAGGAAGAAATAGAGTGCTTGGGAGGTTGTGTGGTGATCATAAAAGTTTTAATGAAGAATTAATAAGTAGGATATTCCAATACAAGCATAAAATATCAGATCATATAGTCCAAACTTTCAAAATACATGCTAAACCCTTTAGGCCTGCTAAGGACCAAGATCCAATTTGGGGTCCATTTTCATTTCCAACTCTTGGTGGGCCACCCAGATGATTTAAACATGTTAAAGGTATGAAATTAGACCTATATAATCTTTTTGAGTACAAATAAATGTATAGGAAATATAATTCTACCCTTGACATAGTTCAAACATGTAGAAAAAGAGGAAAACAAGCTCAATGGGTGTCTTCTAATGCTCATATCTTTTATAAGACTATGAATGGGAACCATAGGAATTTTAAGGAGTTAATAGGGTCCCTTGGATTAAATTTTTTGGCATTTAGTAGCATATTTAATGTTAAATCTTTATTAACAAAGATTAAGACCTAGAACTACCTAAAACCTTACTAAACCCTTAGCCAAGACCTGATGGAGAAATTGAGCTTGAAAAGCTATCCTAATGACATATTTTGGAAATTAAAGTTATTATAACATTATAAGGACTCCCTTAGGATATCTCCCACCAAGATTTTTTGTATGAAATTATATGGACAACATGATAAATAGGGTTTTCTTGACCATTGTTTGTGTTGTGTAGGCTACAGGAGGAGTCTAAAGATGAAATCAAGCTTGGGTTGAAGATTAGGAATTATAATAACTCCCTATGGCTATTTTATCCCAATTAAAAATTCCTAAGTGTCCCAACTAAAGCTCTCCTTTTAGCTAGTCAAAATTAGCATAGTGGACACAAGCGTGAGAAGGGTGAAAACTCCAAGTGTGAGCCTTTTTAAGGTGTACATGAGAAATGTAAAGCCATCGATGAAATTTAAAAGTATCATTCACTCCATACCATGGATTTTAATGGAAAATTGAAGGCATATTTGAGGCCAAGAGTGAGGGGTGACTGAAAAAAGAGTTTTTTAGACTACAAACAGTGATGGCTTCCTTCCAGGAGTTTTTAGATGAGTAGGAATGCAACCATTGCATGAATATTCATGCCTAAAGACCTTCCCTCTTATCCAAATAATAATACCTATACCTAGTTAGTGGTGGGACATTCAAATAGGTTCAAATTATTAAGGCAATTTTTGAGCCAAGACTAGGAGTTTCATGCCATTTTTCATAAGTTTCATGACTTGTATGGACACTTGGTCTTCCTAAAATTACATGGTTTATTACATATCTATTTATAATTCAATTTTAACCTCTTTTATTAGATTTAAAAGTGTAAAATTGACCTTTGGACTTCCTCTACCTTGCTATTCTCTCAAAGGCTATAAATATTGACTCTTTTGGCTCTTTTTAGCAGCCTCCATTGGTTGATGGTGAAACCCTAGCAATTTTTGTACTTGAATATCTCTTGAATAAACAATATAAGTGAATTTTACTACTAAATTATGTACAATTGAGTGTTGATGCAATCTTGTTGGTCTTAGCTAGTAGAAGATGATCTTTTCTAGCATATTATCCTTATTATTCTCCAATGTACAAAAGAGTAATTGTTACAGGTCTTTGTTAGTGTTCTCTCTTAAGTTTGTGTGTTTTATAAGTGGTTTATGAATATATTTCCAAAATTAATCAACCATTACCCTCATAAGCATTCAAATACCTCTTGAACCTAACTTATGAAATATTTATGTGATAGTTCATCTTGAGTTGTGAGTCTTGAGTGAAGGAAACTTTGTTTAGCTCTAAGTCATATAATTATAGTAAATAGGAGGAAATTTAATATTGGTGCATCACCTTTTAGTTTCATTAGTTGTTTTTATATACCCTTTTCATCCAAAGTTGATAGGTAAGAAATTACTTCAAAGAGTGCATCAAGGGAACTAGCCCTTTTAGAAATTCATCTTAATAAATCATTACCCACAAAAAGAGAGATGTTTCCATTATGACACTTGGATGAGGAGATATAATAATCTCCTCAAGGGGTAAAAATATAAGTGACAACAATTTTTGGCATGGCCGATGGGACTCTAAGTCCTAGAAGATTTTCCAAGATTGGTGTTGGTCTTGGCATAGTTCTAGTTACAAGAACATGTACATTCAATACTTGATGACTAATCTAAAGTTTCAACTCTTTAGTTGTTGAACAGTTCCTAATTTCCATGCCAAAAGTGACCATTAGGTCTATTGATGAATGTATACCCTTTGAGTTTGTGCAATTACCTTTGTATTCTGTCAAAAGGTTTAGGTTTGTACATACCCCTCCTTATTAAAAAGAGTTAGAATTTAAGAAGTCTAAGTTCTTATTAGTTCAACCCCTAATACTCATAGTTCACATTTCAAGATGGATATAAACCAACCTTTCTTACCTTTCACTAGATCATCTCCTTTGAATCTTGCCCAATATGACCAAATTCCAGGAGCAACCCTTAAGAGTGTTCCATATTTTAGTAGAGAAGGTCCTATTACTGTCATTAAACATATTAAAAACATAGAAAGCTTTTACAATATCCATAATATTACCTAAGAGAATGTGGTTATTAGGTTGTTAGAATTTTCTTTCAAAGGTAAAGCTTTGGATTGGTATGGGACTCTACCTGAAAATTCTATTGGTTCATGGGATGAACTAGGAGATCTATTGACTAAGAGGCTTGGAGAGAAGAGTGATCATATATCACTATCTAAGTAATTAACCACTATCAAGATGGAACCACAAGAGTTTATGCAATATTTCAACACTATATTTCAAAAAACATGGGATAGGATCCCAACCCTTGTGAGATATACTCCAAACTATGGCTTCTTGTACTATCTAAAAGTATTAAATAGTGATATGTCCATGATTAGCCAATCTATGGGGGGGAATACACTACCTACTGCCTATGAGATAGCCATCAATGCTAATAATTGTCTTGCTTAAGTAGGAAAGATTTCTCCAAGGCCACCAATGTCATTATTCATTGACTTGCAGCCTCCTAGTCAAGTTAAATTACTTACCTTAGCTCCTTTGCCTAGTCATGAAAAGTTTGCCATTATCCCAAAAAATGACATCCATGAAGTCAAGAGTTTGATCCAAAGTGTTACTAATGAATTTATTGCTCTCAAAAGGCAACAAGCTCAAAGTTACAGGCCATACCAATCTTATAATCAGTTTGAGCAAACTAATAGGCCTCCTTTCCAAGGTAATGCTCAAGGACAAGGTCAAATCACCCAAGCTAGACCTTACCAAAGTTACAATCCTAATAATACCTCATATTCAAAAGCTCTTATTCCCAATCGAAAAAACTTTTTTCAAGAAAAACCATGTTATCCCTCCTATGACCAAAATCAAGGCCAAGTTGCATATGCTAATGAAATGCCTAGTCAAGACATGACAATGCAAGGTAATCAAACATCTCATGTTTCAAATTTTGAGGTGACAATGAAAAGTAGAATGAAAATTATAATGGAAAATGGGAAAACAATATTTGATTCTACTATCATAAATCATTTGGACAGAGAGTTTTATGCCATCAATCATTTCAGGAATTCAAGCAATGTGAATGCTAGTGTGGCTTCTAACACTAGGTATAAGAAGAGGGATATTGAAGAGACACAAAGGGATAATCAAGGACCTATTTTGACTCTTAAAAAATCTCCAATTATGGGTGGGTCTAACTCAGCTCCTAAGGTGCAAGAAAATTATAAGTTTTAGAATGCAAGGCCTGCTCCTACACATCCACCTTCACAAGGTACACCACAAGGTACTAGTGCTTCCAAATAACCTTCCAAGGTGAGAAATCATTATATTAATGTTGTGTATAAAATGAATAATTTTCACATGAATATTTAATTATGGGATTCACTAACAATACCTGGACAAAAGGACATGCTTCAAAAGGAATTATAAGGACTTGGTAAGCAAGTTGGATCAGCTAAGAATGAGAATGTTGTCTTGGTAAATGGAACTCAACCCATTGATGAACAAGCAAAGAATACTGATAAAACTCCTAATTTTTACCTATCCTTAATTATTGGTGATTTCTTAGTTCACAATTGCATCATAGATAGTGGGGCTAGTACTTTAGTTATGCCCAAGTATATAGCAGATAAACTAGGCCTTAAATATGAGCCAATGGCTAAAGGAGTTTTAAAATTAGATGGATCACTAGAAAAGACCTTGGGAGTAGTCAAGGATTTGAACTTGATTTTACATGCTTTTCCTACTTTTTTCATCCCTCTTGATGTGGTTGTGGTAGATTTACCTCCATACTTTTCTCTTTGTTTGTCAAGAGAGTTTACAGCTAAGATAGGTGGATACTTGGTAGCCAATTGGTCCTATATAGTTTTTAGGACAAAGTATGGTACTAAAATGAAGATTGAATCAGAGCCTATCCACCACAATCAATCACTTAGAGCCTTACATGCCTAAATTGGTAACTGTCAATTATGTAATTATTGATGAGGAATAAATTCACATAAATCAATCTCCAACATCTTCTCTTGGAGGAGTTTTTCATTTGTATTTAGATGAATGGGGAAATGAACATTATGAGCATGATAATTACAAATTCATAGAGCAATCTGGTCTTAGAGTACATTTCATTCATGAGGAATACTCTTTCATGGTAAATTTGATGAAGCCAAGTGAAGGCATGAATGGTTTATGGCATCTTTTCTTTAATGGATCAAGAAGTAAGATTGGGGCAGGTGGTGGAATAATGTTGGTTTCTAATTCCAAGGAAAGGTACTTTTCCAATTTCAAATTTCAATTATATTGTACTTGTAATGTGACAGAATATGAGGCCCTCATTCATGGCCTTGAGTGGACTAGAAAAAGAGGTGTAAAAGAATTACAAGTGTATGGTGATAGTGAGTTGATTATGAATTAAGAAAGAGGCGAAAATATGAATAAGAACTCTTTGATTAAGTCTTATAATAATAGAGTGTGGGATATTGTGTAACATTTCCAATATTTCAACATCACATCTATCCCAAGAGAAGACAACAAACATGCTGATAGGTTGGCAACAATCAGAGCTTAATTCGATGTTCCAAAAGGGATAAGAGAAGATTAGAATCAACCACATTTCAAGGTGATTGTAAGGCCCTCCATATCAGATAATGTCACTAATTGTCAAGTGTTTGATAGTGACAAAAAAATAGCACTTTTTTTACAAGATAAAGATGAGTTTTCTTCCAAGAATCAATCCAAACTACAACAACAATATGGAGGGAAAATTATACAATTCTAGTCGAACAAGCTCCTTAAAGGCCTAGTCACACTTGAGAGTATCTTCAATGATGATGAGAAGTTGAAGAGGGAAAAGGTAAGCATGTATACTAAGCAAGAAAACTATGAGAAATTACAAATATTTAAGGATAAGTTGCTTGCACTTGGGAAGGTATGTACTAGGGAAGAGAAACATGCTTTCATTGAGTTATGCAAGGAGTTTCTTGATGTATTTTCATGGGAATGTAATGATTTGAAGGGATTTGATCCAAACTTAGCTTAGCATACCATAGATATAGATGAGAATGATAAGCCTATTAATAAAAGACAAAGGCCAATCAATCCTAAGATTGAGCCTCTCATGAAGAAAGAACTTACTAAGTTGTTTGAGTCCGAAATCATCTTTCCTATTAAGCATTCATTTTAGTTGGAAAACTTAGTCTCGGTTAGGAAAAAGAATGGGGAAATTAGGTTGTGTGTTGAATTTAGGGACTTGAATATAGTTTCTTTGAAGGACCATTATCCTCTTCCTTTCATGGAACAAATTTTGAAAGTTGTGGCAGGTAGTGAAAGGTTTTCTCTCCTTGATGGGTATTCTGAATACAATCAGATTTTGGTCAAGGAAAGTGATCCATATAAGACAGCCTTTAATACTAAATGGGATACATATGATTATAGGAAAATTCCTTTTGGATTTTCTAATACTAGAGAAAAATTTCAACATGCAATGGATATGGATTTTCAAGGACTAATAAATGACATTGTGTTGGTGTATCTTGATGATGTCACAATTTTTTATAAGAATGCAAAAGATCACTTGAATCAACTTAGGCATATTTTTGAGAGATGTTGAGAGTTTGGAATCTCTCTTAACCCAAATAAGTGTGTGTTTTATATCCATTAAGGCAAACTTTTAGGACACATTATCTCCAAGAAGGGCCTATCCATAGATCTTGAAAGGGTGAGTGCAATCTTGGCATTGCCCTTGCCCAAACACAAGAAAGGTTTGAAAATTTTATTTGGGAAAATTAATATTATAAAGAGGTTCATCCATGATTTTTATAATTTAGTCAAGAATCTAACCTCTATTCTAAGGAAATATGAAGTGTTCACTTGGACTAAAAGAAGGAAGGAAAGCTTTGAAGAGATTAAACAAGCCATTGCACAAGCTCCAACTCTTGCAAGTCCTAATTTATTAAAGGATTTCAACTTGTATACATATGAAAATGAGGAGGTAATATTTTCCATTGGAGCAGCCTATTGCCTTCTTTAGTCAAGGTTTGGATGGCTATGGGGTAAGATACACCTATGTTGAGAAGCAAGTACTTTCAGTTATTAGGAGTCTAAAGAAGTTTAGGCAAATTTTATCTAAAAAAAAGATCCACATATTGGTACCTCATCCTAGTGTCAAATATTTCATTTTGAGCAGATATTTGAATGAGAAAAGGGCTAGTTGGATCACAAAAATGATGGAGTATGATGTAGAAATTAAGACAACCAAGCTAGTGAAAGGGAAGGGGTTATGTGAGCACCTTGATTCAGATTTGAAGGAAAAAAAGGAGGTTATTTTGGAACTTCATGATGACCCTATGAAAATTGCATATTTATCAATGAGGAGTTGGACACAAGATATGATCCATTTTCTTCCAACCAATGAGTGTCCACAAGGTCTAGATAGAGTTCGAAGAAGTTACTTTAGATTGTAATTTATTCCTTATGTACTTGTTGATGGAGTGTTGTTTAGGAATGAATTTTTAGGTGTGTTAAATTAGATCAGATTGAGAAAATGTTGCTTGAGTTTCATGATGGACCAGCTGGTGGTCACTTTGCTCCAAGAACCACAACTGCTAGGATTATGAGGGATGGATAATTTTGGGCTAGTTTTTTCAAAGACACCCATGATTGGGTAAGGAAGTGTCAAAAATGTTTTCTCTTTGATGGTAAACAAAATAATTCTACCTTGCCTCTTCATCCAATTCAATTTGACCAACCCTTTATGCAATGGGGTCTAAATTTCATAGGCCTAATTAACCCACCTTTTAGTGTTGGCCACAAGTGGGTGTTGACTACTATAGATTACTTTACAAGGTGGGTGGAGGCTATAGATCTCAAGGAATAAAATGAAAGTTTAGTTCTAGACTTCTATGAAGGCATAATGACAAGGTTTGGGGCTCCTTCAATAATAATTTCAAATAATGCATTGGCTTTCCTTAGGATGAAGACAAGTGAATAGGATTTGAAACATGGTAGCTATCTTAGTACTTCCTCAAACTATTATACACAAGGGAATAGACTTACAGAGTCCACAAATAAGAATCTAATCAGGATCATAAAGATAATAATGAAGGAGAACCAAAGGACTTGCCATTCTAAGTTGAAGACAATTGTATAGGCTGATAGGATCATGCCAAAAAGAGCCATTAGAAACTCACCATACACACTTGTTTATGGGAGAGAAGCTAGACTACCTATTTAAATTTAGATACTAGCCTTTGATCTCACCTATCAGCTGGAATTGATGGAAAATGAAAGCATGAAAGTCAGGTTGTGTGAGTTGATGCAACTTGAGGAGATAAGAGACCAAGCTATGCAAACTATGAGAGCTCACCAAGATCAAACAAAGAGATACATTGACAAAAAATCCATGCAAAGGAGTTTCAAAGAGGGAGACATTATTATAAAGTGGGATGAAGATAGGGCTAAGCCTGGGAGACACACAAAGTTTGATGCTTTGTGGAGTGGCCCTTATGTTATCACCCAATGCAAGCAACATAATGATTTCCAACTCTCAAAGTTGGATGGAGAGGAGATTCATATCCCAGTCAATGGGATATATAGAAAACATTTTTATTAAGATTCTCCTCTCTCCTTTTACATAGTTTTTTGTTTTCTTTGTGTTTCCTACGTGCCTATGCACATGTGTGAGTTTTGTCTTGTGCCTTGCTTTGTTTTGTGTTTGTTTAGCGTGGTGTGTTTGTTTAGTGTGTGTTTTAGGCAATTAATTGATAGTTTTATTAAATAATTCATTAAATACCTTGGCCCATGATAGGATAAGACTACTGGTATTTAGTATAATAGGCATACTCCCCCTATGAGTCACCAATTTGTTGACCAAATTTGACTTTTAGGTCAAATTAGGGCACCCTAGGTAAAAAATTAAATTATAAATGTTTTAGGGGGTCTAATTTATTGTTATGGGGTGTATTACATGTTATTTTATGTCATTTATGGTCATCCTAGCCTTTTTATTAGTTATATTAGTCACTTTATCAATTTGGGGTCAAAATACATGCTAAACCCTTTAGGCCTTCAAAGGACCAAGAACCAATTTGGGGTCCATCTTCATTTCCAAGTCTTGGTGGGATACCCAGATGATTTGAACATGTTAAAGGGATGAAATTAGACCTATATAATCTTTTGGAGTGAAATTAAACCTATAATAAAGCTAATTATATCCTTGACATAGTCCAAGCATGCAGAAAAAGAGGAAAACAAGTTCGATGGGTGTCTTCTAGTGCTCATATATTTTATAAGAATATACATGGGAACTAGAGGAATTTGGAGGAGTTAATAGGGTCCCTTGGATTAAATTTTATGGAATTTAGAAGCATATTCAATGTTAAATATTTATGAACAAAGCTTAAGACCTAAAACTGCCTAAAACCCTACTAAACCCTCAGCCAAGACCCGATGGAGAAATTGAGCTTGAAAAGCTATCCTAATGACATAGTTTTGAAATTAAAGTTATTGGAACATGTATATGACTCAATTATTATATCTCCCACTAAGATGAGTTGTACGAAATTATACGGACAACATGATAAACAGGGTTTTCTTGACCATTTTTTGTGTTGTGTAGGCTACAAGAGGAGTCTAAAGATGAAATAAATATTAGATAAAATATTAAGAATTATAATAACTCCATATGGATATTTTATTCCAATAAAAAACTCATAAGTGTCCAAACTAGAGCTCTCCTTGTAGCTAGTCAAAACTGGCATAGTGGACACAAGGGTGAGAAGGGTGAGTGTGAGCCTTTTTAAGGTGTACATGAGAAATATAAATCCATGGATGGACTTTAAAAGTATAATTAACTACATACCATGTATTTTCATGGAAAATTGAAGTCATATTTGAGGCCAAGTGTGAGGGGTGATTGAAAAATGAGTTTTTTAGACTATGGACAGTGATGGCTTCCTTTTACGAGTTTTTAAATGAGTAGGCTTGAAAACATTACATGAATATTCATGCTTGAAGGCCTTCCCTCTTGTCCTAATCATCAGACCTATCCCTAGTTAGTGGTGGGACATTCAAATAGGTTCAAATTATGAAGGCAATTTTTTGAGCCAAGACTAGGAGTTTCATGCCATTTTTCATAAGTTTCATGACCTGTATGGACACTTGGTCTTCCTAACATTGCATGGTTAATCCCATATATATTTATAATAAAATTTTAACCTATTTTATTATATTGACAAGTTTCCAAGTGACCTTTGGACTTCCTTTGCCTTACTCTTCTTTTAAAGGATATAAATATTGACTCTTTTGGCTCTTTTTAGCAGCCTCCATTGGTTGATGGTGAAACCCTATACAATTTTGTACTTTAATATCTCTTGAATCAATAATTAAAGTTAATTTTCCTACTGAAATTCTATAAAATTGAGTGTTGATTCAATCTTGTTGGTCTTGTCTAGTAGAAGATGATCTTTTCTAACATGTTATCCTTGATTGTTCTCCAATGTACATAAGAGTAATTGTTACAGGTCTTTGTTAGTGTTCTCTCTTAAGTGTATGTGTGTTTTATAAGTGGTTTATGAATATATTTACAAAAGGAATCAACCATTACCCTCATAAGCATTCAAATAACTCTTGAACCTAACTTATGAAATATTGATGTGACAATTCATCTTGAGTTGTGAGTCTTGATTGAAGGAAACTTTATTTAGCTCTAAGTAGTATAATTTCAGTCAATAGGAGGAAATTTAATATTGGTGCATCACCTTTTAGTTTTATTATTTGTTTTTCTATACCCTTTTCATCAAAAGTTGATAGGCAAGAAAGTACTTCAAAGAATGCATCAAGGGAACTAGCCCTTCTAGAGATTCATCTCAATAAATTATTACCCACATCAAGAGAGATGTTTTCATTGTGCCACTTGGATGAGGATATCTAGGAATATCCTCAAGGGGTGAAAATATTAGTGACAATAGATGTACCAAGAGGTAATTGAATCAATTCAAACATGGAAAATGGATGTCAAATCCTTACATAAAGAGCCAAAATGTGTTCTTGATCTTGAGATACCTTACATCTTAGAGGAATTAACTACGAAAATACCCACAAGGCTCCATCCAAATATTTCTAGTGTGGAGGTTAAGATGTGCTAGAGGGAATAGAGACTCAAAAGGTCGATCCACTATAGGGAATTGTTAATATCAAGAGTGACATGATCTATGAAGGATACCAACCACTATCACTGGCTCATAAATGAGAGTTGAGCTCACAGATCTTTAAGATTTTGCCACTTACAAGTTCCATTTAATTATAGTGAAGTTATTGAGTATAATTCAAATACATATTCACTCTTTATTTGAGTATATATTAACAAGTAATCCATACATAGTGTTATGATAGACAATGGATCAATGAAAAATGTATGCACCATAACACTCCTCTACTCTCTTGGCTATACAAAGCAAGATTTATAAGATACCTCTAGAGTTTTCAAAGTATTTGAGGGTCATACATAGGATACTCTTAGGCATATAGTGTTACCTTTATGAGTGGGACCTCTCATAGTGCCCACTCCATTCTTAGTCCTAATGAGCACATGGGTCTTTGTTATACTCTTTGGATGGCCTTGGACATAAAATATTAGAGTAGTATAGTACCTTATACAATGAATAAATGTCTCAAATATATTAATGATAATAAAGCAGTTAAATTTCTAGGAATATAATATAAATATCTTTTATATATAATGATATTTACTTCTCTTAAAGAACATTTACCTGACACAATCATTGAGCACCATGGTAATGAAATAGTTTACATAACTATTTATTAGCATGATTAAATAATTTAAAGCATATTATATAATACACATATCCTAGGGAGCATGAATACATGATAGAATCAATTTATCCACCAACTTATGAGCCTGATATAGTTACACACAAACATAATCAAGTAGCTTTAAAGAGCACAATACAATCTCCTAAGCGAAAATGACATCTAAAAAGAGGTCTTCATTCCATAAAGGAACACAAGTTATTTTGAGATATTTATCATAGGAACAATTAGGTACATCTTATCCTAATGCACATGAGGATACATGTTTACATGGGTATATGAGTAGTGATTCAAATGGCTATATTAGAACATATGATTCTCATTCAGATTCAGAGGCATCTACGGTTGGCACTTCTAATTCATAGGAAGCCACTCTTTCATATCATGCCATGAGGTATACATATATTTCTCTCATTAAAGATATAATTGGTCAATATCCTTGTGTTTTTCCTTTTTCCATGGTTTTTAAAATTGTTTTCTTCTTATTCTATCCCTTATTTAAGCATTCTTATATCCCTTGGATTTATTTTCACTACGGGCACTTTCCTTATTGAGTTTTAAACTAATTTTAATAATTTTAAACACTTATCTCTATGGCACTCCACATGGTTAACATTGCATACCTACCATACTATGGATTTCATTGCACTTTCACATGAGCACATATAGCCTCTTCCCCATTTAGGAACATGTATTACTTATCTATATTAATAATTTGAGATACATTATTATAACTCATTTACACATACATCGGGGGCATATCACTTGCCTTCTTTCTTACCATAGTATGTTTTAGCACCTTGTTGAGGATTATTCGAATCCCTCCCACTTCTTCTATTTTCGAAGCCTTTTTTATTAGCACTTTTCAAAGTTTTTAAATTCTACTACTTTAAATATTTAAAAAAATATAAATAGGGAAAATATTAAAAAAAAACATGTATTCTTAAAAATGCAATAAAATAAAACATTTTTAAAAATTAGAAATTAAAACTTCTAAGAATGTTCAAATGTTGCTAGCTTATTTACACATGTTATTTATCATATATTAGGTAGATAACATATTTCAACTTTCAATACACTTTGTTTTTTATGAGGTATTTGAGTGTGATACAAAACATAGTTTCATATGGTTCTTTGATGGTGGGCTTCCCTTTTTGACTAACACCATTGGTAGGTTGTGAGAATATCTTAGTTCTCCGTGAATACTTCAATGGTTTGTATTTATCTACAATACTTATACCATGTTGAGTTAAATATCATACAAATATTTTGTTAATCACTCATAATTTACATGTGTTACATGAATATGATACTTGCTAATGCTAACATTGATACATATGGTGGATGTAGATTATCCTCATTTGATTTATGCTTCTTTTTTCTTACTATAATACATGATAAGTTAGGATTTTATTGCTTATTGTGTGTGACCTTTGGCCTTGTGCATGAAATATATACATATTATTGCTTGTATGACATCATCATGCCATTTTCATGTGGCCCTTGGCCTTGTGTATTTATGCTACATTCATATGTCCCTTGTATGTGGCTTTTTGGACATATGTGTGGTATTATATGTTACATTGTATGACATTGCTTGTTTGTTCATTACTTGTTATTATGGTGCCATGATTCATATTGTGCATTTATTTTACCTATTACTTTTACTATTATGACATGATACATGTCATGCACATGATGCTTATGTGCTTCAATGATATATATATATCTAACACATGTTTCATATTAAAATTCAATGATATATTCAAATAATATGATGTAATACATTAAAAAGCTTAAGTCCTAATACATGGTTACATATTTCACATAAAATTTTATTTTGAGCTAAGTGATTTGTAGGCTACATCCCTCATCTCAAAAGAAGGGCATCACAATATGATTTTCTTGAGAAGTAAAATCATCATGAGAAAATTTCAAATTTATGGCACTATACAATTTGCAAAATACAACATGATTTAGAATTTTTAGACTAGGGGGCAAGTGCACTCGTTCCTAAAGTTATGTAAGTTACAATTTATAAATAGTTATAAATTTTAAATAACATTCAATATCAATATATTAAAGATACAGGGGGTATGATATTCATGCATGTTCATGTTCCTATATGGTAATTTCAACTTTATCAAGTTTTAAGCAGAATCTAGATCTATCTACAACAGTGTGATTCATCTCAATGTTTAAATTGGGCCACATTAGAGTCTAGTGATACTCAACTTCTATGATTGCACTTTTTCTATGTCGTAAGTGCAAGCCAAAATTGGTGGATCCACCCCTTCAATTATTTTACAAAGTACTCTACACATTTAAATGAGAGTTGGAGCATACGATATTTACAAATCAAGAGCTTTCAATGGTTTCTAAATTGAGACTTGATCAATTTCAATTCACCATAGTTTGAATATTTATCCAAATGCCTCAATAAGGGGATAACATTTCTCTATTTTTAAATTACAGGGATATTAAATTGCATACTCTTTTAGGTGTATAATTTCATTTATATCTTTTGAAATTTAAAATTTCAAGTTTTATATTTTCAATTTTCAAAATGAAAAATAGCTACTTTTATTGGCATTGTTGCAGGTTTTACATTAAGGCATCTTGCATGATCAAGCTTTACATCAAAAGATAAAGTGTGTATACACACTTAGGTTCACATTTACTTTACTCTATTAATTTAATTTTGTTTCATCACTAGAATAAAATGGGGGTAAATGTAGATAGTCAAATTTAAATCATTAAGTACTTGACAATGTTTAATCTTGACATCTTTACCTCACCGGCCTATTTGCCATTCCATTAACTTGAAATCTATATAAGAACATTCAATACTCTAAAAAATATATTTTAGATACTCAGAATATCATTTAGACATCCTTAATCTATTTATAGGTATCTGTCAAGCCTTTTCCAACAATCTTTGTCCTTTTAGGATAAGAACACACTAGGTCAATAGGGACACACTACAACTTTGTCCCCCATGCTCCAATAGTTTTTAAAATTCAATACATTGCATTTTTCCCCTCCCACACTTTTATAAAGTTTAGTGAGCGGAAATATTCAAAATATTCCCCTCTATAAGCACATCAAATTCTTCTCAAAATACATCTAACAATCACATGGCGATTCTACTGCAAACCGAGTAAAAGAACACTGCTTCTAATTCTAATTTAGAAACATTCTAACCATCATAGGTCAGGTTTGAATATGTTTTATTATAGGTCAATGAAACTCATTATCAAGAATCTAAAGAAATTTATCTATTTTAATTCATATAGCAAAGTTAATATTCACACACTCACTCTAGGAGGGAAAACTACATCGACTTGAGGCATATTTGGGTTATAGAGGTAGTACTCAAATTATGTGGGGTTTCATGAGGATAGCTTGGCTATTCTCCTAACCCTATTCCCACTTTTGGAATTTGATCTTCATTATGTTTATTATGCAAGATATAGGGTTTTGATATTGTAGGTTTTCCACACATCAAATCATTGCACTAAAAATTAGTAAACCCTCGTAGACATGCACATGCACCTAGATCAAAAAATTAGTTGCACATTTAAATAGGATGTGAATGTGGTTAATAGACAAAGTTGTAGTGTGCTCTTTTCCTCATAGTGTAGCCTTGTCCCAATATATTTTAAATTCCTACTTTTGGGTATGACATAATTTTTAGGTCTTCTCAGCCAGTTTCTAATCACGTTTAACATAACATTTGTTTGATGGATGTTTGCATATTTATTTATCAATTTACTAATTTTAACTTATTTATAATTTTTTAAATTCTATATTTTACATTCAAATATATATATTTATTGTATTTCAATTTTAGTAGTTTAAATCTACTTGTTTGATTAATTTCGATTCAAAATATATTAAACACAATCTATCTGATTGACTAATATGTCCCAGTACTGGAAAAAAATGTCCTATGAATTCTAATATATTTTTACTATGTATTTATTTATTTTGAATATTTATTATGTTATTTGTTGATCAAGATACTAATGTTTGTTTATCATTTTTGTGGTTGTAGCCTATTATTCATGTATGAGAGTGGAGACTTAATAGAGCATGGGGTTTTATCTTCGAGTCAAGTCTTAGCATAGTTGATAATGCTATAGTGGATGATAGAATATTAGGACATGCTAGTTAGTTGGGGATAATACCCATATATATTTATTAATTGATATATTTAGAAGAGAGGTGGGACTATGATTCATGCATCCTTCTTTTCCCAATTATAGAGATGATCATGACACCCAAGAATGACTGGAGGATTCTAAATTTACTCACCAAGGGTCACAATGATAGAGTAATCTCATTTACTCATGTTAAGAGGTGTGTAGTGAGATGATATTATAGAGGTGTCTAGGGTGACCATGAGAGGATGATTGATGGGTTGGATGTGTAGACATAAATATGGTAATAGGCACTTTATAATGTAAATTTGGACCAATCCTTAACATACATGACTTTTGTGTACACAATTGAATCTTACTTTCATTCTCTCATAGAGATTCTATGTATGGGCTTATCCTTCCCAATTTCCATAATCCAAAAACAATATATCTATAATTTATACCTAAATATTCTATTATCCTAAGTAGATTGTCTTTATTCTCCATATCATAACATTTTTCATCCTAGACAGTTTCGACAATAATCAGATGATAAAGGTTATTGGTGGTGTCTACCTTCACATGTGTCCCTAGTTATCTATATGATTATTTTAAAAATTCAAATCCTTCCTTTGGGTCAACCCACATGTTGTTTATGAAGGGTAATTACCTAATGATTCTTCTATATAAACACATCAAGCTTTAGGTTAATCTTATATATCAAACATTTAACACTTGTCAAGTATTGCACTTGTATATTGAGGAATACATCCGCACATCCTTGAGGTATTATCATAAAAAATTCAAATCTAAAAATTGATCAAAAGAGAAATCATTAATCCAAGTTTGAAGAACTAAAGTAAGGTCAAGGCTACATATAGTCAAGTTTCAAAATCTAAATAGGTTGCATACATACTAGTAGATCGCTATTCAACACACATCCACATAGCCGGGAGAACTATGTATAGTTTAAGCCCTATTCAAAATATTAGAGAATATGAAATTATCTACCACTAAATGAGGTATGTTCAGGGCTATCCAACCTATATTTATAATCCCTTTTTATAGGCCAAAAAAGTGTCGAAAGTGGATCCAAGGATCCAAGGTGAATAAAGACAAATATGAATTTGCACACAAGACTGAACATCATAGCATAGGGAACATCATGACAAACAGGGGTAGTACCCTATGCATAAAAAATGGAAAAAACACATAGAATACTTCTAACATGAAGTAGACATATTCTATAGCCACAAGTGTTCGATCATTACTATTGGGATAAATAACTGGAAGCACACAATTGATTACCAAATACAAGCAACTTAATATGCGAAAATAACCAGAATCAACAAGTAACTAGAATTCAAAAATAACACATGATATGAGAGACAATACACAACTTGTATTAAAACTCCTTCAGAAGGAAATACAACAAAGAAGTTTGCCACAGTTCTTCTTCCTTACACACCTCTAGGGCTCCCACACCTCTAGGACATAAACAATAAATCTTCCCTCAAAGCTCTCTCTCTTAGGTCCCAACACCCAACTCAAACATAGAGTTGGTGTTCACCTCTAGTGCTCCATGCACACCACAAGTGCTCCACGCACTCCACAAATACTCAATCGTACTTCAAGTAGATCTCCCCTGAACCTACAACAACCTGCACCTCAATAGACCTTACTTATGGAAGGATCTTCCTTGCCTTCCTCTTTGCTCTCTATGAGTACCCACTGTACTTTAAGTAGATCCCAATGATCTTACTTACCATGTAGATCTCCTATCATAGCCATGCTCACCTGATGACCAAGATCATACATACATGAAGTGTTGAGTTGTGGAGCTAAAAGCTTCAACTCTTTGCAAACAGGTGGAACAGGAAGGTTGCTGAGATCCAGGAGCACTGGCGTCGGCAGTAGGACCGACGTTGGTTGTGACTAGTGCAGAAGGCCACCGGCGATGGCAGGGAGTCGGCCGACGTCGGCAGAACCAGACTAGCAGGGACCGACGTCGATCGCCTATGTGTTGCAGAACTGCTTATTACATAGACAGTTAGTTAAGTGAACAAAGTGTTTGCATGTAAAGGCCAGTTAGAGTCTTTGGTTGTGAGGATAATTGTCTAAATTAAGAGTCTAAGTTAGTGTTTGAGTTAGGGATCTATTTATAGACCCATTGGCATGTATTGTAATTAAGGCATGAGATAGAAAGGAAGGCAAGTAAGTTGCTTCCATTGTAAGATCATTGAGTTGCAGGTTGTTGCAAGCTCATAGGGGATCTACATGTGAGTATGGTCTGTTGAATTGTGGGTTGCAGGTTCATGGGAGATCAACTTGAAGTACTTTTGGGTGCTTGGTGAACTGACAGGGTTATTACTGACTAGTTGGAGAGGTGAACACCAATTCTGTTTGTGAGTTGGTTGTTGGGACCATTTTTTGTGTAGGAGAGTGTTGTGTGAGAAGAATTACTGTACACTTGAGGTGTGGCAAACCTCTGTAAGGTGAAAGAGTGTGGTGGCTCTTTGTTGTATTCTTTTTTGTAAAGTGTTAATACAAGATAGTGTATTGTCTCTGATATTCTGTGCTATTAGTGAATTCTAGCTATTTGTGTTTCTGGTTATTTCCACATTTATAATTGCTTATATTTGGTAATCATACTGTGCTCTTTCTGAGGAGCAAGATCCAACAAGAGGAATCAGAACAGAGGTGTGTTTATTCTTGGACTTCCCTGACAAGTGGTATCAGAGCTTTTGGTTGGGATACTAACAGATTGGATTAGATCTGGTTAGTGTGTTTTGATTACAGGTACTCACAGGGTTTCTGTTTGAGTGGGAGTTGAGCAATGACAGAAGACAGTAAGCTACGGATGGAAAAGTTTAATGGAAAGAACTACCAATTGTGGAGGATGCAGATTGAGGATTATCTGTATCAAAAATATTTGTACTTACCGTTGGGAGGGGTTATTTGCAAACCCTCGGATATGAAAGATGAAGAATGGGAGGTTCTTGGTCAGAAGGCTCTGGGATCTATTAGATTGAGTCTTGCATCATCTGTGATTTCCAGCTTATCACAGTGTAAGACAACGGTGGAGTTGATGGAATCTTTGGCAAATTTATATGAAAAACCCTCAGCTTCTAATAAGGTATTTCTTATGAAGCGTTTATTTAATTTGCAAATGTTGGAAGGTGGATCTGTTCATAGCCATCTTAGTGATTTCCATGGTTTGGTAAACCAGTTAAGTTTAGTCAATATTGTATTTGATGATGAAATTAGAGCTCTCTTAATCTTGTGTTCATTACCTGAAAGTTGGGAAGGTTTGGTAATGGCAGTTTCTAATACTGTGTCTCCTTCAAAAGTCTTAAAAGTGGATGATGTTGTAAGTGTGATCTTGAATGAAGAGATACGCAGGAATAACACATGTGAATCATCAGGAAATGCTTTGAGTGTTGAAGGCAGAGGAAGGCAAAGAGAAAAGATAAAGCATGGGAGATCAAGGTCCAAGATAGGCAGAAGATCCAAGTCCAGGTATGGCAGAATAACCTGCTGGAAGTGTGGAAAGCAAGGGCACTTAAAGAGAGATTGCAGATCAGGTACAGATCAGCATGAAGAACATGAAGAAGAAGTAGATGTTGTAGATTACGCTGCACGGGATGCTCTGGTATGTTCTTTGGATAAAGTAGAATCTTGGGTTTTAGATTCTAGTGCCTCTTGTCATGCATCCCCACATAGGGAATTTTTTCATGAGTATGTCCAGGGAGATTTTGGAGAAATTTATGTAGGGGATGGTAAGCCTTGTCAGATTGTTGGCAAAGGGAAAGTGAAGCTGAAACTGCAGACAGGTAACACATGGGTGTTAAAAGAAGTCATGCATGTCCCAGTTCTGGAGCAAAATTTAATTTCTATTAGAAGTTTGGGTGATGAGGGTTGCACAGTAACTCTCACAGCGGACTCTTGGAAGGTTACCAAGGGTACACTTGTTGTAGCTAGAGGTAAGAAAGTAGGTACGCTTTATCTATCTACTTGTACTACTGATTCTCTTTTTGGGTTTTCTACTTTAGCTGTAGATTCAGAGATGTGGCTTGATAGGCTTGGTCTCATAGACAAGAAGGAGATGCTTGTTCTTGAGTCAAAGGATATGCTTTCGGATTTGGAAGGTATGGATCGTGGTTTCTGTATACAGAAGAAGAAGGTAACATTTCTTGAGGAATCTGATGTTAGTGACAAGAACAAAAAAGCCTTGGTTTTCAAGGAGAAGATGACGGACAGAGTTCAACACAAGATGCAGAAGAATTCTGAGCAGAGCAAGGGTGATTTGGACAAGGATTTGATCCAAAAAGAGCTCGTAGGAAAAAGTCAGGTCTCACAAGAAAAACACAGAGACCGACGTCGACAGGAAAACTGGCGTCGGCGTCCAGACAGGGACCGACGTCGGCTATGTGCAGACCGACGTCGGTGACTCAGGACAGATATTGACCAGCGTCGGCTAGGGGAAACTGACGTCGGTAAGGTGGCAGTCACAGGAAACTGACTTCGGTCGTTTGCAGACTGAGATGTGACCGGCATCGGTTACTGAGATGAATTTTGGGTGGACAGCAAGCTGTCATGGAGTCTCAAGCACCCATATGGAGGACTGAAGGTGTAAGTAAGTTCTTAAATTCATCATTTCCCTTTTTTACACTACTTGTTGCTCACTTATGGCATAGGACCAGGAAGTTATTGAAGAAGGAGAACAAGTAGATCCAGGAAACAGTGGGAGCTAGGCATGGATGAGGATGTGATTCCTTGGAGGAGAACCAAAAAGGTGTTTTGGGTAGAGTGGCCAGCTGGATGTAAGCACTGAGAGATGAATGGATGTTCAGGATAAAGAAGAGCGGAAATGGATACGTGAGATGGAAGATCAGGGTATATGCTCTTGTATTAGCTGCAGGGCAATGGAGGTTTGATCATTGTGTTTCTCTTTACCAGGTTGGATAGTATTAGCTACACTATCCTATTTCTGTATGATGTGCTTGTTGCAGGGTTACATATACAGGTATTACTAAACTAAAGGTAAAGCTAGTTCAGGTGTTTGTCATGGAGAATCTAGGAGCAACAAGATTATTTGGCATGAGTGTGTTCTAGAGACATGGTAGGTCATATGTTGACTTTGTTTCAGGATGATTGTGTGAAATCGGTTAGCACGCCGATGGTTGGACAATTCTATGAACAGGTGTCTTGATTCACATAATGAGGTTGAGTGCATGGTATGTATTAAACCTGAGTTTTCCCAAGCAGTGGGAGTTGTCACAAGTTGGAGCCAATCTGAGAGAGAACCATTGGAGGGCAGTTCAGTGGATTCTTACAGGGACTAGCAGTAGGTGCACATGCTATGCAGGTTTAGGTTATTTTATACATGGTTGTAGATGTGGGTGTGGCAGGTGATTTGGATGACAGGTTTTGCACTACAGGTTGTGGTGGTTGGTCTTCAAGAGTGATCTTGAGGAGGGATACAAAGCCAAGGGAACAAACTAGATGAAGTACAAGTACATGTACAGGTTGTAGCTATTTATCTCCAAGTGGGAGATTGTTGAGTTGTGGAGCTAAAAGCTTCAACTCTTTGCAAACAGGTGGAACAGGAAGGTTGCTGAGACCCAGGAGCACCGGCATTGGCAGCAAGACCGACGTCGGTCGTGACCAGTGCAGAAGGCCACCGGCGACGGTAGGGAGTCGGCTGACGTCGGCAGAACCAGACTAGTAGGGACTGACGTCGGTCGGCTGTGTCTTTCAGAACTGCTCGTTACATGAACAGTTAGTTAAGTGAACGAAGTGTTTGCATGTAAAGGCCAGTTAGAGTCTTTAGTTGCGAGGATAATTGTCTAAATTAAGAGTCTAAGTTAGTGTTTGAGTTAGGGATCTACTTATAGACCCATTGGCATGTATTGTAATTAAGGCATGAGATAGAAAGGAAGGCAAGTAAGTTGCTTCCATTGTAAGATCATTGAGTTGCAGGTTGTTGCAAGCTCATAGGGGATCTACATGTGAGTATGGTCTGTTGAATTGCAGGTTGCAGGTTCATGGGAGATCAACTTGAAGTACTTTTGAGTGCTTGGTGAACTGGTAGGGTTATTACTGACTAGTTGGAGAGGTGAACACCAATTCTGTTTGTGAGTTGGTTGTTGGGACCATTTTTTGTGTAGGAGAGTGTTGTGTGAGAAGAATTACTGTACACTTGAGGTGTGGCAAACCTCTGTAAGGTGAAAGAGTGTGGCGGCTCTTTGTTGTATTCTTTTCTGTAAAGTGTTAATACAAGATAGTGTATTGTCTCTGATATTCTGTGCTATTAGTGAATTCTAGCTATTTGTGTTTCTAGTTATTTCCGCATTTATAATTGCTTATATTTGGTAATCATACTATGCTCTTTCTGAGGAGCAAGATCCAACAAGAGGAATCAGAATAGAGGTGTGTTTGTTCTTGGACTTCCCTGACATGAAGAACCCTGTTGATTCTCCAATCCAGCACCCACACTTGGTACTGTGGCACTAGGAGGAACACACCATTGCTCTCCTCTCTCTAAAGGAGCTTATTTGCTCTCTTACTCTCTAACACAAATTTACAATACAACCAATGAGTCTCTTATATAGATCTCATCCAAACAATAATTAGACATCTAATTACAATAATTAGATCCGCAGCTCTTAGTCTAAATTTGGCTCTTGACATGCAAACATTTGGTTCGTTAGCTAACTACCCGTAACATCCGTAGTCTGAACCACACAGGTGACTGACGTCATTCCCTATCTGCCTGAGGGGTGCCGATGTCAGCTGACTTTTGACCGATGTCGGTTGCCTTCTGTCTCCTCCCTGTCGACGTCGGTTGGCCTGACCGACGCCGGTGACAGTAACACTCCGCAACCCTTCGCAACCTCCTTCCCTACTTGCATCAGTGAAGCTTTTAGCTCCACAACCTAATAATCTCCCACTTGGAGATAAACAACTACACTGTACCTATACCTGTACTCCATCTAATCTATTTCCTAGCTTGTATCCCTCTTCAAGCTCATCCTTGAAGACCACCCACCCCACAACCTATGGTGCACTGCTTGTCATCCGAGTATCCTGCCGCATCCGCATCTATAAACCCATGTAGTGAAGTCCTGACCCTGCATGTATACCTGCTGCTGGTCCCTCTCAAGTCCCTGAGAATCCACTTCCCTGAATTGGCTCCTAACTCTCTGACAACACCCACTGCATGGGCAAACTCAGGCCTATTGTTTGAAACTAAGAGGTATTTATATTATTCTTGTTATATACACATAATGATTATATTTGTTTGATTAACTTGTTATAAGTAGATTGCTAGCATTCATGATAAAATTATGTATTTTATCTATCATTATCGAATCCATTACAATTACACTTTCTCTCTATTCCTTTCTTGTTTTCCCACTCACTTTGATGTGATATTATTTGAGATATAATCATAGTTATTTAGGATTGAGATATATTGATGATTAATCATGAATTATTTAGATGTATTAGGATTAGCATACATGGTTGTTGTTCATACTATCTATAGACATAAAACATGATTATGAGTTATCTTAATATGTTATCCAACCTTGTAATTTACTAACCATGTGGTTTGAGTTGGATATAAATGATTCATATAGTTTTTCATGTTATATTACACCATCACATCCATTTGCATTACTCATCGCTACTCTAATGACATATATGGATGTTGCATTGAGTGTACTACTACAATGCTTGGGAGTAACTTAGGGACAAGAGGGTTGTGTTGGTTCTCATTGAATCTGGAAGAGAGTGGATGTGGGGGGGTTATAGGTCCTAACACTGGCTCATGCATTCTTAAAAATTAATATGCATATTATCAATCCCTCAAACTAAACCCTCCTCCAAATAAAGGGTTTTTCTATCGAAGAAGTTTCCCTTTGTTTTTATAGTGAAGGTAAAAAATAGCGAATGCAATCATAAGTTAAATAAATTATTCCCTCTAGTAAACTCTATTCCTACTACATGTTTTACATCTTAAATACACTATAAAGGAGAAGATTTGGGCCCTATGGTTTTACTTGTCAACTTCCTTTCCTATATATCTTATTAAAGACCTAGCTAGATAATCCATGGGTGAAAAGGATAAGTTTGAGGCCCTAGAAATTTCTTGTTAGTTTCCCTTCCATGATATCTTGCTGAAGATCTTACTTAAGGGAGTAGAAGATGTTTTCCTCTAGTAGAGGGTTTTTTGCTGTTGTGAATGGTATTCTTGATTCACACTAGTGTGGGAGTTCTTATTGGTTTTATTTTTGGGATTTATTATGATACCAATATATTTGATCATGTGACTATAGAAGGCCTCACCAATTTCTATGGATTTATTATAGATGCATTTATTACATCATATTTTATATTGTGTTATGATGGGTGTGAAGACTATATAGGTAATATTTTGTTGATGGTAGAAAAGGGGACAAGGGGATTAGCCATGGACCTAATGACCCATTCATATCCTAGGTGTGATATTAGATCACATGCTTAACATATATGTTTTTAACATCATCTATGTCGTGTGTGTATGGAAACTTAGCACTTTGTGAAGATGTGTTATGAATTATCAATCATAGGTTACTAGGCCACCTAATGTCTTAATTTAAAATTACTAACACCCACCTATCCATATGTAAATTTTGCCCCACTCCAAAGATATTAGAACCTGTATGGCCTTGGAAATGATTTTAATATTATGTAAAAAGTCCCATAAATGCATCAATAAAAAACTAGGCACACGGTTTCACCCAGAAATCAACTGCTATTCTCTTATGGACTGTGAAAACATTAAAGCTCTTATATATTTTAGTTGTCTAAAGTGACCAACCTTGGCTTGTGTGCCTTGGGGATTCTCTATAAGGCCCTCTCCCTAAAATTGGAGCCTTCTAAACTACTTGGAAATGGATGGGTTTCATGGTATGGATGAGATACATGTCCCTCCATGAAAGGCTAAATAATGTAGTAGCTCACTCCCCCTTTAAACTGCATTTTCTAATGCACTTATTCATTATTCAAGGATGTTAACTACAACATAAGGGAATGACGATAGGGAAGACAAAAATAATTGTAGGAGAATAAGATGAGTAAGATAAAGACCTTACATTAATGTATCAAGTAGGATATGTATTGTCATCATGTAGTAAATTGTGCAAAATTTTGTTATTCTAGTGTTGAAAAGATGTATATAAATTGGGTCATATTGTGTTGAAAGCGTGTAAAATATTGTGTTGAAAATGTGTGAGGGAATTGGATGTTTAGTGTGTAAATTCATGTTCCGTACTCAGGGGTGTGTGAAAGATCTTAGGTAGAACTTAGGGCTTGAATTGGTTGCATATTGGTTCCCCTAATATTTGGTGTTGTAGAAGTTGAATGCCTACAAATGTGAGTTATTAATTATAGAGGGTAAATCTTATAGATTAATTAGACTACCTATTAGATTGTGCTTGATTGTGTGTCATGTGATTGTGTTGACTAAACCTTAAGCCACTATATCTACAACTAGTAATATCTAAACTTGTGTTTTGGGTCATTGAGAAGCCTTGAATTTGAAATTTGGGTTATTAAGATCTTCCTTGGCTTAAGGGTTGATGAGGGCCATGGATGATTGATGGCCTCACATGGATGGGAGGTGAACACTCCCTTTTCTGTGTATTGAAGTATATTTGATGTAGAAGCCTATGGAAGTCTTGAGAAATGAACTTGAATTGTGGTTGGAGACTAAATAAATTGTGCTACTTATTTTTTTTACCATTATAAGAGAAAGAAATTGATAAACTCTTTGTTTTAAAATTTGAATGTTGTAATTGAATTATTACTAAAAGACTTATACCTTAAATGTATTGATATTCTTAAGAAAGATAAAGTAGTTTGAATCCTCATTGTGCATATATCGCTCATTATATAAATGAAAAGCTTAGTCTATGGAAAATATTATTTTATTTTATCTTACCATGTTGAAAATAAGAAAAGTGAAATTATTGTTCTTAAAATTTTAAAACAATGTTACATTATGATATTAATGTGTTGACCCTCGAAATACCTTGAAATGCATATAAAATTTATTTTTGTTAATAAATTCTTATCTTTAAATAAGAGATAATTAAATCCATGTTGCACTTGCTTTGATTATTTTACTTACCCTATGTGTGGGCACATTTTGAATTATAAAATTCAATTGATATAGGAAGCTTTTAGGAAAAGTGATATTCTCTCTTTAAAATAAAAATGAACCTTGACTAAAAAGAAATGAGTATATATTTTTAGCAAAGGTGTTTACAATTTTAAAACTAAAAAAACGAATTTATAATATAACCCTTATATGTAGGTTACTTGTGTTTTGATCACACACTTTGATATCAGAGATCGAGTTGTGACACCAAGAACTCTTAAGTGTTATTATGTTTTGAGTTATATTATGACCACACCATATATTAAAAATTATAAATGTTGAAATAAGTTTAAAATATGAAATATCTTTGATATAATTGTCTTCTTAACAATATGAATAACAATAAATAAATAAAATAAGGATTGTTGTTCTAAAAAAAAGAATGTTGTAAATTTATTTAATAGATTTTCCTAAATAAAGTTAAAAAGTTTCATTCCACCATATTATCTAAGTATTTGAACAACATAAAGTAATATTATCTTTCGTGCCCTAAGAAATTATATTGTTTCAATATCGTTGAAAGTTATGTGAATATATCTTCATCATAAATCTATATATAATATAAAATTAAATTGCATACACACACACACACACACACACACACACACACACACACACACACACACACACACACACACACACACACACACACACACACACACACACACACACACACACACACACACACTATATTCAAACACCACATATGAATTCTAAAATAAAATACTAAATTTATAAAATTAAAATACAATCAATAAAAATAATTTGATTCTCAACCTATTCATTTTGTTCCTAACTATGAATGAACATATAGATGAATCTTGTGTACCATAATATTTACAGCTATTTTGTTCATTATATTTCCCATTCATATTCACAACCACCTTTTTCATGGGTACGATGAATCAAATCCAAGCCTAATCAATTGTATTAAACATATTTCTATTTTTTATTTATAAAATCTAAGCTAAAGCGACTTATCCACATGTTTTATTCATTGATCGATATGATGAATATGTAGTGTGCCATATAATAAACATATAATTATGTTATAACTTATTCTTGGTCAAGATAGTCAATCCCTACTTCTTATATTATTAAAATTAACTATTAAATACAACTTAGGGACTGAGTAATTATGCTAAAGGCATGTATACTGGCAGGATGGCACCAAAGATTTGTCTCAGATCTTTTGATGCCAATCATGTCAGCATTTATTGCATGGAATTTAAGCATATTAATGAGGAGTGATATCAAATTATATGAAAGTCCAGAGGGTAAAGAATTAGAACATGGCATTGGAAGTAATTGTTGTTATCCTTCTGCCCAATTTGTAATTGTAGCCCATCGCAGAACTAGAAAGAAAAAATGATATGGATTGCTAAAGGCACCCCACCTTCTGTCATGGCCAATTATTGGCCATATTCATCTGATTAATAAAAAGTGCCCCATTCATTGAATTATATCTTCACTTTCAGAGAGATATGGACCAATCATGCATCTTCAACTTGGATTTTGCCTGGTTTTGGTCATCACCTCTTCAAATATGGTGAAATAATGTTTTCCAATAAATGACAAAGCCTTCACTTCATGCCCACTTCTCTCTGTAGGACATCATATGGGATATGACTATAAATTATTTAATTTGGATCCTTATGATTTATACTATCAAAAATATCAGCACCATCTCACCGCCCTCATCCCATGATAATTGTGGCAAAACTACGTTTAGGGGTGGCATATTATTATTATAAATAGTAATATGCCACCCCTAAATGTAGTTTTTCCATAATTATTATTGAGTTGTGGAGCTAAAAGCTTCACCAATGAGCAGATTGCAAGGTTGCTGGACTTACACAGTCGCCGGTGTCAGTCAGGAGCGACCGATGTCGGTTAGTGGTCGACTGGGAGCTATTGACATCGGTTATAGATCCGTTGACGTTGGTCATGTGCAGACAGGTAGGGACCGACGTCGGTCACCTGTGTGTCTAGAAAGTCTATTTTCATGGATGAACAGATTATTTGTGTGATTAGATTAACTGTTGGTATTGAGTCCGAGTTTCTATTTTTGGTAGGACTGTTTTAAGCCTTAGATTAGGAGGTGTATCTAATGGTTGATATTGCATAGCTCATGATCCCTAATTCTATAAGAGGGATAGATCTCCATAGCTTGTAAGATGTAGAAGATGTAAGATAGGCAATTCAAAGACTGAGTTGTGTTTGTAATTGAGAGAAAATCTTGAGGGAAAGAGAGCTGTACATTTGTGAGAGGTGTGAGAAGAAAGTGTGATTTTCTTCATTGTATTTCCTTCTGGAAGAGTTTAATACAAATTTTCAAGGTGGTTTCTTGTATCTCTTATTCTTTGTTGTTTTTGATTCTAGTTACTTTCAATTCTGGTTTAATTCCATGTTTAGTTGCTTACAAATAGTAATCAAGTTTGTTGGTTGGTCCCCAACAAAGTGGTATCATAGCTCAGGTTGACTAACAGGTGGTTCAGATCTGGTTAGTGTTTTTTGATTACAGGTCACTCACAGGGGTTTCTATTTGAGTGGGAGAAGCAATGGCAGAAGAAAGTAAACTGAGAATGGAGAAGTTTAATGGCAAGAATTACCAATTATGGAGAATGCAGATAGAATATTATCTGTATCAAAAAGATCTATACTTACTGTTAGGTGGGGTTTCAAAGAAGCCCACAGACATGGAAGATGAAGAATGGGAAGCTCTTGATAGAAAGGCTCTTGGATCTATAAGATTGAGTTTGGCATCTACTGTGATATCTAATTTATCACAGGCAAAGTCAACGGTAGAGTTAATGACTACTTTAGCAAATTTATATGAAAAACCCTCAGCTTCAAATAAGGTATATCTTATGAAGTAGTTATTTAATTTGAAAATGCAGGAAGGTGGATCTGTATCTAATCATCTAAATGATTTTCGTGGAATTGTAAATCAATTAAATTCAGTCAAAATAGTTTTTGATGATGAAATTAAAGCTCTTTTAATATTATGCTCTTTGCCTAAAAGTTGGCATAGCTTGGTAATGGCAGTTAGTAATACTGCATCTGCTTCAAATATTTTAAAAGTAGATGATGTTGTTAGTGTAATCTTGAATGAATAAATTCGTAGGAAAAGCACAGAGAAAACATCAGGGAACGATTTAAGTTTTGAAAGTAGGGGAAGACAAAAAGAGAAGAGCAAGCATAGGAGATCAAGGTCTAAGTCAAAGATGAGAGGTAGATCCAAATCCAGAAATGGCAGGAAGATAACCTGCTGGAATTGTGGAAAGATAGGGCATATAAGCAAAGATTGCTGGTCAAAACCTAAAGAAGACAATCAACATGAAGGTAAAGAAGAAGCAAAAGTTGCAGGTATTGTTGCACAAGATGCTCTTATATTCTCTTTGCATAATAATATAGAATCTTGGGTTTTAGATTCTGGTGCCTCTTTCCATGCGACCTCCAATAGAGAATATTTCAGTGACTATGTCCATGGAGATTTTGAAATAATTTATTTAGGGGATGATGAGCCTTATAAAATTATTAGCAAAGGTAAAGTGCAGCTGAAAATGCAGAATGAAAACACATGGGTGTTGAGAGATGTCATGCATGTTCCCATCCTGAAGAGGAATCTGATTTCTGCAGGAAAGTTGGGGGATGAGGGTTGCACAATAACTCTCACAGCTGAATCTTGGAAGGTTAACAAGGGTGCACTTGTATTGGCCAGAGGTAAGAGAGTAGGTACTCTCTATTTATGGAATTGTATTACTGATAATTCTCCTTCTATATTATCTACTTCAGATGTAGATGCAAAGTTGTGGCACCAGAGGCTTGGCCACATGAGTGAGAAGGGAATGTCTATTCTTAAGTCAAAAGGTAAGCTTTCAAATTTGAAAAGCATAGATCTAGATTTTTGTGAGCATTGTGTGTTTGGAAAGTAGAAGAGAGTGAGTTTTTTCAAGACTGGGTCAACAAAGAAGAAGCACAAGTTAGAGCTTGTTCACACAGACATGTGGGGACCAGCTCAGGTTACTTCTATTGGAGGATCACAGTACTATGTTTCTTTCATTGATGATGCTACAAGAAAGGTATGGGTCTATTGTATAAAGAAGAAATCTAATGTTTTTGACACTTTTAAGATTTGGAAAGCTTTAGTTGAGAATGAAATAGGCAGGAGATTGAAGTGCCTTAGATCTGACAATGGTGGTGAGTTCTGTAGCTATAAGTTCAACTGGTATTGTTATATGAATGGAATACGCAGGCAAAGGATGGTTCCAAGGACACCTCAGCAAAATGGAGTTGCTAAAAAGATGAACAAAACAATAATGGAGCGTGCACTGTGTATGAGGTTGCATGCTGGTTTGCCCTTACAGTTTTGGGCAGAGCTGTGGATATTGCAGTTTACCTAATTAATAGAGGACCCTCTACAGCTTTGGATGGTGGAATTCTAGAAGAGGCTTGGACAGGTAAAAAGGTAGATCTTTCATTTCTCAGAGTTTTTGGTTTTGAAGCTTTTGTGCACGTTGACAAGGAAAATAGAAAGAAGCGGATGCTAAGTCTATGAGGTGCACTTTTATTGGTTATGGCTCTGACGATTTTGGATTTCGATTGTGGAATCTAGGAACTAACAAAATATTTAGGAGTCATGATGTTGTTTTCAATGAAAAAGTGATGTACAGTGATCAGCTCAAGAAGCTGAATCAATCTGAGCAGAGAAATGTTGATTTGGACGAGGTGACGGTCCAAAATGAGCTCGTGGGAAAGAATAATCATAGACAGGAAAACATAGAGACCGATGTCGATCAAGAAGGAACTAACGTCGGCAATACAAGAATTGATGTCGGTCAGGCAGGAACTGACGTTGGTCATGGGGAACTGACGTCGGTCAGTTACAGGCCTGGAGGTGACCGAGGTCGGTCAATGTCAAAGAATTTGGGCGGATAACATGTTGTGAATGAGTCTCAGACGCCCATCAGGAGGTCAAAAAGGGTAAGTAAACCTCCAATTTGATATTCCCCTTCATTATTCTATTTATTGCTCACTGATGGTGGAGAACCAGAGAGTTTTGATGAAGCAATACAGGTGGAATCCAAGAATCAGTGGGAGCTAGGCATGAATGAGGAAATTGATTCCTTGAAAGAGAACCAAACATGGGATTTGGTTGAGTTACCAGTGGGAAAGAAGACACTGAAGAACAGATGGATCTACAGATTGAAGGAAGGAGAGAATGGATAGATGAGATATAAGGCCAGGTTGGTAGTGAAAGGATTTGCACAGAAACCAGGTATTGATTTTGGTGAGATTTTTTTTCCTGTAGTTAAAATGACTTCTATACGGACTGTATTGTCTTTAGTTGCTATTGAGGATTTGCATCTTGAGTAGCTTGATGTTAATACAACGTTTCTTCATGGATATTTGGATGAAGAAATATATATGGATCAGTCAGAAGGATTTGAGGTCAAAGGTAAGGAGAAGCTTGTGTGCAGGTTGAAGAAGAGCTTGTATGGTCTCAAACAAGCTCCTAGACAATGGTATTTGAGGTTTGACAGGTTTATGACTGAGCATGGCTATAGTAGGTGTCAATCTGACCATTGTGTGTATTTTAAGAGATTGGATAATGGTAGATATATTATTCTATTGTTGTATTTAGATGATATGCTTGTTGTAGGTTTACACATGCATGATATCTCTAAGCTTAAGGTGAAATTAGCTCACACATTTGCCATGAAGGATTTGGGAGTAGCAAAGAAAATCCTTGGCATGAGTATTAAGAGAGACAGAAAAAATCATAGGTTGATTTTGTCTCAAGAGGATTATGTGAACAAGGTGTTGAAATGGTTCAATATGCAAGATGCCAAACCGGTAAGCACACCTATGGCTGGACACTTCAAGTTGAGTAAAGAACAATGTCCTAATTCACATGATGAGGTAGAGTACATGAGGAGAGTTTCATATGCTTCCACAGTTGGGAGCTTAATGTATGCAATGGTATGTACTAGACTGGATATTGCCCAAGCAGTGAGAGTTGTCAGTAAGTATATGGCCAATCCAGGGAAGGAGCACTGGAAAGCAGTTCAATGGATTCTCAGATATTTGAGAGGGACCAGCAGTAGGCATTTGTGCTATGGTGGGTCAAACACTTCTCTACATGGATATGTAGATTCGGATATGGCAGGTGACTTGGATGGTAGGAGAAGCACCACAAGATATGTTTTCACTATTGGTGGAATGATGGTTAGCTAGATTTCAAAGTTGCAGAAGGTTGTTGCCTTGTCTACTACAGAGGCAGAATACATTATAGTCACAGAGGCTAGCAAAGAGATGATATGGATGACACGGTTCATGGAAGAGTTGGGAAAGGAGCAAGAGAGTTGTAGATTATACAGTGATAGTCAAAGTGCAATTCATTTGGCTAAGAATTCAGCCTTTCATTCAAGAACCAAACATATACAGCTTAGGTACCACTTCATAAGATAGGTATTGGAGGATGGTGAGTTGAAGCTGGAAAAGATCCATACAGATGAGAACCCTGTGAATATGTTAACCAAGCCGGTAACAAAGGAGAAGTTGAATCTTCATTCAACTTTTTTTGGTCTTCAAGATTGAGTTTGAAGATGGAGAAGCTAGAAGATGTTGCTGTACAGGTACTGGTGTAGCTATTTATCTCCAAGTGGGAGATTGTTGAGTTATGGAGCTAAAAGCTTCACCAATGAGCAGATTGTAAGGTTGCTGGACTTACACAGTCACCAGCGTCGGTCAAGAGTGACCGACGTCGGTCAGTGGTCGACTGGGAGCTACTGACATCGGTTATAAATCGGCTGACGTCAATCATGTGCAGACAGGCAGGGACTGAGTCAGTCACCTGTGCGTCCAGAAAGTCTATTTTTGTGGATGAACAGATTGTTTGCATGATTAGATTAACTGTTGGTATTGAGTCTAAGTTTCTATTTTAGGTAGGACTGTTTTAAGCCTTAGATTAGGAGGTGTATCTAATGGTTGATATTGCATAGCTCATGATCCCTAATTCTATAAGAGGGATAGATCTTCATAGCTTGTAAGATGTAGAAGATGTAAGATAGGCAATTCAAAAACTGAGTTGTGTTTGTAATTGAGAGAGAACTCTTGAGCGAAAGAGAGTTGTACATCTGTGAGAGGTGTGAGAAGAAAGTGTGATTTTCTTCATTGTATTTCCTTCTAAAAGAGTTTAATACAAGTTTTCAGGGTGGTTTCTTGTATCTCTTATTCTTTGTTGTTTCTGATTCTAGTTACTTTCAATTCTGGTTTAATTCTGTGTTTAGTTTCTTACAAATAGTAATCAAGTTTGTTGGTTGATCCCCAACAATTATCTCACTGCTCTCATCCCATGATAATTGTGGCAAAACTACATTTAGGGGTGGCATATTACGATATATATATATATATATATATATATATATCCCCTGTTAATGGGTCAATACTAAATTTAGGTAAAATCAAAAAAAGAAAAAAGCTTCTTGGCTTCCCCCTCTTTCGGGGAGGTTTAAAATGACTTTTGATGGAGCCTCAAGAGGTAATCTGGGTGCTTCTAGAGTAGGTTGTATTATAAAAAATTGTAGTGATTTGTTTATCAGAGTTGTCTATAAGAAGCTCTCAGATGACATGATTAATAACGATGAAGCATAGGCTCTTGTAATTGGAATTGAGTTGGTATCGTAGTGAAAAATTCAGAAGCTTCTGATTGAAGGAAATTCTCAAATACTAATTTTTGCTCTAAAAAAAAAGTCAGTGACCTCTTGGAACTAGAGAACATTTTGGTGAAACCCTGGGAAATACTGGATAGTCTTTTATCTTGGGATTACAAACATTGCTTTAGGGAAGCTAATTCAGTTGTAAAATTTTTAGCAAATCATGGTATAGATCAGAGGGAGGAAATTCATATAGAAAATCAATGGTCATCGTGGGAAGATTTAGATGGGATCTCTTTCATCAACTTTGGTCATTAATCTTTCATCATTATTCTGCATATGATTTTTGCTTAAGGCTTTAATTGGTTTTAAAACTATCCCATTGGCTTGTGGGATGGGTCATTCTAAAATTATGACTTTGATCATGTGCTTTGAGTTGGTGGATGACATTATTAAATAAGGTGATTCGTGATAGTGCTTGACACAGCTCTAAACACGCATTATAATCTTGGCAAGTCTGGATGTGTTTACCCTATTTTGGTTGGTGATTTATCAAGATGGATTGCAATGTTGCTCTGGCACTAGGGGTCTCAATGGTTGCATGTGCCAACATAGTTAGGGAGATGGCCTTTGAAGGGAGTATTTCTAGGGCAAGGATAAAGAATATATTTTGGGCCCCGACAGGGGAGATAATGCAGACAATTTTGGGTGTTTTGGGGGAAGGTTATGTGCTTAAGAGCCCCTACAGTAGGGTTAACTTAGTGGTGGCTACAATGTTTACTAATATTTTCTAGATCTTGTGTCTAACAAGGAAGTGGTTGTTAAAATGGTTGAGTTCTTTATGGATTTGAACGATCATCAATGTTTGTTGGAGGAGATTGACAAGGTGGACTCGGGTCCCTTTCATAATTTTCTATTTTCTGGTTTAGATGATCTCAGGTTAGTTTCGTTGTCAGCGTTTAGAGCTCTTGAAACAAGGTATGTGGCTCTCACAAGATTCGTGGAAGAGATTCAACAAAAGTTTTGTGACTCCGCATCTTCAGAAGGGCATTTTTTGTATTTACCTCCCATGGCTCAGATTAAGAGCCCAATTCAGAAGATGGAGTTGTGGAAGGGCCTCAAACACAACATGGAGTGGGTGGAGGCTATTAATCTCTTATACAAGTTGGTGGTTCAAGGCAAGGGTGAAACACCTCCTTGGATGGAAAGGGATCCTCGACATGTGGTGACCTTGGTGATGCAGGGGAGGCTAGATAGCAATCAAGCCACAATATTTATAGGTGGCATAAAGTTTAAACGATAAGGGATGGTGGAGAAGGGTTGGTGTGGTGATGAATCTTCAAATGCTAGTGGCTCCCTCATTACATCAATGATAGAGGTTGCTAAGGAAGGTAATACTTGATTTATATGAGCTTTTGGGCTCTGGTACCTGGTGATTGCCTTTCTGGTTTATCTATTTTATTCAACTGTATAGCTCGCAACCTCATGAAACTTTTTGGTATTTAAGTTTTTTATAGTCTACTACTTTATGACATGCCAGCGTGTTGGCTTTGCCTCAATTCTGGCCGAGATCTCAGATAAGTATTTAGTAAATCTCTAAGTCAACCATTTATTTTTGTATACTTTCTAATTATATTCTCTAAGCAGGGGATCTGTTGAACCCCAGTAATTATCTAAAAATAATAATATAATAGTATATAATATAATATATTATAATATTATAATAGTAAAGTGGGTATTTGTAAAGTGGACAATTGTATCACATTCATAACTCATGAATGCTAACCTCATCTCACATTTTGTTCACAAAGTGTTAAAAAAAAACATATGATATTTTTGTGAAGGTGATAGTGAAAAATGAGGTTGTGTTCACCTTGAAATGTTTCATCACTTTCACGTTTTATATGGATTTTCCCTTCCCCTCCAAATGAGGTCAACTGTCATGGGTTTTGCATGAGACACAATTATCAGTTTACATTCTTTCATGTAATCCTCAAAGATTTTTTTACAATCTTCCTATGTTTGATATCGATTGTGCCCAATGAGAATATTGATTAATTTCTCACAAGCAATAAGAATTAAGTTTTTGAGCGTTCACCTGACTATGAGTTCATAATGACTAGTCCAGATGAGAAGGTGGCTTCAATAATGACCATATTAAAGGAGGAAATTTAAATGGAAAACACAATAGTCTATGCAGAGGACACAATTAGGAGATGAACAAAGAAGTATATGTTCAAAGAGACTGTTGTTTCACACATGAGTATGAACTTGAAAATGTGCAACAAAAGATATAAGGTAGAGGCGTAAAATCATCTCTAAAGGTGTCATTATTATCGAAGTAACAAATGATAGTAATCAACTCTCATGATGCCTTCCTCCACCCTTGACAATAAAAAATGACCAATCAAAGATGTCAACTTCATGTAAGTTGCAGACCCCTCTGCAATGGATGAAGGGTATGTAAAGTATTTAATTTATTTATTACAACTAAGATTCATGCACTTACAAAAGGTTCTATTTTATGATTTATTATTATCAATTAAAGGAAAATTTGTGTATCAATTCACATGAATGAATCTAAGATGTAAATGATATTGATAAGCAAATTGTGCCTAAGAAGATGGGAGATTAAAAAAGATTTCTAAGTCCTAGGTGTACCGATATGGCAATAATTAGTCTCATGGAGGACATATGGAATGATTTATATATGATTTGAGAGTAGATTGTTGGTATTGAATCATATTATAAGTCATATAGATCAAAATTTGGAGGTAATTTTAGGTCTGATGTTATAGGCTTCAAGTGGAATAAGGCCTCACAATGGAAAACATTAAATTTAGCTTATCCAGATGCGGCATTGTTTGCTACCTATGTATGTTTAAAATATTAAGTCTCACTCATGATCTTTTTATGTGGAGAAAATTTCAAGATTATTGCATGAAGACAATCCATAGAATCCAAAGAACTAATGACATAATGGTATTCTCTATTATATCCTTGATGAAGATGCATCTACGGTTTATTTTGATTGATATGAGACTTTTTCACTTAATGGTAACAATGCATTTGTATTTCTACAGAGAATTGGCATATGACTATTAATAGGGAGAGTAAAACCATAAACAGGTGGAAGAAAAAATTTGTTCACCATATAAATGATCTAGCACACCACCCAGAAAAGTAGTGCATATTTGTCAAATATTGTAGGCTTTAGGTGGAATATGGCCTCGCAATAGAAAAGATAAGCTTGTACAAATATGACATTATTTTTTACCTATGTAACTTTAAAATATTACATCAAACTAATGAGCTTTAGCATTATATAAAATCAAAGTATATAATAAAAATAATTTACTACATACCTTCGCTTTATAAAACCTTGATTTACGAAAACAAAAAATTACATCCCTTATGTCGTGGTAACATTTT
Source organism: Torreya grandis (assembly GCA_037957365.1). Taxonomy (NCBI): domain Eukaryota; kingdom Viridiplantae; phylum Streptophyta; class Pinopsida; order Cupressales; family Taxaceae; genus Torreya; species Torreya grandis. Next base: position 85,979 of record JARHVA010004676.1, on the reverse strand, counting down.
TGTTTGGTCATTTTCTATTTTTAAGGGTGTATGAGGATGCCATGAACATTGATTTGATTGAAACAAGGCTCCATGTCCAATGAGTGGTTTGAATATGCATTACAATGTTGTTTATGTGTGGAAAAGACATTGAGGTACCGAAGTCTATATTATAGCCTATGTTCATCCATGATGCGAATATATTAACATCTAGAGTAATTAAAATCAGGCTTAATAACATATATAAACACCAAACTTGGACCCTTAAAAATATATTAAGGAGTGTTGAGTGATGATGGTGAGGGGAAATGATAACTTAATAGAATGGTATCAAACCCCAGAGGGCTCGTAGTCATACCTCTCTTAAAACCCATGATTGTTGACCTTATCTAACATTTTGTGCATAAAGTGATAAGCAAAAATAATCTTATATTTATAGTGTAGGTGTTGGTACAAAATGAGTTTGTGTGTTCCTTCATATGATGTGGTAATGAGTTGTGTGGGGAAGAGATGTTTTGTTTTCCTAAGAGCTCGAACAATGATGAAGTGGTTGGGAAGGGCCAGGGAATACAAAACATGCAAGTGGTGAAATATTTTAAGGTGAGTTGGGTGGTGATGGTGAGGGGAAATTATAGGGTATTTCATGTGGTATCGAACACCACAAATCCCATATCATACACTAGACCTAGATTTAAGGCAACTATTGGATTTACATGACTTGTACACATTGCAAAGGGGTATCTAGCTTACAAAGTGGTAACATATTTGACTGGTCATTTTCTATTAATAAGGGTCAACAAGGATGTCATGAGCACTAATTATATTATGATAGGGATCCATATTTGATGAGTATCTTGAATCCATGTTACAATGTTGTTTATGTGCGGACAAGACATTGAGGTACCAGAGTCTATCGTATAGTTTATGTTCATTCATGTTACAAATATATTAACATATAGAGAAATTAAAATAGTATTAAAAAAATATAGAAACACCAAACCTATACCCCTTGAATAAAGGGAAAGACAATATATAACATGCAAGTGGTGAAATATTTCAACATGCACTAGTCGGTGACAGTTAGTAGCTATTACATGATATTTCAAGTGATACCATATGCTAAGGGGCCCATATTTTTCATCAAACCTGGATTCAAGGTAGTGGTTAGATTTAGATGGCCTACATCATGCATTTCAAAGAGGTTCGTAGCTTGCAGGATGGTGACATCTTTGATTTGTTGTTTTCTATTGTTGAGGGTTGACAAGGATGTCATGACAGCTTATTTGATTGAAACACAACTCCACATCTAATGTGTGGCTTGAATCAATAATGTAATGTTGTTAATGTGGGGACAAGACATTGAAGTCTAAGAGTTTGTTTTTTTGCTTCCATTCATCCATGTTGCCAAAATATTGACACTTGAAACTAGAAAAATATCCCTTTTGGCATTACTTGCACCATTGGGGTAACTGCTAGTTTTAATATCTAATGATGATTTTATGACATTAAATGTTGGATTACATCCGTAAAACAAACTATTTTAATGCTTAGAAATGTACATGTGCATAGGCTAAGAGAAAACATATAGAAAGATATAGTCAAGCACATAGAGAGTTTGGAGGGCGTAGCACATTTTAAGCTTGACTCGTTGTGAACTGAATTAAATATTATTATGTAAATACACATAAAATACTCCTTAGGCTCATGCTTATTTTGTAATTAAAAAAATAACTAATTAACCCTATTAAGTTTCTCGATGAAAAAAAATATGCTTATATATACCTACATTTATATATTAAAATGTTTAAGTGTACATCTAAGTGCAAGATTTTCAAAACACCTAAATTAAATTAAAAAAATAAAAACATTGATTATTCAAATTGGTTGTGTTTGGTGTAAATCTTAAGAAAAAAAAAATGTGAAAGAGAGGGATCAGGGTACACCACCCCTCGAATTAATTTACATAAAAAAAAAAAATGAGATAAATTTATGTGGTGGCAAGGGACTCAGGGGCTAGTGCTGTCCCCACATCCCCAACACTATCAACCCAATGTGAGGATGGAATTTTGGTCTCCCAACCAAGGGTTGGGTGGAAAGAATGACCACCTCCACCTTTATGTGAAATGGCTATGGCCAACGCCACCCTACATGGAATATTTGCAGCCAAAGTAGTTATCCTCCTTGCCATAATTGTGGCCAAGATGTAACTCTCTGGCTACCATTAATAATAAGAATAGGCATTAATTTTCCCCAGATTTGTATGCCCTACCAATCAACATACTTAGAAAATTAAGCTTAGGCCTCCTCCTTAATCATACTTGTACGTAGTTGTCACCTTACACAAAAACAACAATATAAATGTGTTATAAACCACTAAATAAATGAAATAAATAAAGGGAAATGTTTATAGATCAAGTGATGAAACTATTGCCATAGATCTGAACCTAAACAATACTAAAATTACAAATGAACATTATAATTGAAGAAAACGACGACAAGAGTAATAATAAAACAAAACCCTAGAATACATTTGGAAAGAAAAGAAGCCATGAGAGGCATAATGAATGGCATGAGAGGAGGTAGAGCATGGGTTTGTCTTCCTCCATCCCCTTTTCCCTTTCGAGAAATAAAATCCTTCACTTGGAATGATAAGATATTTTATAGATCTTCGTGAGGATTTTGGGGGCATTTTTAGAGTTATAAGAGATGAAGGCCAAGATATTTTCCATCTAAGGGATGGGATTTGTCTTTGTGTTTGACTTAAGTTATCTTATCAAAATGAAATATGATGTGCAATTTAAAAATTTATATTATTTATTTACATTAGGCAAGTAGCATACATTTAAAATTAATTGAAGTTGCATGTGAACTTGAAATTAAATTTGCAATGCCTTCATTTTTAAGGTATAGTCTTTAAATATAAGTTGTTCTTTCATTAAAAATTAGTGATCAAACATACCATCAGGGTGTTTATGGTATGAATTTATCAGTGGAATCATTTTAACGTAAAAGTCTTTTTGTTACTTGGAATACGATGAGTTTTATTTAGCTAGATTTGTCATATGTATTAATGACTAGGACATATTTATTTTCTTAGAAATTCATATTGTGGGCCATTTTTTCATTTAATAATAATAATAATAATAATAATAATAATAATAATAATAATAATAATAATAATAATAATAATAATAATAATAATAATGATGATGATAATAAGGTATGATTATTGGAACCTTGTTGTCGACAGCATGCTAAGATTGTTTTATGAGTAGTACCAACCCAAGAAAAAAAAAGACTCTTAAGGATCCATTGTGTGAAAGATGGAATTGCTACATATAGATCTTGAGGTCGAATGTTCCAGTTGTCAATTGTGTTAGGAATCACAACTATGGATCTACCCTCACTTTTTATATTCCCCATCAAGGACCTCATGTCTTCTTTGCAATGTTATGCTTTAGTTTTGCCTTGGAGGTTGATCTTATCATGAGTACATAGTTTGTAAGATATTTTGGTTAACCTAATTTAGTAGTTCCTCTTGTAAGCATGTTAATGTTGTGTTTTATATCAATGGTGATAATACCAAATTTCACCTTATGTGCGAAGTACTATTCTACCAGATTATTTAATTTAGTACCCATTGGAGCTTGGGGATGATTAAAGGCATGATCGAGAACACATCAATTTATAGTCTTTATTACGGAATTAATCTTGGGTTTTTATCTTGATCAACCTTTGAGCCTTTAACTCAGGATGATTTGAGAAAATTGTGAAGTTAAAAGCCTATAGGAATATTGGGCCATGATTTTGTACTTGCATCTGATATTTTGGTTAGGATAATGTCAATTTATTAATCCTATTGACCAAGGCAATACTTGTTACTTTTGGTTTTGGATATATTATGAAGCTTGAGCTTGGAATTATTTTAGATCCTCCTCACATTAAATGAATAATATCACCTTGTTAGCATGTGATTATGGTATGAACTTCTAGTAAAATCATTTTAATGTAAAGGCCTTCTTGTTGCTTAAAATACGACGAGTTTTACCTAGCTAGCCTTGTCATAAACATATTAATGGTCAAGACGTATTTATTTTCTTAGAAATCCATGTTGTGGGCCATTTTTTCCATTGATGTATTGTTAAAATAATAATAATAATCAATCAATAAATAAGAGGTATGATTATTGGAACCTTGATGTGACAAGCATGCCAAGATTGTTTTATGAGTAAGACCAACCCAAGGAAAAAAATGGACTCTTAGGGATTCATTGTGTGAAAGATGGAATTGTTATATATGGGTCTCGAGGTTGAATGTTCTAATTGTCAATTGTGTTAGGAATCACAACTATGGATCTACCCTCACTTTTTATATTCCCCATCAGGGACCTCATGTCTTCTTTGTAATTTTAGGCTTTAGTTTTGCCCTGGAGGTTGCTCTTATCATGAGTACATAGTTTGGAAGATATTTTGGTTAACCTAGTTTAGTAGGTCCTCTTGTAAGCATGTTAATGTTGTGTTTTATATCAATGGTGATAATACCAAATTTCACCTTATGTGCAAAGTACTATTCTACCAAATTATTTAATTTAATACCCATTGGAGCTTGGGGATGATTAAAGGCATGATCGAGAACACATCAATTCATAGTCTTCATTATGGAATTAATCTTGGGTTTTTATCTTGAGCAACCATTTAGCCTTTAACTCAGGATGATTTGGGAAAATTGTGAAGTTAAAAGCCTATAGCAATATTGGGCCATGATTTTGTACTTGCATCTAAGATTTTGGTTGGGATAATGTCAATTTATTAAGCCTAGCGACCAAGGCAATACTTGTTACTTTTGGTTTTGGATATATTATAAAGCTTGAGCTTGTAATTATTTTAGATTCTCCTCAAATTATATGAATAATATCACCTTGTTATCCTGTGATTACTATGAAACTACCTATTGGATCATAAGGTTTGAGCTACAAGTTGAGAACCTAGTGCTTAAACCTTCCTTTCTGTTAGCTTATTTTCTTTTAGCCATGTATTATTGTAGGACTTTCCCACTTATTGGATTGTTGAAACCCCTATGAATTTTGAGATTTAATATTGCCTATGGAACCTTGTTCAAGTGTATGAATGATACTAACTAGCATTTTGTGGTTTAAATCCTGTCAAGCAATAATTATTGGATGATTTTCCCAACTGATAACTTGTTTTGGAGTAGTTTTGATGTTTTGATGAAGTTCTATACGATTTCTCACCCCTTTTGTGGGGAATCTTATAAAATTTTAAGTTTTTAAGTCTTAATTATAAAACCCTTTATTTAGTATGAGCTCAACCACTAGGGATTTTAAATTGTATCTTGAACATGACCTTTATGAAATAATTCTAAATTAGAGACCCCAAAATATTTGGTACAAATTTTGGCAAACAAAAATGTATAATTTTTTTTCGTTCATTAATTCAATAACAAATATTACATTTACATAGCCTATTGTACTCATATATTCCTGGGGTGAGGCTTATCATATATAACTAATGAAACCCCTAGAATCTCTTATTCTTATCTATATATGAGTTGTTCTCAACAACTCACTCAAAACATAAATATAAATTTTATTACAAATACATAATTTCATCACATGTATTAATTGCTTACTCACACTCATTACTAAACCATACACTTTACTAACAATATTACTTACACAATGGAGTACTAATTCCTAACATTCCTCCCTTAGTATAGACATGGGAGAAAATAATCACATTCTTTAGAATATTCTCTGTCAGGATACCTACTCCACAAGTGCACACATGATCACCTTTGTATAAGCAACTAAACACAAAATTAAACCATAAGTAATAAGTAGCTAGAACTCAGAAACAACACAGAATATGAGAGACAATACAAACTTGTATTAACACTCTTCCAGAAGGAAATACAATGAAGAAGTCACACTCTTCTTCCCATACCTCTTGGGCATACAATAGTTCTCCCTCAAGAGTTCACTCTCTCAATTACAGTCACAACAATTACCAGTAAGTGACAATAAACACAACCATTGCTAGTACCACAATTAACTCAATAACTGAGTTGTTGTTTCCACCAGTAAGTGACAATAAACACAACCATTGTTGCCTACTTCCAGTCCACCAAGTACTCAACATACTCCAAGTAGATCTCCCTAATCTTGCTCCTTGCTGTGTTGCAGATCTCCTTTGACCTTGCACACACACACACACCTGCAGATCAAATGACCTTACTTACACATGTAGATCTCCCCTGATCTTGCACACCTTACAGATCAACTAATCTTACACACCATGTAGATCTTACCTGATCTTGCACACTTGCAGATCAACGTGGTCTTGCACACCTGCAAACCTAGATCTTACATACCTTGGAAGAACCCTTGTCCTTGCCTTTGAAAGTCCTTATGATTCTAAAAATTACAATACAACCCCATGGGTCTCTTAAATAGATCCCATACAAACAATAATTAGAAACAAAGACTCAAGACTTAAATTAGTCTTTACATGCAAACACTTAGACCTCCTAGAATAGACCAAGTCTAATTCCAGAAATGCATGCACACACACAGGTGACCGACGTCGGTCTCTATTTGTCCACAGATGACTAACATCGGCTAATCTATGACTGATGTCAACAGCTTCTGATCTACCTCTGACCGACGTTGATTGGCCTAACCAACGTTGGTTACTGTGACACTCAGCAACCTCCATGTTTGCATCAGTGAAGCTTTTAGCTCCACAACCTAACAATCTCTGACTTGGAGATAAACATCTACATCTGTACCTATACCTGTACATCCTCTAATTTTGTTTCTTGGCTTGTATCCCTCTTTAAGTTCAATCTTGAAGACCAACCACCACATATCCTGTGGTGCTACTCTTGTCATCCAAGTAACCTGCAATATCCGAATCTACATATCCATGTAGAGAAGTGCTTGACCCTACATAGCATAAATACCTACTGCTAGTCTCTCTCAGATACTTGAGAATCCACTGAACTGCTTTCCAGTGCTCCTTTCCCAGATTGGCTACAAACTTGCTGACAACTCCCACTGCTTGGGCAATATCAGGTCTAGTACACATGTACTCAACCTCATCATGTGATTTAGGACACTATTCTGTAAACTGTCCAACCATAGGTGTGCTAACCGGTTCTGCATCCTACATCTTGAACCTCTCCACTACCTTATTCACACAATCCTCTGGAGACAAAATCAACCTGTGATCTTCCCTGTCTCTAGAAATATTCATGCCAAGGATTTCCTTTGCTCCTCCTAAATCCTTCCTGGCACATGTCTGAGCTACCTTTACTTTTAGCTCAGTACTTCCTTGCATGTGTGAACCTGCATCAAGCATATACACTACATACAGTAACAGGATAATGTTTCAACCATTATCTAACTTGGTAAAGTAAACACAGTGATTACATTGACATTGACTAAAGCCATGCTTTGTCATACACCTGTCAAACCTGTACCACTATCCTGGAGCTTGCTCAAGACCATATGACCTAGCCTTCCATCTCACCTATCCATTATCTCCTTTCTCTAACCTATGAATCCATTCATCTTTCAGTGCTTTCATTCTTTCCCAAGGAATCACATTCCTCATTCATGCCATGCTCCCACTGTTTCCTGGATTCTACCTGCATTGCCTCTTCAAAACTTCTTGGTTCTTGACCATCAGTGAGCAAAAAGTAGCATAATGAAGGGGAATAACAAATTTGAGGCTTACTTACCCTTTCAGTCCTCCACATGGGTGTTTGAGACTCCTTGATAGCTTGCTATCTGCCTAAAATCCATTTTAACAGTGACTGATGTCAGTCACCCCTTAGTCTACATCTGACTAATGTCAGTTCCATGTGACTGACCTGACTGCTGATGTCAGTTCCCTGATAGACATTGGTGTCCACCTGATCACCAACGTTAGTTCCCTAACCGATGTCGATGTCCACCTACCCGACATCACTGACTCTGGTCTGCACATGATTGACGTCGGTGCTTGCCTGTTCGATGTCAGTTCTCACCTGACTGACGTCGGTAACTGTGTTTTCCTGTGAGTGATGAATTTTACCCATGAGCTCACTTTAGATCATAACCATGTCCAAATCAACCTTGCCCTATTCAAAATAATTTAGCCCCTTAAGCTGATCTCTGTCTGTCGTCTTCTCCTTGAAAACCAAGGCTTTCTAGTTCTTAAGTTTGTCAAAGACATCATACTTCCTCTTAAGAACATGCATTCCCTTCTCACTCATGTGACCAAGCCTATAGAGCCACATCTTTGCATCTACATCTGAAGTAGATAAACTAGAAGGAGAATCAGTAATACAAGTAGATAGATAAAGAGTACCTACTTTCTTACCACATGCTAATTCAAGTGCACCCTTAGAAACTTTCCAAGATTCTGTTGTGAGAGTAACTATGCAAACCTCATCACCCAACTTTTCTATAGAAATTAGACTCCTCTTCAAGACTGGGACATGCATGACATCCTTCAACACCCATGTGTTGCCCGTCTACAATTTCAGCTGCACTTTCCCTTTGCCAACAATTTGACAAGGCTCACCAACCCCTAAATAAATATTTCCAAAGTCTCCATGGACATAATCATGGAAAAATACTCTATTTGGGGTTGCATGGCAAGAGGCAACATAATCTAAAACCCAAGATTCTACTTTATCCAAGGAACATATAAGAGCAACCCGTGCAACAATACCTACATCATTTGCTTCTTTATTTCCTTCATGCTAATCTTCTACCAACCAATAATCTTTCTTTACCTGCCCTTTCTTTCCATAGTATAGTAATTGATAATTCTTGCCATTGAATTTCTCCATTCTTAGCTTACTTTCTTCTGCCATTGCTATACTCCCACTCAATCAGAAACCCCTGAGAGTGACCTGTAATCAACAAACACTTAACACACTCTGAAACCAAGGTGTTAGTGAACCAAGCTCTAAACCAAGCTCTGATGAACCTGCTCTGATACCAATTGTCAAGATCCCTACTCCACAAGAGCACACATGATTACCTTTGTATAAGCAACTAAACACAAAATTAAACTAGAAGTAATAAGTAACTAGAACTCAGAAACAACACATAATATGAGAGACATTACAAACTTGTATTAACACTCTTCCAGAAGGAAATACAATGAAGAAGTCACACTCTTCTTCCCACACCTCTTGGGCATACAGTAATTCTCCCTCAAGAGTTCACTCTCTCAATTACAGTCACAACTCAAACACAGAGTTGTTCCCTCAACCAGTCAGTAACAATACTGCTAGTACCATAATCAACTCAATAACTGAGTTGTTTCCACCAGTAAGTGACAATCAACACAACCATTGTTGCCTACTTCTAGTCCACCAAGTACTCAACGTACTCCAAGTAGATCTCCCTGATCTTGCTCCTTGTTGTGTTGCAGATCTCCTTTGACCTGGCTATCCCACAGATCTCCTTTGACCTTGCACACACACACACACCTACAGATCAACTGACCTTACTTACACATGTAGATCTCCCCTGATCTTGCACACCTTGCAGATCAATTGATCTTACACACCATGTAGATCTTACTTGATCTTGCACACCTGCAGATCAACCTGGTCTTGCACTCCTGCAAACCTAGATCTTACATACCTTGGAAGAACCCTTATCCTTGCCTTTGCAAGTCCTTATGATTCTAAAAATTACAGTACAGCCCCATAGGTCTCTTAAATAGATCCCATACAAACAATAATTAGAAACACAGACTCAAGACTTAAATTAGTCTTTACATGCAAACACTTGGACCTCCTAGAATGTACCAAGTCTAATTCTGGAAATGCATGCAAATGCATGCACACACACAGGTGATCGACGTCAGTCTCTGTCTGTCCACAGATGACTGACGTCGTTCGATCTATGACCGATGTTGATAGCTTTAGGTCTACCTCTGACCGACGTGGGTTGGCTTAATCGACGTCGATTACTGTGACACTTAACAACCTCCATGTTTGCATCAGTGAAGCTTTTAGCTCCACAACCTAACATTCTCTCTAAAAATAATCTTTGGAACAAGTACAACTCCATAAAGCAATCTCATAACCCTAATAAAGGTGTATCTGTCGAGTTCCTAGACCCTTCCCCCAAACTCCCAAATTCCTAAAACACCTGAACTATTTGGACAACAATCCATATTGAGTTTACCTTGAAATCTCTTTTGGTACTCAAAAAGTGGGCTCTTTGAAATATGATTATTTCAAATATGTTGACACAATAGAAGATTATTTTTGCACACCACATAGTATAATATGAAAATTAAAATGAGTGCACTATATCATAATGTGATCACATTGTTGGTGACTGATGAAAGGTTGTTATTAGACCTCTAGCCTTCATTGCCTTTGTTCTCCATTATGATGTTGTTTACTCATCAAATTATAAGTTCAAGCTCAACTGCGTGTTGTTTTGAATAGAATAAGGTCCCCTGCATAAGATTGACATATCCATTATAAAGTGGACATCAGGTTTAACCCAATAATATGTCCATTTACAAATATAAAATTTTGACTTTTGACACTATTAGACACAAAGACACTTAAAAATAAACAAAATGGAACTTTTAGATTTTATATCTAAAGAACCAAAAATAGTATGCACATACAAGAATTAATTTTAATGTCTAATGAAACATATTTTAAGCAACATAACTGCAATTACAAAATCTAATTGAAGATTAGATTTAGTAAGTGAAGTGTTATAAAAAATAGAAAACACTTAAGTTAGAAACCTATAACTATTACTCTTAAACAATTATTCACTACTAGAAGTAAAATAGATATCATTCAAAAGATATGGACGTATGAATATATGGATGGAAAAATTAATGGAAATCAAGATTGTTAGTGACGAATATGTGAATGGCACAAGATAAATAATGAGATTGTAGAACTTTCATTTACCAACTATCAGAGGATTCGTGCATGTAGGGACATAGGAGATGATCAAACTAGTAGAGAATGTTTGAATGTATCAATTGACTAAAGAAATGTACATATAATAATGAATAATTTGATCAGTAGATTAATAAAAAATACACATTAGTAACCCACTTTGCATGGTGTGCATAGATTCATCAGATACATGACACGACCAACAAATAAAGAATGACACTATTGATTTTTTATTTAATTTGACTCAATGATTAGATTATTTAATTTAGATCAAATAAATGCATGATAAAATTTTCTTGAGTTGAACTTGCCTCACTAATCATATATGATCTGAAACCAAAACAACACATTATAATATGTTAATCTCCAACCCTGCACATGCCACTATTAGAATAGATTACAATAGTAATCTTTATGAGAATGTGTATCCTTCACAAATATCTTAAGGCTCTATATAGCTAAGGAAACTTTCAAGCACATGGGTGGAACTAATGAAATATTGGCAATGGGCACAGTAGAGGTAAGGAATGAGTGATCAAACTACATATGTTTTTCATAAGAGAGTAAACTAAATTTTCTTGAGTACAAAGATCTACACCTCAACTCCAACACACAATGGGCCCTAGAATTTAACTGGAGTGAACACCCATTGAGATAATTGAGAACAACCTTTAAATATCTTGCCATTCTTCCTTTAAAGTTGAGTATAAAGAATCAATACACTGGCTATCATAGTCAACTTGTGACCACCAATTTAATAATCCAAACACTTAACTGACTTCTGTGCCTAACGGTGACATGCTAAATACTCATCCTAACTTATTTAAATCGATTGAGAAAAAATTGATTAAAATGGAATGTACCAACTAGTTACGCCTTTCATTCCTTTAATAACCCATATGATTGAAAGGCCTCTTCTCAACTCCTCTCACTTAAAAATAACTAGACAAATGGATAAATAAAAAAATTAAAAATGTCTTAGATATGCTAATAATACATCAACTAGGAAATAATACAAATAATGCATTACCCCTCTGCATTTTACTTCTCCATCTTAGGCATAAAATAATGCCTATTCTAATACCAAAGGAAATATTTGGTATATATTTTAACACACAACAACACCAAACATTTTCCTTAATTAATACAATAACAAAGATTACATTTATATAGCCTAGTGTACTCTTATATTCATAAAGTGAGGTTTATCATCTACAACTAATGAAACCCTTAGAATCTCTCTTTCTCATCTATACATGAGTTTTTCTCAATAGCTCACTCAACACACAAATATAATATTCTTACAAATATATGATTTTCTCATTGTATTAATTGCTTACTCACACTCATTATTAAACCATCCACTTTACTAACAATATTAATAACACCATGAAGTACTAATTCCTAACAAAACCATGGGATTGTTAGTTGAATATTTTGTCCTTAAATTTGGGTTTTTTTTTGAGGAATTCGATTGGAATATTACACTTTTATCTCTTTATGATATGTATGGATCTGGCCTTCCATGAATTTTGTACTATTGATTCTCTTAGAACTATTTCTCAAACCATGTTATTAAGATCACCCATGGTGCCTTACAAAAAATAGACCATTACTTCATAACTTTCAAGCCTTGTTTTCGTGATTCTGTATCACCTCATGTAGCTTATATGTGTCTCCTTGAGGACCTTTCATTTATCCTACCAAGACAAGCATCATGAGGTGCAATTCTTAGCCACAATTTTCAAACAAGATGTCTGAAGAGTTAACCTATATATTCATACTTTGCTAAGTGGGCACACTTAAGCTCAGTTGTGAGGATGGATAGTGCTTTAGATTTTTTTCTTATATGGAAGATCATCTTGTAAGTGCACTTTCTCAAGGAAATGTTTGGTTCCAACCAAGGTTTGGGTGCCTAACAATGTTTATTTTTGAGTCAGGGAAGTGGATCTTGTTCAAGAGATTTCTATTTAAAGGATTTGATGCTTGTTTGTTTGTAAATATACCAATGATGCTATCAAGTGGATGCCCATATGTAGAAGGAGGAGGATGAGCATTATATTCATAATCTTTATAATTATCCATATTATTTTATTCATGACTTGGAAAAGGATTTTTGTACATTTTGAGCTTTTAATTGTCATATGTTTGTGGCTTAGCCTCTTCAATAGATGTATCAATGTCAATGATATTCTCATCAATAAGATATTGAATCTTATATTTAAGCTTGAAACATCTGTTTGTAGAATGCCCAATGCATCGATGGTAGTCATAATGTACATTGACAAAAAAAAATATATATATTGTGGTCTAGACATGTCCACTTCCATTGGTGGAGGAAGACTGATGAGATTGCATTCAAGTAGCTTTTTAAACAATACATAAGGAAATGATGGTAACTTTGAAATTTGCCTCCTTGGTGGAGCTTGTAATTAAAGATTTTGTGTTGGTTGTGAGATAACACTAACTGTAATCTTAGTTTCATTCTTGATTTCATGTGGTTTGCTCTTATTATTTGTCTTACTTTCAAATTTGACATTTGAAGTATAAGGAGCATTTGAAGTATATTTAAACTTGTTCAAAGTAAGCAATTTGACCTCACATTTTTTGACTGTATGGCATAATTCATCAAAATATTTGAACTTATCAAACATGATTGAATCATGAAGTGGAGATAGCAAACTTTGAGTGAAAATATTTTGGAACTCATTATTAACCATTTTATTTGTCATTTTTTCTAGCATAGTCTTGTATCTTAGCACATATTCATTGATTGTTTCATTGGACCCTTGTTTGAGATTTAAAATTTGAACATATGATATATTTTCACTAATGTTGATATAGAAGTGTGTGAATAACTGATTTGCCAAAGGATTGAAGGCCTTTATTTATTGAAGAGGAAAATCATAAAACCAACTAACTAATCTTTGAGACTTCTTGGAAAGAGATTTATCAACAATTTGTCATTATCTGCTATATGGAATACACATAAATGCTATTTAGGATCAACTTTGACTTCATATAAAGTGAAATAGTAATGGATAATATATATATTTTGGGTGCCAAAGGGTTATGTAAAAAAGAACATGAGTCTATAGAGGGGTTAACATGAAAGATAGTTTGCTTAATGTGAGATATCTTAGCTTGTAATGCAAGAATTGCATGCTCAAAAGTAACATTTGTAAAGGTAATTGGAGGAGTATAAATATCATGAGTAGGCATAGGCATAGATGCATTTGGAAAACCAAGTGATGTTATCAAACCAAGAGATATTTCTATGGAAGTAACTAGAGCTATATAAATAGGAATATATGCAATAGTAGAAGTAACATCTTTAGAAAAGATATCTTGGGCACATTTATTTTATTCATATCTCACAACATATAAGAGTGGATAAATATTTTTTGGATGTTCATGAATATATTGCATATTTTTTCATCATCAATTTGAATACATTGTTATTAAGTATTGGATTCTAAAATGAGAGCCATGATGCACCCTTCAAGTGCATGAGGAATAACCATGGAAGATCTTTTAAAGTTGAAAATTTGAGAGAATGTATAACATATGCTTCCTCTTATTCCCAAGTCATTTTAGATTTTATAAAAGCTATTGGAGAAGAATAATGCCATGATATATCAGTGTAGGCATTTCTAACAGGAAGGTAATGGGATTCAACTTTGTTTAGTATAGCTTCTCTTTTAATTTAACATTGAATCCATATGAAAACATAATGAATAACATGTTGAAAGGTAATACAAGTTGTGACAATGAATTTCATAATCCTATGTAACATGTGAAAGCAATATTCATTTATTAAACCCATTATGAATATACAATACAATACAATATGAATCAAGTAATCTTAATAACTATAATTATAATTCAATCAAAAAATAAGATATAAGAGGGATCTAGGCAAGGGTTTGAATGATTGTGTTGGATTTTAAATATACTTGTTCATTCGTTGATTAGTTTTGACCTAATATTTTAAAGCATTAATTACAAAATTAAAATTGTGCTTGAGGTCTATTAACATCATTTTTGAAGGTACAATGAGAGAAAATTCCTTAGGTGATACACTCCTTTCAGGTGCACCACAAATCAAATGACTAAAAGATGATTTATATGGTATAAAAAAGGGACCCTAGGTGTTTCTAATATAACATGAGGTACGTTAAACTAAACTCTATGTTTAGTGTTGTACAATGGGTATGAGTATTGGGGTATATACTTTTCACCACAATGTTTGTAAAACATATCATCGTGTAACCTATAATGATAGTCACTAAGTAATTTTAAAATTGCTAATTTTTTTTGTAAAAACAAACACAACCAAATAGAAAATAAAGGGAAAATAAAAGTGAAAGATTTTTGTGTATAGATATCAATCAATTTCAACTCGAGGTCAAAATAATGAGCATTTGTGTTAGATATTATCTGAGGTGACAAGAAAATTTATTCAGTTTTAGATTAAATTCAAGGTTGAATATTATTGGTTCATTGTGTGTTTGATTTATATCCAAGGTTTAAGGCTATTTTCTTTCAATGTTAATAATTTATA
Source organism: Torreya grandis (assembly GCA_037957365.1). Taxonomy (NCBI): domain Eukaryota; kingdom Viridiplantae; phylum Streptophyta; class Pinopsida; order Cupressales; family Taxaceae; genus Torreya; species Torreya grandis. Next base: position 70,477 of record JARHVA010004676.1, on the reverse strand, counting down.
GAAATTTGTATAAAATCTTAGGATAAAAATCAAGTATATAAGTAGTTTTCTAAAAATAATAGGTTCACTAGAATGCTTAATCTATTTTAAATTGAAATGAATGAAACAAGAAGAACTAAATTATTGAAATTAAAGTATAATAAATATACAAATTTGAATGTAAAAAAAAAATTTACAAAACTAAAAATAAGCTAAAAATTGTGAGTTGACAAATAAATATTCAAACCTCCCTCAAATTGATTTCATGCTAACTATGTAGGTTGATTGTGATTGAAAATTAGTTGGAAAGACCTAAAAACTATGTCATGACCGAAAACACAAATTTAAACTTTCCCAGGAGAAGTTCACATTAGGAGGACAAGGGCATGCTATGACCTTGTTTGTTGACTGTGACCATATCCTGGTTGACTGTGTGGTGGATTTTATGATATGGGTGTTTGCTTATATTTTATAGGGTTTAATGATTATCTGTGTGTGTCTATTTGATGTGTGGAATAAATGAAAAATTAAATCCCTAGCATCTACACAATAAACACAATGGAGATCAAATTCCAAAAGGGGGAATCAGGGTAGGAGAATAGCCAAACTATCCTTAGAAAATCTCATATAATTTAAGTATTATATATGTAGCCAAAATGATCCTTAGGATAATGTAGTTATCTCTCCTAAAGTGAATGTGTGAATCTTAACTAAATAAAATAGATTTATTTATATATTTGACAATGATTTCTATTGCCTTGTAATAAAAGATATCCATACTTGGCCTATGGATGTTATAATGCTTCAGAATTGAAATTGGAAGAATTAGTGCTCTTTTGCTCAATGTGTGGTAGAATATTCAAGTGATTGCTAGATGCATTTTGAGAAGCCTTGATGTGATTATATAGAGGAATATTTTGGATATTTCTACTAATTAACCTTACTAAAAGTGTAGGAGGGGTAAAATGTAATGTCTAAAATTTAAAAACTTACTGTTGGAGTGTGAGGGACAAGGCCACAATGTAGACTTAACTGACTTAGCACAGTCTTGTCCTAAAAGGACAAAGATTATTAGAAAAGGTTTACCAAGTACTTGTAAGTAGATTATGTATGTCTGAATGATGCTCTGAGTATTTGTGAGATAGTTTATCAAATAGTGAATGCTCTTATATATATTAAAAATTAATAGGATGGAAAATAGACCAAGAAAAATAAAGATGTCACGATTACATATTATCAAATACTTAATAATTAAATTCAAGTGTCTACAGATAAATTCATCAATCCAAAAACACATTTATTTATCAAAAAATGGATTCAAGAAGGGTTTAAAATGATCTAAAAATGCATAAAAATCAATATGGAACAACTTAAAAAAAAACTAAAGATTTAACAATATTGGCTGAAAAGAGTCCAAACCTCATTTATAACTTGTCCAATAGTAATCTAAGCCCTCATGCGATCCAAACGTTAGTGTATAACCTTTGACCTTGCCATCATCACATAAAATTCATAACTCTAAATCAATAGAATTCAAAAGCAAGAGTGTGAAAATAATTTTCAAATTTGAAAAATATTTATATTTATATATATTTGAGTGGAATTATTATATTTGTTGTATTTAGTATATAACACTTTAGACTTAATTTTTACTAAATTTAATTATTTTGTCTATTGAAAGGTATTCGGGGACATTTTTCATGTTTGTTCACACTTTAATGATTTCAAAAAGTTCTTTTTTTTTACAAAAAAGAGTCCACACTTTAAAAAAAAAAAAAACTAAAGATTTAACAATATTGGCCGAAAAGAGTCCACACCTCATTTATAACTTATCCAATAGTAATCTAAGCCCTCACGCGATCCAAATGTTAGGGTATAACCTCTCACCTTGCCATCGTCACATAAAATTCATAACTCTAAATCAATAGAATTCAAAATCAAGAGTGGGAAAATGATTTTCAAAATTGGAAAATATTTATATTTATATATGTTTGAGTGGAATTATCATATTTGTTGTATTTAGTATATAACACTTTAGACTTAATTTTTACTAAATTTAATTATTTTGTCTATTTATTCGAGAGACATTTTTCATGTATGTTCACACTTTTATGATTTCAAAAAGTTCTTTTTTAACTATTTGAGCATTTATGACAGCTTTTGAGCATTTATTGCCTCTTCTATAACATTTTAGTGATTATGTGTAGTAGGGGTTAAATTTGATGGTCATTCTTATTCGTCAAGAAAATTTTATATGAAATTTGAAGGTTCATAGCCTATACAATGATTGAAAATATATCTTTATATGTTTTTTTCCTTCGATTCCCAACTTAGTCAAGTAAAAGAGTAAGGGAATAACATGGTTAAATTTCTGTTGGAGCAAGTGAAATTGAGAGTTAATACCATAAAACAAGGAACTTAAAAGAAATAAATAGCGATACATTTAGTCACAAGTGTATACCAGACCTTGCATTTCCCTTGCCTTATAAAAAACAATGTAAAAGCTAAATAGAGAAATGTCGCTGCAAATATGAAAATGAATAAGAGTACCTTCAAATTGCAATAATAAAAAATAACAAATGTGCCTCCAACCTTTCATCTCAAATGGTAATGCTTAAAATTACACACTCAAAAATATGTTGTGAAAATCAACCAAATGAAGGATGATGAAAGTCACACTTTACTTACAAATAAGATAATGAATAAAAAATTAGGTCATTCAATTTTAATGAAAAACAAAGACTAGATTGGCACCTGCGCTGCCATTTTTATGAGGCTCGATAATCTACCTATTAATAACTTCAATAAATCTAGTGTTAACACATTCACTGGAGCGTGGGAAATCAGTTTTGATATAGTAATAAATGCACATTAGGAGGAGGGCATTACTATAAACACAAGACAAACATAATAAAAGATGTCATGGATGGGATAAATCGAGTCCAATAATAACTACTTTTACTTCAGTTATAAGTAAAGTATGTAGCATGTTAGTACT